>JAGFNQ010001914.1:0-57127 GCA_024364735.1 Boesenbergia rotunda | reverse complement strand
GATAAGGATGACTCCAAATCGCAGTCTGGATACGTATTTACTTTGAATGGAGGCGCAGTTAGTTGGAAACGTTCCAAACAAGACACCGTAGCGGATTCCACCACGGAAGCGGAATATATCGCAGCTTCGGAAGCAGCAAAGGAAGCAGTCTGGATCAAGAAGTTCGTCTCTGAACTTGGTGTGGTTCCAACCATTGATGAAGCAGTGCCGGTTTACTGCGACAACAATGGAGCTATTGCACAAGCAAAGGAACCAAGGTCTCATCAGCGATCCAAACACGTGCTTCGCCGCTATCATCTGATCAGAGAGATTATAAGTAGGAATGACATACAAATTGAGAGAGTTCCAACTGAAAGGAATATAGCGGATCCTTTAACTAAGGCCTTGCCTCAAAGCAAGTTTGAGGGTCATGTTAGAGCCTGTGGTATTGGATACCGTAGCGATTGGCATTAGGCCAAGTGGGAGTTTGTTAGTGATATGAGAGAAGTGTCCTAAGGCAATCGCCTTATGATTGTAAAACATTTATATTAATAAATGATAATTCACTATTTGAGTATACATGCTTGTGTATTTGATTGGGATCTTAAACTCATCTACTGAATGTCCGCAATACAACTCACAGCATAAGAAAATTTGTGATGAGATCACAACTAGTGATTATCTCTAAATGCGCAAATGTGAAGTATTGAAAATATCCCTAGTCGATGAATTGATAAAAACGGATACTATCAATTCTGTTGAGACTAGCATGGGTTATTCTCTAATCAGCTGATTCTCACTAGCTGGTGACATTGGGATGTCCGGAGATAAACATGGATGCTAGTTAAGGGAACTAGTTCATTGGAGTGACTAGCTGTAAGACTTCATATGGAAATCTACATGTAGATATGTCAATGAAGATCTTACTGCGGCTTAAGTGCGATGTTCCTTTGACTTGCGGTGTTCAAGTCATCTTGGTCATGGAGACTTATACTTTGACATCTTAAGCAAGCATCTCCAAGGAGGTGTGGACCCAGGATGATCGGGTATAGCCGAAGTGCCCGAAGATGTTTGAACAGCCTACAAAGGATTCACCACTCCTTGCGAGGAGGCCTATCGTCGGATTGTTACTCAAAGCCTCTGGCCAGAGCATATCATGTTTAGAGTGAGAGTCTCTAAAATACATGAGAGTAATTAGAAATCCAAAGGACGAGAAAGACACTACTTGGGCTAGGTGTGACGTAGTCAGGCTAGTGGGGACTGACACCATTGACCATATCCTGAACCAAGTGGGTATAAGGTGGTGAAGGGAATGGGGCAAGATTCATTAGAGCTGCTGAAGGGTTTCAGAATAATTTCTTCTGAGGTCAAACCATTAATCTTTCGATTAATTGGGGATCATGATGTACTACTAGGTGTCACTCATGATCGTTCTATAATTAGTTAATTATAGACGACCAACATAAATCGAATGCCTATTTAGTCACACGCACTACGAGTAATCCGAGGGATTTAAAACGAGTTGAAAATTGGATTTTTCGATCAAGAGAAATAAGTCGAATCTGAGTTAATCAGAGACGCAATGGAAACTAAAATGGCTAAGTCTTTTGAAGGCTTTTTGGGCGAATTAAATGAGTTTAATTCGCGATCGGTTCGGGTCGGTTTTGGCCGGCCAAAGAGGGTATTAACCCTCCATGTGGTGGCCGGCCATTAAAGGGAATTAAATCAATTTATTTGGTTTAATTAATAAGATAAATCAAGCACGATTTATTTTATGAATTATGGATAAATAAATTTGTATAAAGAAATTTATAGAAATAAATTTATAGAAATTTATTCTTTTATGGAAGATTAAAATAATCCATGAATTGGGTTTATTTTAATTTTATAAAATCAATTATGAATTGATTTTTCCATAATAAGAAAGTTTATAAATTTCTTATAAAATTTATTCCATAATTTAAAGAGAAGAAGAATTAGTTTTATTATAAATTATTTATAATAAAGACTTGGTTTAAACGGAATTAATTCATAAGAATTTATAGGATAAATTTCTTATGATAAATAATTAGTTTTATTATAAAGTTAGTTATAATAAAATTCATAAGAAAATTTATAGAATAAATTTCTTATGATAACTAATTTGTTTTATTATAAATGGTTATAATAAGACTAGGCTTAAAGGGAATAAGCAATAAGAAAATTTATAAGATAAATTTCTTATAACTAATTCCGTTAATTCCGTTAATTTGGTTTAGAGGGAGACTTAGCAAAGGAGTTGCTACTATATAAAGGAACCAAAGGCTAGCCCTTAATTCCAATTCAAGTAATTGAATCATAGAGCTCTCCCTCTCTCTCTTAATCTCTTCTCTTCTCTTCTCCCTCTCCCTCTCTTGCCTAGGGCCGGCGCCCACTTGGAGCCTAGGGCCGGCGCCCACTTGGTGACTTAGGGCCGGCGCAACTCCTCCCTTAGTTGAGGTTGGCGTGAGCTTCAAGAAGAAGAAGGAGAACCCGAACGCGAAGAAAAAGAAGCGGATAGCGATTCCTCTCTTCCCGGAATTTGATTTCGTTACTTCGTTGGTTAGTTTTTCATTATTTTCTCTTATCCTTCTAGTTGTGCCTTCCGAGAATCTAGTAGTTCTCGTCGGCACAAAACTCGTGACTTTGCGAAGTCATCCCGAAGAGAACTCGGCGTGGACGCGAATAGAGGCGAAGCTTCCAAGGGACGCTACAGTTGGATCTCGTCCCTTTCTTCGAGTTACGCAAGGTACAAAAGTAAATTAGTTTACTTTTTCGCAAACTTTTATTTTATGATTATGTCGATACACTATAAGGTTGCATGCTAGATACGAAGTTAAAATAATTTAGGAAATTATTTTATGCAAACTCTTCCGCTGCACGTAAAAATTTTAAATTTTACGAACTCGTATCCTTGTCGACATGCACCCGGTCCCAACACTTGGCGTGCCCTTAAGGTGGGCGATCCCTTGATCGTCGGCAGATCAAGCCCCGGTTAACACCGGATAGAAGACAACCTCCTTCTCGGTGGAGAAACCTCTCCACAGCGTTTCAATCACAGATTTAAGTTTAAGCACGAAGAAACAACAAGAAGGATCTTACTCAAGCACTTAGCAAAGACAAGAACACAGCAAGCTTTCCTGAGCCCCACCCAGCAGCGATCTCACGCAGGAAACCCTTCCTCGTGTCTTCCCGCTATCGAACTCCAAGCTTCTTGTTCTCTCCTTCAAGCGCACAAGTAATGGATGATTGCTTCTCAATTGCAGTAGCTTTCTCAAGGTGATGAAAACTTCAGTACGCACAAGTTAGATGTGGATAACACACAGGCGCAGCAAGAACTTTATTCACAGAGACTAGAACTCCAATTTTTTTCTCCAGCGAACCCTTCTTCCACCCTTTTGTTTCTCCACTCAGCACCAGGTGACAGCATCTCCTGCAGCCTCCAACTGCTTCCCTGCCAACGCCAGCTACCACTGAGCCCTTCCTGGACTTCCTGAGCTCCCCTCAGCCAAGCTCCAGTCAGCAGCTCCAGTCTGCAGCTCCGGCCGTTGCAACCTGAGATGGAAAATGGATAAACCTACTCCAAGGAAAGCCTCCATTGACTTCTCCTTGAGTGTTTGAATCCTCCCCTGTCACCTGCAGCTTAATCAGAGTGTTAGAGCAGCATATCAAATAGCATATCATATATATCAGATGTTAAGCGCACGGAATCGGATACGTTCAGACGCGATCAGAGCGTCTGACAATGCATTTTGAATTAAAGTGATTGGTCACCGGACCGATCAGAGCTCCTCCTGATCGGTCACCAGACCGATCGGGCTGGGTCCAGACCGATCAGGCTCCGTCCTGATCGGTCCCCATCGGTCGATTAGAAATCGTGATTTCTTTAGGACTCTCCTGGATCGATCACCAAACCAATCCCAGGTTGTGGGTCGATCACCCGACCGATCCACACCTTTATCGAGCGATTTCTGAGTTTCGCAGTCCAGACCCCCTGATCGATCACAGGACCGATCAGGTAGTGACCAGACCGATCAGGCTCTGTCCTGATCGATCATAGTGAGGAACCTGCGATGCTGGATCGTTCTCCAGAACGATCTGCACAGTGATCCTGATCGGTCACCAGACCGATCAGGAGCAGATCAGCAAGGGAACTCAACCTCACTGTTTGCTCCCTGATCGGTCACCAGACCAATCAGGAGCCAAGCAATGGGTGAAACGCATACTCCCTGATCGGTCACCAGACCGATCAGTCATCGCTGGATCGGTCACCAGACCGATCCACGAAGGAGCACCGTGCCAACTTCCCTGATCGGTCACCAGACCGATCCAGGCAAGCCCAAATGGACTCTAAGTCACGAGAATAAGCCTCCAGCTCTTCTCTGACTCGTGCCATGCCCAGCTTCACTCACTGGGACATCAACCTAGCCTTCCAAGCTAGGACCTGGCTTCACTCACCAGGGTTTCGGTCACCCGGCATCACTCACCGGGACCCGGCTTCACTCACCGGGACCCGACTTCACTCACCGGGATTTCAACCTATCTTCACTCACTAGGATTTCCAAACACCTGGCTTCACTCACCAGTGTTGGTGCAGAAATGCACCTAAGTCAAACCTGTGTTTTGATAATGGCAACATAGGTCAAAAGTTAAGTCTTTCTTGTTTTCTAACAAGTTAATCAAGTGTGCAGGAAAAGCCCTAGCGAAGGACTGCTAGGCACTAGCAAAGGAATGCCAAGGAAAGAAAGCCCTAGCGAAGGATTGCTAGGCAACTGGCGAAGGACTGCCAGCATCAAGCCCTAGCGAAGGACTGCTAGGCACTGGCGAAGGACTGCCAGCACCAAAGCCCTAGCGAAGGACTGCTAGGCAACTGGCGAAGGACTGCCAGTTTACAAGACCTGACAAAGGACCGTCAGGCAAAAGTCCAACCAAAGGAACGGTTGGCATCAGGTAAATTCTCCCGAGAGGAGTAGGTGAGGACGCGTTCCCCGTCGAGGGAACAGTAGGCGTCGGTTCGACCTAGGGCTCCATTTTGGAGACCAAAGTCAGAACCAAGACAGCTAAGGCTGTATAAAATAATAATTAATTGTTTTATTGTGTTTTGGACTAACCCTGAATGCAGGACCGAAGGAATGTGTGTCTGCAACTCAGAGAGCCTCAAAGGAGTGAGGCAGCAGCTGAGTAAGGCGCCCTGAGTGTCTAGGGCGCCCTCAAGGTGAACCAGAACCAAGCGAAGCAAAAAGAGCTTCGGCTGCTTAATGGGCAAGGCGCCCTCAGCAGCGAAGGCGCCTTCGTCAGTGAAGGCGCCCTCAGCAGCCAGGGCGCCTCCGCGCCCAAGACTGCGAGGCTTCAGCTTATCCACAGCGAGATTTCTGCGCGGAAGAAGTCAGCCAAGGCGCCCTCTGCGACCAGGGCGCCCCAGAGGTCAAACCTCATCCCTATTCCGATGGGATAACACTTGACCGAGCGAAGCGCGGATCGGCTGACACGTGGCAGGGCACCCCCGAAGTCCAGGGCGCCCTAGGTGCTATAAATAGCACCCCTCGACCCCAAGCTTGACATCAACTTTATTCCAAAGCTTCCACGCTCTTCTACGCTTGCGCCTTGCTCCAGAAACGCCTCACCTCGAGCCGACGACGTCCCGCTGCCCCGAAAAGAATCGAGACACTCCGGACGTCGGTAACGAAGAGCTTAATATTTTATTATTATTTTATTGCACTCTCTTTGTAATTGAAATCATTGTAACCTATTTGCGCGAATATAGAATTGCCCAAAGTAAACGGTCAACGACCGTGGGCCTTGGAGTAGGAGTCGACACAGGCTCCGAACCAAGTAAAAACCACTGTGTCTTTGTGCTGTGTCTCGTATTTTTATTTCCGCTGTGCACTTACTCTTAGTTTTCCAAAAAAGAGCGATTTTCGATATTCACCCCCCCTCTATCGGTTTTTCACGATCCAACAACCAGGACCCGGCTTCACTCATCAGGATTTCAACCTAGCTTCACTCACTAGGATTTCCAAATGTAACGCCCCAAAATTTCCACTTTAAGTCCTTAAACTCCTTGAAATTAGTTAGAAATGTTTTAGAAATATTCTAGATATTTTTAAGAATTTTTAGAATATTTTTAGGGAATTTTTCGAGTCCGTTTAGTATTTTTATTAAAAGAAATAGAGTTTTCGGCAAAAAGTTACCTGGATGAGTTTTGAACCTGAGACCTCCCGTGGGATCAACGACTTAAGTTGGTCGGGTTAACCAGGAGCCCCAGCAGGGGTGTGCTGAAAGAAAATAGAGAAATATTAAGTTAAGTTATAAAGTTGGACTTAAATACCCTAAGTATAAATAGATCATTAAAGAGAGGAATTTTATTTTCTCTCAACCTAAACCCTCTCTCCCTCGCCCAAGCCCTCACGCCGACCCCCCTCTTCCCCTCTCTTGGGCGCACGCCCCACACCTCCTCTCCTCCTCTAAGGGGGCACCGGCCAAGGAAGAACCAAAGGGTGCGGAGCGTTTCGTTCGTCTCGACGAGAGGAACGCGTAGGCGCGAACGGTTCATCGAGATCTCAAGTTTCTCCCGAGCCCTAGATGTCAATTTTGGTTGTAAGTCCAAGATATCAATGTAAGTACTGCTCACCTGCAGTAAGAGGCGATTTTTCCGCAAGTTTTTCCCGTTAGAAAGTTAAAAGTGCAATTTTCCTTGAGTTTATGATTTTGCATGTAACTCTAGTTTAATCCATGCTTGTATAAGTTTAATTAAGTACCCTATATGAGGTTAGGGTCTAAGAAAAGTTATGAGAAAAGAAAAGAGAAGATAAAGATAAGAAAAGAAAAGGCCATGGCCTTAAGAAATCCCCAAAAGTCAAGACTTAGGGATTTGGGCACACAAGGTACTCGTTAAAATGCCAAGACATTCAAGATAAGAAAAAGTAAGTATTTTATTTTCTAAGGCCAGTACCCGGCATCCAAGGGCGTCGTTAAAGAAATCCAGGTGTCCAATTCCAAGGTCTTGGCCCTGGTAGACCAAGGTCTGCTCTATTAGGATTGGTGGCTCGCTACCCCAACCTTTTAGGGAACGCGCATAAGATGGTACTTACGTCTTAAGTGGATCCAAGTGAGTTATTATTTTCAAGTATATGCTTTAGCAAAGTTTTCTTAAGTTTAAGGAAGTTTTCTAAAAGTTAAAGGAAGATTTAAAGTTAAAGAATTGCTAAAGTTCAAGTTAAGCCAAGAACAAGTAAGTTGAGACTTATTAATACTTGAGTATACATGGTTTAGTTTTCTTTTAAGCATAAAAGTATCTCATGTGATTTCACATTGTTTAAAAAGCATGTTTGCACATTTTCGAGATTTTGTGAGCTAGATAGTACTTACTAAGCTTTTTGCTTATTAGTTGCATTTCCTCTTGCTGCAGGTAAAGGTAAAGGCAAGCAATTCTGAAGGAAGGCGACAAGGCGGTGCTGAGTGACGTGTGTGTGGTGGCTGACCTTGGAGAGGTCCTTGGGACAAGATGAATGAAGGACTTAAAGTGCATTTATTATAAAGTCTTAATTTAAGTTAGATCATATAGCATTTATCCAAGTATTTACGTTTTAGATATTTTGCATATCCTAAAACCATGAGTAAAGATCCCATGTCATTTTATTTAGCATACATATCCTTATGATTGCATTGGATGAGTATAAGTGTGAGTAGTTTTGAATATTGATACTTGATGGAGCTATTTGATGCATGTGCCAAGATATTGTGAGTTTCCCTTTGAATCAAGTTTTTATTGCTATAAATATGCCTAGAAAAGTTGCATTACATTCCAAAATGCTTTAGTAAGGTGTAGAACATGTGTTTTGGTATTATGAATGCATAGGAGTTAAGTTTGGTACAAAACTCTAGTTTAAAGTTCATATAGATTTTC
Source organism: Boesenbergia rotunda (assembly GCA_024364735.1). Classification (NCBI taxonomy): domain Eukaryota; kingdom Viridiplantae; phylum Streptophyta; class Magnoliopsida; order Zingiberales; family Zingiberaceae; genus Boesenbergia; species Boesenbergia rotunda. The sequence goes on along the minus strand of JAGFNQ010001914.1, from coordinate 49,224 downwards.
ATAACTTAATTTCTTCCGCAAAAGTTCTAATTTCGAGTTTATGAAGTTGTTTTGATTGGCTAAAATGTTTAGGAAACTAGTATAGAGTATAGAAATGGTGTTGTGTCTTTGTATGGCTTGAAACTATAAGTTTGGTGGACCATTGAGACAAGGTTTCGAATCTGAATTTCAGATTTTCAGGCGTGCCAGTCGACTGGTTCAGTATCAGTCGACTGCCCTATCGAACGACAGCTTCTGTTCGATGCATCAGTCGACTGCCAAGAGGCCAGTCGACTGGTGCCGCGCCCAGAAACTTTCTGTGGCCGATACCAGTAGACTGGTTAGATGGCAGTCGACTGGTACCATTGCAGTGAAGTTCTAGAGAAGGGAAGTATGCCATTGTATCATGCATGACTATTAGAGTTAGAATATCATCCCTAGATGAATTTAAAAGAAAAAAAAAGAAGTTCCGCATTCATAGTCGTGCATTAGAGTCAAGAAGTAGATAAAGTAACGATCCGTCAAAGGTGGAGAAGGGCGGGGCGCTACACCAAACACCTGGCTTCACTCACCAGGACCCGGCTTCACTCACCGGGATTTCCATTACTTGGCTTCACTCACCAGGACCCGGCTTCACTCACCGGGATTTCCATCACCTGGCTTCACTCACCAGGACCCGATTTCACTCACCGGGATTTCCATCACCTGGCTTCACTCACCAGGACCCGACTTCACTCACCGGAATTTCCATCACCTGGCTTCACTCACCAGGACCCGGTTTCACTCACCGGGATTTCCATCACCTGGCTTCACTCACTAGGACCCGACTTCACTCACCGGGATTTCCATCACCTGGCTTCACTCACCAGGGTTTCATACCCAGTCCCCGACCAGGACTTAACCCAAATTCGCTCAACCAAACTTAAATCAAAACTTAAATCGGTGTCAACACCAAAACAACCATCAAGGTCAGACTGCATCAACATACCTGACCTTATTAGAAGAGACTTCCCTAACGTACTATCATCTCACCGCCACCCAATACTAGGTTGTTCAAATTCAGTTTAATTGGTTCAGTCCTTAAACTAACCAGTCCTAAGTCTAAGCATGGTAAATTGTAGAAATTAAATAAACAAGCAATCATGCATTTTTAAAAACAAGAATAGAAATTTATCTAACTATGAATATTGTTTTTAATTTGGCTCCCCCTGGACTAAAGCCACGATAATGGTTTGACAAGATGTGAATCTTGTCCTTGGGGATCCAATACTGATTTGATTCAGTTTGTTTATTCAGGCACAGTTTGGGTACCCATGCCTGAACTTTAGGTCTGGACTGATTCCGTACAGCATAGTATGTTCTTTGTCTAGACTTGGTTCTATAACCTAACCTGGATCAATTTAGAACTGACTTTTGTTTTCCAAGGATCATGTCAAGACCCTTGAAACCAGAAGTGAATCGTTCTAAGGCTGTTCTGAGGTCCTTGACTTGAGTTTTCAAGGAGGAGTTCTCTTTCTCAAGTTTTTCAACTTGAGTAGAGGTTCCTTCTTGAACCTTCTCAGTTAAGGATCCAGAGTCAGCTCCCTCTTTCAGGAGTTTTACTTCCTGTCGGAGAGATTCGACTCAGAGTTTGGCTTTCGCCAAGTCTCGAGAAAAATAGACAATTAATTCGTTTAACTGATTTATAGTAAAACCACTTACAGTGATTTCACCATCATCTGAAAACGTGAGTTTGCCGTCGTCCGGCTCCGATTCTGACTCGGTCTCGATTTCTTCTGAGGCGATTAGTGCGAGCAGGTTCGACTGTGGGGCCTCTTCTTCTTCTTTGGAGGAGGACTCGTCCCACGTTGCCTGAAGGGCCTTCTTCTTTCTCGTCTTCTTCGTTTCCTTCAGATTAGGGCATTCAGTCTTGTAGTGACCCTTCTTTTTGCATTCATAATAGGTCACATTTGGTTTGTTCTTTTCATTTGAGGGTTCAGCTGGTTCTTCCTTTCTTTGGTTGGCTTTCCTTTTGTTGGTCTGGTTTTTTAGTTCTTTGTAGTAGTCCTGAGCTAGCTGAACCAGCTTAAGTCGATTTCCTTCCCTGTCTTCTGAGTCTGAATTTGAATCTGAATCAGACTCGGGTGCAGGTTGAGGCTTCTTCTTGATTATTTTTCCAGTTTTACCTGCAACAAAAGCGATGCCTTTCTCGGCCAGGGTGCAGTTAGTCTGCTCATGCAATTCTAGTTCAGAAAATAGTTCATCTAACTTGATTTTAGAAAGATCCCTTGAAACTTTGTACACATCTACCATAGATGCCCACAAAGTATTTCTAGGGAAGGCGTTAAGAGCATACCTGATCAGGTCACGGTTCTCTACCTTGTGACCGATGGTGTGTAGGTCGTTCATCAGCTCCTGAATTCTGGCGTGGAGCTGAGCTGCAGATTCGTTGTCGTTCATCTTGATGGTATACAACTTGTTCAGTAGTTGGTCCCTCTTACTAATTCGGGAGTCGGAGGTTCCTTCATGTAATTCAATCAGCTTACCCTAGAGATCCTTTGCACTGTTGAATGGACCCACCCGGTTCAGCTCTTCTTTGGTTAGACCGCATTGAAGTGTTTGAGTTGCTTTGGCATCGACTTCAATTTTCCTTTTTAGGGCGGTATCCCATTCAGTGTAGGATTGTTGTACTCCGTCAGCATTCTTCAGAATTTTCAGTCCGGACTGGATTATTATCCACATGTCCACCTGAGTTTTCAGGTGGACTTCCATCCTACTCTTCTAGTAGGAGAAATCCTCCCCACTGAAGAGCGGTGGTCTTGCGGTACTAAAGCCTTCTTGCATGACCATTTAGGATTTACTGAAAAGAGAGAGAAACAAAAAAAATGCCCCAAGACTTGGTCTTGGATTAGCAGTGCGGGAAGAAAAGAAATTATCGAGTGGTGTTGCACTAACCTCGATTAACGATAAAAATTCGATTAAAAAAAAATCGAAGAAAATTCGAAAAAATTCTCAAATTGGTGGTTGCACCAAATTTGAGCTTCCCCGCTCTAATACCACTTGTTGGATCGAGAGAATACGATAGAGGGGGGGGTGAATATCATTAAAAACTTTTCGAAATCGACGTTAAGAGAATACGCAGCGGAATTGAAAACATACCACAAGAACTCAAGCGATTTTACTTGGTTCGGAGTCGCGGTCGGCTCCTACTCCAAGGCCCACGGTCGTTGACCGTTTACTGCGGGCAATTCTATATGTGCGCAAATGTTTACAGAAAAATATTACAGTTGTAGTACAGTAAACTAAAATTTAAACTCTTCGTTATCGACGCCCGGTATGGATCGTGCTTCGGAGTAGAGGGTCGTCGTCGGCGCTTGAGTCTCGAGATGGGAGGTTTCCGGAGCAGAGTGCTTGAGTCGAAGAGCGTATTGGCGTTAGAAGTGTTGCCTCAGAAGCCTTGGGGGTCGAGCCCCTTATATAGTGCACCTAGGGGCGCCCGGGACGCTGGGGGCGCCCTCCACGTGTCACTCGATCTGCAAACCTCTCAGTCAGCCTTTATCCCTCCAGGATCGGGCTCGAGGTTTGAGGGGGGCGCCCGAATTGACTTGGTCGGCTGGCTTCTCACTAACTTGAACTCTATCTGCTTCGTTGGCTTGGACCCAGGGCACCCGAGGCATCCGGGGTGCCCGGGAGCACCGGGGCACTCGGGAGCTTGGGGGCGCCCGCCCAATGAACTTCCAAAGCGTTTTCTTGCTCAACTCTTGTTTGGCTTTGACCTTGGGCGCCCGGGACCTCCCGGGCGCCCGACCCAGCTGCTGCCCCTCTCCTTTAAGGCGTTCTGAGCTGCAAAAACTCGTTCCTTCGGTCCTGCATCCAAGGTTAGTACCAAACATAATAAAGCAAGTATGTTAGTGAGTTTTATAGCCGTAGCTGTATTGGTTCTGACTTTGGGTCTCCAAAATGGAACCCTAGGTCGAACCGACGCCTACTGTTCGCTCGACGGGGAACGCGTCCTCACCTACTCCTCTCAGGAGAATTTACCTGTTGCCAACCGGCTCCTCCGGTTGGACTTTCACCTTGTAGTCCTTCGCCAGGTGCCTAGCAATCCTTGGCCAGGTCTTTGGTTCCAAGTAGTCCTTTGCCTGGTGCCTAGCAATCCTTCGCCAGGTCTTCGGTACCAAGCAGTCCTTCGCTAGGTCTTCGACTCCTAGCAGCCCATCGCTAGGTGCTCAGCAGTCCTTCGCCAGGTCTTAGGGTTTCGTGGCCTAGCAGTCCTTCGCTAGGTGCCTAGCAGTCAGTCGCTAGGACTTTAATCTGCATACTCAAGTAACATGTTAGATAAACATAACATCTTAACTTTTAAACCCTTTTCCATTATCAAAACCCAGGTTCGACTTGGGTGTTGTCTGCACCAACAGAAAATGCTAAGGTAGCATCTACCCCCATCGGCATAAATGTCAAAATGGATAGTGATCTTGAAGGGAAGGTCGTGGATCCAAAGAAATATAAGAGCATGATTGGTAGCTTGTTGTATCTAACTGCTAGTAGACCGGATATATTATTTGTGGTAGGTATGTGTGCAAGGTATCAATCTTGTGCCAAAGAATCTCACCTAGTGGTAGTAAAGAGGATCTTAAGGTATATTAAGGCTACTCTTAATGTCGGTCTTTGGTATCCTAGATCTTCAACCATTGAACTATTTGGATACATCGACTTCGATTATATGGGTTGCAAATTAGATAGGAAGAGTACTAGTGGTGGGTGTCAATTTTTTGGTTCATCCCTAGTTAGTTGGAGTAGTAGAAAATAATCATGTGTTGCCTATCAACAATGGAGGCCGAATAAATAGCAATGGGTGGTTGTGTAGCTCAATTACTTTGGATCATGCATACCTTAGAAGATTATGAGCTTCATTACTCCAAGGTCAAGGTTTTATATGATAATGTGAGCACTATTAATTTGACCAAAAATCCAATGTATCACTCTAGGACAAAACATATTGAAGTGAAGCATCACTTCATTAGGGATCATGTGGAAAGGGGTAATACTGAATTTCATTATGTTGAATCTAAGTCCAACCTTGCCGACATATTTACCAAGCCTCTATCCGAAGCGGAGTTCACATCTCTAAGAAGAGGACTTGGTAAGTGTTTTGTAGAAGTATAGAATTGACCTTGGGGTAAGGCTATAGTAAGATAGTGCATGAGCCATTAGGATGATACAAATAATTCACTTATACTTATGACATATTGTTGGGTTGTTAGATGTATCACATTATTGAAAATAGACCAACTATGGGGTAAAAAAATATTTAATTAATGGACATCTTGTCCAAAGATCATAGTTAGTTATTTCAAATAAATTGAAAATATTTCTGTGTTTTATTTGTTATGACATAGGTTTGCAAAACACATGGTTTCAAAATTAGAATGAAAGTTTGATACAAAATTGGAGGTTTTCAAAGGTTTTGAATTTTAATCAAAAAGTCAAACATATTTGAATTTTTCATGAACGCATATTTTTCTAGGTTAAAATACATCATAAGAAACATGTTTGCAAAATTTCATTATTTTTCAAATTTTGTGGAATTAATAGTGCATTTTTGAATTTCTACCCAAAACCTGTAATATTCAGACTGAAGAGTATCAGTCAACTGCCCCTAAGGGCAGTCGACTGATCCTTCTGTAAAAAGGCAGTGAGAAGGCACCAGTCGACTGATATCTGTCTCAGTCGACTAGTACTTCTGGTTTCTGATTTCTGGGACTTTCAGAAAGAGAAAAGTATCTTTATTTGATGCCAATGGGTGTTGGTGCCTTGGGCAATCCTTTTGATGGTGTCAAAGTGGGAGAATTGGGATGTTAAGTTAGTTTTGTAACTTAACTTGTGGAAGATTGAAAATTATGTGGAGGGCACAGGTTAAGGGGGGATTGCATGTTTATGCATCTTGATAAACTATGTTCTGAATTTTTAATTGTTATTGTTTTGCCTAACTTAAACATATTGCCACACATCAAAAAGGGAGAGATTGTTGGTGCAATCAACCCAAGTATGATCAGGTACATCATTATTTTGATGTGTGCATCAATATGATTAAGTTAGGGTGTCATGTTGGTTTGATATGTGTGGTTGAATCTTGCAGAACTTGGTGAATCACACATGGAGTACACATCTGAGGGACGAGAGCCGAAGGACGAGGACTCCAAGGGCAAGCCGGCGAAGTAGACTTCAAGGGCATACGTGAAGGATGGCATGGAGGCAAGCCGAGGGCTTGTGTGCGTATCTGAGAGACGACAGCCGAGGAAGAGAACATCAAGGGGCAAGCCAAGGGAGTGGACTTCAAGGCATACGCGAAGGGTGGTCTTCGAAATGAGTGTGAGTGCAAGTGTAAGTTGGGCAGTCGACTAGTGGCTGATCAGTCGACTGCCAGGGTAGAACTCGAATTCACAAAAAGATCAGTCGACTGGTCCTGGACCAGTCGACTGATCAGTTCAAAAAACACTCTATTAGGCTAGTCGTTGGCTAGTGGTTTGACTAGGACCAGTCGACTGCCCTTGGGGCAGTCGACTGGCGTCGAGCTGGATTGTATAAGGAGCAATCGTCTACTCTATTTAAAGGGAGACTTTTGAGCAGGTTAGGGTTGCGGTTCTAGAGTGTAGAATCCTACTGTTAGTGCTCAAAGTCTCATTCTCTTCATCTCACTTTCATTTTTACTTTGTAAAGAGGAAGAGAGCAATCTTGTGAAGGTTTCTCCACCTTGAAGGAGACGTTCATAGTGGAGCTCGTGTGTGTAGTGTGGATCCTTGGACTAGTTACCTCTCAGAGGTGGATACCAAGTAAATCAAGGGGTTAGCATTGTTTTTATTGTTTTATTGATTTTGTTCTTGTGTTTAGCTAACATCTTTGTAGACAAAATTGAAAGAAAACTATTCACCCCCCTTTAGCTTAATGCAAAGACTCTAACAGTACCGAGTGAGCCTTAGCTCTAAAGTGACCCGGATTAGCCCTAGCCTCGGTAAGTTCATCTTTTCCATCAATGCCTGTTAGTTCTAACTGATGTTATCTTGCCTGGTGATTGTAGAGGAGATCATGTTTCCAAGGGCGATGCATTGACTTATCAAGTGGGAGGAAGCCAACAAGGAGGCTTTGGATCCTCCCCCAGCCCCTCCTGGTTCGCCTTCTTCTTTAGCCTAGCCCTCGATGGGGACTACTGAATCACCCAGTGAGTATGCTGTGCCAGAATGAGCAGAGGCTCCTGCTATGCCTTCGGAATTTGCCAGCCAAGGGACTTCAGGTCTGTTAGTTGACCCAGAGATGGGCATCCCTTCAGGGGATGCCCCGCCTCTGGCTGATGTCCATACAGAGGAGGCCACAGAGGAGTCGTCGCCCCTCACTGCCCCCATCAACTTCCAAACTCTCTAGTCAGCAGAAGAGGAGACTCCCGGAAGGTTTAGGCCCCAGACGAAAAAGGTTGCGCCCCAGTGGCCCCAACACACTTCCATCTATTCCTAAGGAGGATGTTCCACCTTCCAATGGTGAGGAAGCTATTCCTCTATCTCCACCTTTTCCGTCGACTGCCCCTCTAGAGGCAGGTGGTCAAGCCTCCGGCTCTTCTTCGGTCGACCCTGTCGAGGTCACGAAGGGTAAGCAAGCATTACTCACCCAATATCGAATGCAGCTTGGCCACCTTCGCAAAAGGCTAGATGCGGCGTTGGAGGCTTCCATGCAATCTTTCCCCCCAGTGCAGTTGAAGGGGGTCCCTGCCGAGGGTCTTTCTTCCGAGGGGACTTCTAGCTCTGAAGAGGACAACTCTGGCCCCTCTACATTGCCTCCTGAAGCTCCCACTGTCCATCCACTTCCCCCGCACCGGGGCTCATTGCTTCCAAGGAGCCGGGTTGACACCCAGAGGTCTCAAGGAGGGGAAGCTGTGCAAGTCTCTGCGAGGCCCCTCACTACCATCCGTGAGTCCCTTTTGAAGGTGTGTGTTCCAGGTACATGGGCTATTTTCTTGTATGCTTTATAATTCCTTGGTGCAATGATAGGGGGCTGAAGACTGCCTGACAGTCGATCGTGGCTTGTATGCCTGGCCAGAGATTGAGGCCTTAACCCGCCAGACACTGAGAGTAGAGGCCACAGCTGACCACGAGTACAGAGCGGGACTTATGCATGTAGGGGTTAGCAGAGCTTTTCGAGTGAAGGTGGAGCATCAGCTGGGCACTTTGCTGGCCAGGGAGTCCTCCCTACAGAGTTCCCGGCACCGGGAACGCTTGGCGTTCGAGAGGGTTGTGGCCATCAACAATGACTTGCTCCGGGTGACTCAAGAGCGGGATTAGCTTCAAGTGAAAGAGAAGAAGTTGTCGAGCGATATCCGCCTTCTGGAGGCCTCGACCAAGTGATTGAATGAACATGTCAAAGACCAAGCGCACCAGCTCACCAAGAAGGAGTCCGACCTCATGATGGCGGCTGATCGCTTGTCTGACTTCGAGGAAGACTTGGCCCAGGCACGGTCGGAAGTATAGGCTGCCTCGGACAGGCTCAAGGAGGCTCTGGCGGACCAAGACAAAATGTCTGTTGAGATGGAGCAGCTAAAGCGTGCCAAGAGGTAGCCGAGGCTGACATGTGCAACTTTTGGGCTGCTGAGGCTTCCCGTATTAAAGAGGTCGAGGCAGACTTCAAGGCTAAGTTCCTAGAGTCGGATGAATTTGGCAATATCTTTGTCTGCCAGGTAATGAAGCGCTTGAAGCAAGGCTTCCACGGGGCCATCAACCAACTAAGGAAGGCCCAACTGTTGCATCTAGATGCTGGCCTGGGATTCATGAGCATCGGCCGAGTTTGGGAAGAGCTCCCGCTCGAGGACAAAGAGCTGTAGGATTATTTGCTACCCGGGAGCTTGGCCCCAATGTACCCCTTTTGATTATAATGAAAATGTTTCGTTGCATTACTGCCCTAAGTATGCTTTTGCATTTGTCTCCTTGTAATATTTGTCTTCGTCGTGAGGACCAAGAGCGTAGAAGGATTGGCGTTTCTCTCTGACTCCAAGAGCCAGATTGTCGATTAACCTGTAGGTGCAAAATGCATCAGTGATAAACAGCCATCCTCTAGGGGTTCGATGTTTGACAATATACTAAAGTTAGTAACATCATATATTAAGGGTGGTCAAAGTGATCAAGGGTTAAATCAAACAGGACTTTATGTTTGGTAGGGTAAACCCAGGTTTTGATCAGGTTGACAAAGGGTTAAGCCAAACAGGATCTGATGTTTGGCAGAATGAATACAACCCAGGGTTGGTCAGTTTGACCAAGAGATTAAACCAAACCAGACTTGAGGTTTGGATTTTATTTACCTGAAGATTAGAGGAAGTCTAGTCAGGATCATGATGACTAGCAAAGAAGTGATTTTGGTGAAAGAAACCCTGGTGAGTGAAGTTGTGTCCTAGCAAGGGAAGCTAGGTGAAGGAAATTCTAGTAAGTGAAGCTAGGTGAAGTAAACCCTGGTGAGTGAAGCTGGGTCCTAGCAAGGGAAGCTGGGTGAAGGAAATTCTAGTAAGTGAAGCTAGGTGGACTAAGCCCTGGTGAGTGAAGCTGGGCACGTAGTCTTTGTTGGGACCGGGTGCATGTTGACAAGGATACGGGTTCGTAAAATTTTAAAATTTTACGTGCAGTGGAAGAATTAGCATAAAATAATTTCTCAAATTACTTTAACCACGTATCTAGCATGCAACCTTATGATGTGTTGACATGATCATAAATTAAAACTTTGCGGAAAGGTAAACTAATTTACTAAGTACCTCGCGTAACTTGAAGTAAGGGACGAGATCCAACCGTAGCGTCCCTTTGAAGCTCCGCCTCTATTCGCGTCCATGCCGAGTTCTCTTCGGGATGACTTCTCAAAGTCACGAGTTTTGTGCCGACGAGAACTACTAGATTCTCTATTGGCACAACTAGAAGATCAAGAGAGAAGAAAAGGAAACTAACCACCAAGTAACGGAATCTAAATTCCGGGAAGGAAGGAGTTGTGATCCGCTTCTTCTTCTTCTTGGTTGGCTTCTCCTTGGTGATGGTGACTCACGGCAACCTCAAGGGAGGATGAGGGTGCGCCGGCCCTAGCTTGGACAAGGGGCGCCGGCCCTAGCTTGGGAAGGAGAAGGAGAGAAAGAGAATAAGAGAGAGAGGGAGAGAATTAATCTCTTGATTACTCTATTGATTGGAATTCAAGGCTAGCCTTAGTTCCTTTATATAGTAACCTCTCCCTTGCCAAGTCTCCCTCTTAACAGAATTTTCATAAGAAATTTATCCTATAAATTCTCTTATTAATTATTCTGTTTAAGCCAAATTTTATTATAACTAACTTTATAATAAAACAAATACCTTCTTTCCTTTTATTATGGAATAAATTTTATAAGAAATTTATAAATTTTCTTATTATGGAAAAATCAATTCATAATTGATTTTATAAAATAAAATTAAACCATTTAAAGTTTATTTTAATCTCCATAAAAAGAATAAATTTATTATATAAATTTTTCTTTATCATGGAAAAATCAATTCATAATTGATTTTATAAAATAAAATAAACCAATCCATGGTTCATTTTAATTTCCATAAAAAAGAATAAATTTATTATATAAATTTTTCTTATCATGGAAAAATTAATTCATAATTGATTTTATAAAATAAAAAATAAACCATTTAAAGTTTATTTTAATTTCCATGAAAACAAATTTATTTATCCATAATTTTATAAAACAAATCGCTCTTGATTTATTTTATAATTTAAACCAAATAAATTGGTTTCTCCCCTTTGTATTGGCCGACCAAACCAAGAGGGTGGACACCCTCTTTGGCCGGCCAAACCGAACCGAACCCATCGCGAATTAAACTCATTTAATTTGCCCAATAAGCCTTCAAAAGACTCAGCCATTTTTAGCTTCCGTTGCGCCTCTGATAAATTCAGATTCGACTTATTTCTCTTGATCGAAAAATCCAATTTTCAACTCATTTTAAATCCCTCGGATTACTCATAGTGCGTGTGACTAAATAGGCTTTCGATTTATGTTGGCCGTCTATAATCAACCAATTATAGAACGATCATGAGTGACACCTAGTAGTACATCATGACCCCCAATTAATCGAAAGATCAACCGTTGACCTCAGAAGTAATTCTGAAACCCTTCAGCAGCTCTAATGAATCGTGCCCATTCCCTTCACCATCTTATACCCACTTGGTTCAGGACATGGTCTGATTGTGTCAGTCCCCACTAGACTGACTACGTCACACCTAGCCCAAGTAGTGTCTTTCTCGTCCTTTGGATTTCTAATTACTCTCATGTATTTAAGAGACTCATACTCTAAACATGATATGCTCTGGCCAGAGGCTTTGAGTAACAATCCGACGATAGGCCTGGGTATACATCTCCTCGCAAGGAGTGGTGAATCCTTTGTGGGCTGTTCAAACATCTTCAGGCACTTTGGCTTATACCCAATCATCCTGGGTCCACACCTCCTTGGAGATACTTGCTTAAGATGTTAAAGTATAAGTCTCTATGACCAAGATGACTTGAACACCGCAAGTCAAAGGAACATCGCACTTAAGCTGCAGTTAGAACTTCATTGACAAATCTATGTAGATTACCATATGAAGTTTTACAGCTAGTCACTCCAATGAACTAGTTCCCTTAACTAGCATCCATGTTTATCTCCGGACATCCCAATGTCGCCAGCCAGTGAGAATCAGCTGATTAGAGAATAACCCATGCTAGTCTCAACAGAATTGATAGTGTCCGTTTTTATCAATTCATCGACTAGGGATATTTTCAATACTTCACAATTACACATGTAGAGATAATCACTAGTTGTGATCCCATCACAAATTCTCTTATGCTGTGAATTGTATTGCGGACATTTAGTAGATGAGTTTAAGATCCCAATCAAATACACGAACATGTATACTCAAATAGTGAATTATCATTTATTAAAATAAATGTTTACAATCATAAGACGATTGCCTTAGGACACTTCTCTCATATCACTAACAGTCTTGGTCCGGGGGACTGAGCATTAAGTCCTGGTCGGGGATTGGGCAACGGAGTCTTTGCTGAGCGAGGATGGCGGACAGAAGTAGAGACGGGTTGAGGTCGAACGTCCCTAGATCCGAGTTCTCGGAGGCCGAGAAAAAGTCCAGCCGGAGGTCCTGGTTGGCAAAAGCTTTGCTTGAGCGAGGATTGCGAATAGAAGTAGAGATGGGTCGAGGTCAGATATCTCAAGATTCGGGTTCTCAGAGGCTAAGCAAAAGTTCAACCGGAGGTTCCGGTTGGCAAACGCAACTTCTCCAAGTATGGAGTAGGTGAGGACGCGCTCCCCTGGAAAGGGATCATTAGGCGTTGGTTCGACCTAGGGTTTCGGGTGAAATCCAAAGTCAGAACCAATCTTTAAGACTAAGATTATCTGTATATTTGTCTTGTGTTTGTTGTCTTGCAGGTACCTGGAGTTGGAGGCAAGATAGGAAAGCAAACGCAGAAGAAAACGCACCTGGGAAATAGCTCCTGGGCGCCTGACTTGAATCAGGTGCCCAAGATGGCTGGGCGCCCCAGTTTGGGGCAGCCCATCCCAGGCGCCTGGCAAGCCGGCGCCTGTGGCTTCCCAGGCACCCGGGAAGGTCCCAGGCGCCTGGGAAGGCAGATTTTATCAGCCCTGCGATTTCGGTGCAAAGGATGAACTTTGACCGCGACGTGGCAGACACCCAAGACCTTACAGGTGCCCGAGAAGGTGCTATATAAAGGGGTTCAACCCCTCAATGCAGTTCATCAATTCTCACATCCTCTAAAGCATTCTGAGTAAAGTAAACGTGCTCAAGTCGAAGCTCTGTGTCCAAGGAGGCTCCAGGAGGAAGTGTGCTGCAGTTCAGACTTCCGGATTGGCCAAAGCTTCTTTTTCCGTTTGGTTTGCATTTTATTTACGAGTCATATTTACTACTTTTTGTGCTTGTAACTTGAACTATAAGACATTCTCTGCCTCTGGAAAGTCCGGAAAGGAGACCACTAGTGGGCTCACGATTGAGAGCTTAGGCCTTGGATGTACTGACCCTGGGGGGTTGGGAACCAAGTAAAACCCGCTTGTCTCTTGTCTCTTATTTTTCTTTAGTATTATTTCCGCTGCGTACTAACCTTGATAGAAAGACGAGCAAACGATGAGTTTTCCGATGAAGTTTTACCAGTCGATATTCACCCCCCTCTATCGACCGACATCGATCCTACAAGTGGTATCAGAGCAGACCGCTCTTCACTGGACTAACAGCCGAAGGAGCAACAAAGCCAGGAATTGAGGGGGGAGTAAGGGTGAATACAGATATAATTTTAATTATGCCAATTTTTAAATTTCATATTATATGTTTTAAGTGCAGGGAGAGAGGACAATATAAAAATCAGTGTCCTACTCGTAAGATTCGATCTTCACCACTGGCGGCAAAGGAGGTAGCAGTGCCAGGAGTCCGGAGGGACAAGAGCCACATACGATGCTTCAGATGCCAAAAGTTGGGACATTAGAAGAACCAGTGCCCAAACTGGAAAATGGCTCGATCCACAACGCCGAAAAATGCTACCAAGGTAATTAATGAAGGTACGAAAAATTAATTTTCGCAATAATTTTCAAATTCCCGAAAAATTAGTTCTTCATGCTATTAAATTAGATTACTTACAAAATAAGTTAAATATCTTGCATGATAAATTAGTAAGTGATGAATCTAAATCAAATTGAGATAATATTAAAATATCAAATATTAACTCATTAATCATGCTGTTAAATTAGATTACTTACAAAATAAGTTAAATATCTTGCATGATAAATTAGTAAGTGATGAATCTAAATCAAATTGAGATAATATTAAAATATCAAATATTAACTCATTAATCCATAATATTAATGCAACAATTTGTGAAATTAATTCTAATATTTTAGTTAATTATATTACTGTTATTTCTGATAATGCTAAGGATGATAATACTTTAATTTATGATAATCTGATAATGTTAAGGATGACAATACTTTAATTTCTAATATTTTTGATAATGTTAAGGATAATAATACTTTAATTCATGATAGCTCTGATAATCCTAAGGATAATCATGAAATCATAATTAATGATATTACTGTGATTTCTGATGATACTAAGGATAATAATACGTTAATTTATGATAATTATGATAATGTTAAGGATGATAATACTTTAATTTCTAATATTTCTGATAATGTTAAGCATGATGATAAGATTTTAACCTCTAATAATATTTCTGATAATATTAATATCTATGAAAATAATACTAAAGATAATGATGATAACTCTCAAGATAATGGTGAGGATAATAGTCAATCCTTAGTTAATTTTACTGATTTTGAATTTAATACTACAACTTTAATAAATAATCCTGAAAATTATTCTACCTATTATGAAGATAATGATTCAATTTTAAATTCTGAATATAACTCTGAAAATGAAAATGAAGATTAAGATGAAAATGAATTTAGTAGAATTAAAGCTATGTTTAATAGGGCTTACAAGAAATCAAATAAAATAGAAGTATTAAACAAAATTGAAAACTTAAATTCCAAAGAAATATGAATCAGAAATTGTTGAATTAATGGAAATGATGCAACTAGACACAATATTCTTAACAACTTTAATAAGTCAATTTTAACTCTAATTAATTCGTAACAATTTTAACTCTAATTAATTCTTAACAATTTTAACTCTAATTAATTCTTAATAATTTAAACATTAATTAATCCTTAATAATTTAAACTTTAATTATCCTTTCAGCATTAATTTATTCATAATAATTTCAACCTTAATTAATTCATAATAATTTCAACTTTAATTAAAACTTAATAATTCAAACTTTAATTAACTCTTAATTTAACTCTTAACTCTTCAATCTTTTCTAAATTTAAACTACCTCATTAATTCTTAATTTAATTATTAAATCTTAATTAATTAACATATCAATCCTTAATTTAACAAAATCCACGAAGTAAATTCCTAATTAATTGCCTTCAATTATGAAATTAAGTAAAATTCTACCCAACTGAAACATCCAACTAAATAACAATAAATATGTTAAAGTGGGTTGGCATATTCGTGGGTTCACACGGTCTGTATCAAATCGAGAATTTGATACTTTATTAGAAACTCAATTAAAATGTTTTGACTTGATTAACTCATGCATAAATGCCATGCTCATGCATCTGCTCAGCTTTTCTTATATATTTATCATGTCATCCATGTTTACTTTTCTGCATAATTTAGAATGGATATATAGGAAAAAGATTGGTTGATACTTGCCTAACCTAGTACCAGGACAGGGCGAGATGATAGTACGTTAGGAAAGCTTGGCCTAGCTAAGCAGAACTAGCCAAAGCTACCTCGCCACATCCTAGACTAGTTAGACCAGCATTTTTCAAAAAGTAAATTAAAAGCATTCATTCATTAAAAGGCTTTGTCTAAGGAAAGGGTTGATGATCCAATAAGGCTACGGCCAAAGAAGGCCTCTGTGCCTCGCCAAGACACGGAAGCTAATGATTGAAAAATACTTTTAAGCTACTAGTTGATCAAACTCAAATCTAACTCCAGATCAAGCAGTCTACAAATTAAATTGAGAAAAATTATTCAAGCATCTCATAAACACCTATAAGGCAATCGTGCTTGCTTGTATTGCGACACTCAGAATGAGTGAGATGTTAAGGAATAATTAATTGACAAATATTTTTCAAAATGATTTCAAAATCTTTAGGATATTTTCTTAAAAATCTATTTTCAAAATAATGTTTAAACATAATAAGGTTTTTATGAATGTCATACTTGATTGGGTGTTTATTTTCAAAAATTATATCTTATCAAAAGTTGTTTTACCTAAACATAGACACAAACCTTTTAGGTCAACACTAAAGTCCCTTAAGACACTTAGGTAGAGGTCCTTGTAGTTAACAAGGGTATCCAGAAGGTGTTAGGTTCAGGGGAAGTTTCTATTTTTGCGGATTCATACTTATTTTAAAACTATTTTTCAAAAATTATACGTTTCAAAAATTATATCTTTCAAAAGGATTTGTGCTTTAAAAATTATTATCATTTCAAAATGCATTTCAAAAAATATTTTTCAAAAATTATGTCATTTCAAAATATTTTTCGAAAATTAGTTCTTTGAAAATTATCATACTCTGTCCAAAAATATTTTTCAACAATTGTCTTAATTGCTCTGATGATTTGGATAAACTCTAAAGACACATAGGAAGATTTCTTAATGATCTACAAGAATTCTTAAGATTGTATCAGATTTAGGGGGAGTCCAAGTCAAAGGAAATTAATATATTATTCTCGATTATCGCAAAATACTCCTTAATGTTTTTTAACTCTTTTTGTTTGAATCAAACTCTAATACTCAGAGGATGATCAACTTGTGGTCAACAAGCTTTCAATGACTGTGTCAGGTTTAGGGGGAGGTTCAAATTAAAAGACTTATCAGAAATTTCAAAAATATTATACTATCATTTTCCTAAACTTATTTCGAAAATCTTTTTATCTTTTGGAATATCTTTGAAAACAATCCTTACTTGAGTTTGGAAAAATTTCCAGGACACTTAGGGAAATTTTCTTATAGTTAACAAGGTTTCCTAGGATTGTGTCAGACTGAAAAAAAAACAAATCAAAAAAGTTATTATTTTTCTAAAACTAAAATATTTACTTATGGAAAATCCCTAAGACACATAGGAATTTTCTCATGGTCAACAAGATTCCTAGGATTGTGTCAGCCTTATGGAAGTTCATATTTTTTAATAAACTAATTAAATTGTCATATATTATTGGTGTAATAATTTTTAAAGTACTTAGTGTCGTTAGATTTTTTTGGAATAAGTACTTATTTTTTAAAAAAAGGGGGGGGGGTGAGTTTTGGAAATCATTTTTTTCAATATATATATATATATATATATATATATATATATATATATCTTAAGTATTTTCAAAAGGAGGAGAGAGACTATCTTAAAAAGTGGAAGAAAAGATTAAGTTATTTTTTTTCTCTTATTGTTGGTGCAAATTTTCTTGTTATTTCCTTTTGATGTGTGACAAAGGGGGGAGAGGGCTTAAGTTAGATTTTTTCGATTTCTCCCATGTGTTAAACTAGTACCAGAAGACCTAATCTAACTTAAGATATTGTCAAATATCAAAAAGGGGAAGATTGTTGGTGCAAAATGCATTAGTGATAAATAGTCAACCTCTAGAATTTTGATGTTTGACAATATACTAAAGTTAGTAACTTCATATATTAAGGGTGGTCAAAGTGATCAAAGGTTAAACCAAACAGGACCTTATGTTTTGTAGAGTAAACCCAGGTTGACAAAGGGTTAAGCCAAACAGGATCTGATGTTTGGCAGAATGAATACAGTTTGACCAAGGGATTAAACCAAACCAAACTTGAGGTTTGGATTTTATTTACCTAAAGATTAGAGGAAGTCTAGTCAGGATCATGATGACTAGCAAAGAAGTGATTTTGGTGAAAGAAACCCTGGTGAGTGACCTAGCAAGGGAAGCTAGGTGAAAGAAACCCTGGTGAGTGAAGCTGGGTCCTAGCAAGGGAAGATAGGTGAAGGAAATCCTAGTGAGTGAAGCTAGGTGAAGTAAACCCTGGTGAGTGAAGTTGGGTCCTAGCAAGGGAAGCTTGGTGAAGGAAATCCTAGTGAGTGAAGCTAGGTGGACTAAGTCCTGGTGAGTGAAGCTGGGCACGAAGTCTTGGTCTAGGAGACTGGGCACTAAGTCTTGGTCAGGGATCGGGCAACGGAGTCTTTGCCAAGCGAGGATGGCGGACAAAAGTAGAGATGGGTCGATGTCGGACGTCTCGAGATTCAAGTTCTGGGAGGCCATGCAAAAGTCCAGCCGAAGGTCCCGATTGGCAAAAGCTTTAGTCGAGCGGGGATCGCGAACAGAAGTAGAGATGGGTCGAGGTCGGATGTTTCGAGATTCGGGTTCTCAGAGGCTAAGCGAAAGTCCAAGCGGAGGTTCCGGTTGGCAAACGCAACTTCTCCAAGTATGGAGTAGGTGAGGACGTGTTCCCCGGGAAAGGGAATATTAGGCGTCGGTTCGACCTAGGATTTCAGGTGAAATTCAAAGTCAGAACCAATCTTTAAGACTAAGATTACTGTGTGTTTGTCTTGTGTTTGTTGTCTTGCAGGTACCTAGAGTTGGAGGCAAGAAAGGAAAGCAAACGCAGGAGAAAACACACCTAGGAAATAGTTCCTGGCCACCTAACTTGAATCAAGCGCCCAAGATGGATGGTGCCTCAGTTTAGGGCAGTCCATCCCAGGCGCTTGGGGCGCCTGTGGCTTCCCAGACGCTCGAGAAGGTCCCAGGTGCCTGGGAAGGCAGATTTTATCAGCCCTACGATTTTGGTGCAAAGGATGAACTTTGACCATGACGTGGCAGGCCCCCAAGACCTTACAGGCGCCCGAGAAGGTGCTATATAAAGGGGTTTGACCCCTCAATGCAGATCATCAATTCTCACATCCGCTAAAGCATTCCGAGTAAAGCAAAGTGCTCAACTCGAAGCTCTACGTCCATGGATGCTCTAGGTGGAAGTGCGCTGCACTTCGGACTTCCGGATTGGCCAAAACTTCTTTTTTTTGTTTGGTTTGCATTTTATTTACGAGTCATATTTACTACTTTTTGGGCTTGTAACTTGAATTGTAAGACAAGTTTCTCCACCCTCGGAAAGTCCAAAAAGGAGACCACTAGTGGTCTCATGATTAAGTGCTTAGGCCATGGATGTACTGAGCCTGGGGAGTTGGGAACCAAGTAAAACCCGCTTGTCTCTTGTCTCTTATTTTTGTTTATTATTATTTCTGTTGCGTACTAACCCTTATAGAAATACTAGCAAACGACGAGTTTTCCAACGAAGTTTTACCAGTCGATATTTACCCCCCCTCTATCGATCGGCATCGATCCTACATAACCTTCTTGAAGAATAGGCTTTCCCTCTCAGCCCCTGGGGTAAGGGAGTCAGGGAGCCACTGCTCATCCCCCGCAGCCCTTGGGTTGGTTTTAGGGACCCAGAACCCCCTGTGACACCAGGTGTTTTCTAGGATTTTCAGGTTTGATCTTGGGTGTGGATCTCCCCAAGGTAGCCCCGAAAGCCCAACCGCTAGGCCCGCAGCTATTCATCTATGGGACCCATGTTGGCTCCTTTCACTATTGAGTGTTTGCGGCCTCTGAACCGTTGTCTCCGAGCCCCAGGTGATCCATTGAATTAACCCATATAGGTTTGCGAATTCCCAGACACCGCAGGGGCATGCCAATTGATGGTGAAACAAAAGACGCGACGCTTCAGGATTGGCGTCCATTACTGCTCCTGCGTCATGCCCTCATTAAATGTGAAGGGGCAGCCATCTCTATAAAGGTGGAAGGCCAATGCATTCCAAAAGTTTTGTTTGTTGACTATATTTTAATATGGCTTCATAGTTTGTCTGAACTGTGATTTCTTGTTTGATGCAAATGAAAAGTCAGAAAGTATCTAAACAATATATGACTACTAAAATTTCATAATCAAGAGAAGTTAAATAACCTTTCTCTTTGTATTGGCCAGAAGCATATTGACATAGGGCTTCTGTTGTTCTTGTGTTGGTTCATATTTAGATGATTTTGGGTAATAAATCCTCCCTCCCTAAAAAATCCAGTTTCACATCCATCGATTTCTATAATAATCAATTGGTAGTGTTAGGACTAGAATTTGTCTGACCATGTTTTCAATCTGTTGGATTAGGTCTAAATCTTGTTGATTAAAGTATTTTTGTCTTGTTAATAATGTTTTGTTATATAAGAGTCTACTAATTTTTCCTATATCTTTCAGATATTGTCTGACATAGTTGAGTAGTCCTAAAACAGACCTAAGTGTCTTCGTGTCTTCCATTTTATCAGGAAAACTTAAAATTTTGATGTAATATGGAGTTGAAGGTAGATTTTTCCTTCTTGTCCAATTTATGCTCTCAAAAAGTCTATGTATTTGACTGCAAGCTTCATTTTACTTCGAGAGATTATTAAGAATGTGTTTCAAAGAGGTTAAATACCAAATGTAAATGGGCATAGTGTTCTTCTTTTGTTTTGGAGAAAACGAGACGTCATCTATATAGACATATGTGTTAGGACCAGTAGAGAACTAGGGGCGGGTGATTAGCTTTGATCGCTTTGTCGATGATTTGTCGCAGCTGAAATTTTGCTAATACCTTCTTCTTTACTTGGTATCCACCTCCTTGAGGTAACTAATCCAAGGATTCACTCTCACACTCACAAGCACTATGAATATTTCATTCATGGAGGCGGAGAGACCTCATATAAGCTTACAAAGAAATACACAAGAGAAAAAGCAAATACAAATGAAAAACCTTACAAGATTTACAACAATAAGATCTTACTTGTCTTGCTTTCTTCTAGCTTGGAATTCACCCCTTGATGTTTGAAAATGCAACAACACTTGTCCCTAAGAAGCGCACAAGAATGGGTGAAGAAGGAGGAGAAGAACTGCAGCTTCAACCTGTGTGAAAACCCTATATACCCGCAACCTAGGGTTACCGATCGATTATCACATCCGATCTAGCTATTTAACAGCTAGTTTCTGATGCTTAATTGATTACCCAATCGATTAAGAAGATTCAATCAATTCAACACGTTTCTATGCTCTCGCACATACAACCTTAATCGATTTTCCAATTGATAAAGCACCTTACGGTGCATTCGCAAAATTATCTTAATCGATCACCCAATCGATTAAGAGCATCCTTAATCGATCACTTTTTCGATTAAGACTGGTTCTGTTCTCAGGACAGAAGCTTTCCAATTGATCACCTGATCGATTGGGATTGACCTTAATTGATTACCAAATCAATCAAGCGCATTTCTATTATTGCGAGAAACCTTGGTCATCTGATCGATTGCCCAAGCATTACCCTAAGCCTCCAAGCCTAGGGTTTCTTTGCCCATCCCAAGCCCTCCATGCATTATTTGAGACTTCTTCACTAAGTGTCCGGTCAGGCATTGACCGAATTGGACTTTCGCTTATTTAGTTCCCAACTAGGACTTTTCTTATGCCAAGTGTTTAGCTCCTCGCTAACCCACCTTGGTCTTCACCTAGTTCCCAACTAGATCTGCCTAGTCCCACTAGAACTTCACCTTGCCTAATAGAAGTTAGGTCCGGTCTCTTGATAGATTTCCACCTTGCCAACGGGCGATCACCCAGATTCACTTGGACTTCACCTAGTTCCTAACTAGGTCTGCCTAATCCCACTAGGACTTTACATTGCCTAACCATAATTAGGTCTAGTCTCTCAGTAGATTTCCACTTTGCCAACGTGCGATCTCCCTAATCTACTTGGACTTCACCTAGTTCCCAACTAAGTCCACCTAGTCCAACTAGGACTTCACCTACTTCCCAACTAGGTCTGCCTAATCCCACTAGGACTTTACCTTGCCTAACCGTAATTAGGTCTAGTCTCTCAGTAGACTTCCACCTTGCCAACATATGAACTCCCTAATTCACTTGGACTTCACCTAGTTCCTAACTAAGTCTACCTAGTCCCACTAGGACTTCTGGTGCTTCAGGATAGGGTCCTAAAGAATGCGGTGGGAAAAAGGGAAACCAGACCTGCTGGCGGAAGCCTAGTGGGATCCTTCCCTTGTTGGTATTGTGGAGTACTGTGTAGCTAGATGACATCTCCATGTGATCTGATCCTCTACCGGGTGGAAGAAGGCTTGGGGGAAGTGGGCACTACCGCCCGGATGAGCAGCGACTTCCATCTCCACTGGAGTGGAAGCGTTCGAGGTAGAAGGGAATCCGATAGCCGGATGATTGCTCGGCTGTTGTTATTGAGCCAGTTTCTGAGCTTTGGTAGCCACCAGCAGCTCAAAGTCTTCTTGTGAAGGAGTGGTAGTCACCTTGTTGGAGTCGCCCATTCTCGCACTTTCGATCAGGCGAATGTTCCCACAGACGACGTCAAATTTGATCCTGTCGGCAAGTGAGGAGGGCAACAACTAATGATGAGGCACGAAAGTTGACTGAAGATTGACTACTATTTGCCAATCAGACGCTCGAAAGCCAACCTAACACTTGAGAAGACGGAGGCACTCCAGCGAACTGCAAGTAAAAAAGAACGTTAGAGGCTAACCAGGGGAGTCCCTGGCACAGGTACTCCGACGCTTAAGTCAACACTCCGGCAAAGGGAAAGGAAAGTAGAAGCAGCTAGTAAAAAACACTGTTGAGCATACCTATGCGTGAAGCTCTAAGAATCCTCATATAGGGAGGGAGCAGACCAACTCTGTCTGATCCTATATATCTCATTAAAAACTCGATCCTATGACATGATTTAGCCTCCAAAAGATGGAACCGAGCCATCATAACACAAATCACCTATCAATTCTACATGTTGATTCACCCCTTTCTTACTAGCAACCTGCTCCTCGGGCGGCGCAAGCCCCACTTTTCTCCCCTCACCATAATGAGTTAATTTTGCGAATCCCCCCGTACACATTTATGTCCTCTCACCATTAAATAGTATCTATCGTACGAGATAATGGGCAGCTTGCAAATCCTTTTTGACTTCCCATCCGTACTGTCGACCGGACGATCGGCCGAGCGAGCTTCTGAAGGACCCTTATGAAAACCAATCGAGGTCACTCGGTCTAGTTTTCGACGGGGCAAGCATGCCTGGGCGAATGGCTAGGCGGGCACGCCTCGGCAGACGGCGGGACAAGTACGCCTGGGCAGAAGGTTGTGTGGGCATGCCTGGATGGCTTGTCAGGGCTTGGGCGAGACCCAACTTACCCTTTGCCAAGGCCAAAACCTTTGGTCGGACCTTCCTTGTGTAATCTGACCAAGTGGCTAAATGATATGTGGTCCAACCGATCCCCCACCTGACTGGGTCGGGCTTATCTCTGGGCCAACTGGCGGATGCGTGGCATATTCTAATCGACTGGCTAAACGTTATGCGTGTACGGATATCTATGCAAAAACATCACATACATAGTGGAAAATTAGATCCCTCGAGTGATCCATGCGAAAAACTCATATGAATTTCTATCTAAAGGATTATACTTTTGGAGCGTGCCCTTCACTTATCCCGCTAGTCCTTTGGTTCATCGGATCTTTTGCACATTTAGAGTGTCCGTGCCTCTAGAAGTGTCCACACAAACAGAATCTAAACCTCGGAGAAGAATCATCTTAGTTATACTAGCAACTAGGGATAGTTCACACAAAAGGACCAAAACCCACACTAGGGAGTTTTGGCCAAGAGATGGAGGAAGGAGGAAGAAGGACACTGAACACTTGTTCCTTTTCGAAAATGATAAGAGACCCTTTTATATTCATCTAATGAATACCAAGGATTTTTATCCATTGAGCATCTCTTCCTTTTAATGCCAATAATCCTCAATGAATACTAAAACCTCTTGGTATTCATTTTGATGTTTCATCTTCTTTTCATCCAATAAAGAGAATAACTCTTGATCTTCCTCTAATAATAATATTCATTAAACCTTTTAATGAATATTATTCATTCTCAAGTGGTTGAGTCTGAACTATATCATGGGAGAGCCTCCAATCTATCATCTGGTTGATGATCTCAATGGCATCTCTGAGGTTGGATGCTTGAAACCTGGTGACAGATAGAGTCAAGGAGACTGAGGAGGTCCAACCCCTGGTTGAATTCATACCTGGTGACCATGGTGAATCGTTCCTCCTCCAAGGATATGGACGACTTGAACACCATCAACTACATCGACTCTAGCGGCTCCCGGTCTCGCTTCTTCCTAGCGGAGCTGACAACTTCCATCACTTCGTAAGGCATCATCGTCGCGCTGACAAGGGAAGAGAGAGATCTCCAGGTTTTTTTTCAGCTAGTGGTGCTGCGGAGGTCTCAAATGGCGGATACTTAGTTGCATCCTCCATATCTGCATTATACTCTTCGTCACCCGCTCCATCGTCTTCCTCCTCTTCCCTCTCTGCTAACCATGCATCATCGTCGAGAGCAGCATAAGCCCTAGTTTTCCATGCCTCCCCACTCCTCTTCTAGCAATAAAGAGTCGAGCTGCAGTGATCACTACATATTTGTGTTTGTAGGCTGATATTCTTCTCCGTCTATTGGCGCTGGGCCGCATCAAGTGGTTTATGGACAATGTGTTCCCCAAGCAGAGAATGATGCTGCCCGTGGTCCCACTGGAAGGACTGATGGTTAATACCTGGGTGTTATGATCTTGAGGTATGGGGGTCAAAATCTAGCAAAGACAGTGTGTCTGCCCTTCCCATGCACTAGCCATAGTATTCGAGCTAATAGTCCCCGTGATTTATTTCCTTTGTGTCGGTCCTGAAACGGGTTGCGAGGTACTGAGAGCAAATGAATCTTCTTTTGCCATCTAGAGAATGACGGTGCTCGACACCCTGGCCAACATTGGCTTGCTTTTCTTTACGTGACATTTTGTTCCGATATTTGGTGGTAAATTGGTATTCTCAGCTGTTGCATGTAAGCTCTTGGGCGTTGATGCAGCAGAAGGATGATTAATTATCACTCAAGCATCCATGATTCAATTCCTAACTATAACGAATTTTGTAGGAATTTTTCCTCCAAATGGAGCATGCGATCATGGGATGTTGGGTTTCTAGACCGCCTGCCGCGAGCACTTCCCGATTTATCCTACCGGTGAGTGAGAAATATCTGTGGGACCGGGTCGGTCACCTTAGGTTTGACATTACAGAACCTGATCAATTATTTTTATATAAGCAATTGTTTTCCAAATAACTAATTGGTGAACAAGAGGTTAGAGATGGAACGGTTGGATATAAGTGAATGGAAAAGAGGTAGAGAGGAAAGACATTTCATTATGAATGAGACTATAGTTCCACATGGGAGTTTGAATGAATATTGGTTAGTTTATATTAATTCACAATCATGTTAGTTGTGAACAAATACATGAGAAGAGACTCTCTCTCATGTGTGAATGCGCAGGGGGTGCAAATCCATGGCCTAGGTTTGTACTGAACTAAGATGGCTCGTGTGCGAGCACGACATGTGCACGCTGAATGCTAGACTAGGTGGGGCAAATTTTGCCCAAGTAAATAAACTAATGTTTTGTCGGAGGAGGACGAATATGTTATAAAAAATTATATTACGCAGGTCTCAACAACTCTTTCTTCCACTCAGAGTCGTGAGTCTTCACTTGGACTCGGGAGTCTTGACTTGGACTTGAGAGTCAAGAGACTCAACTCGGGAGTCTATACTTAGACTCTACGCTCAAGAGCCTCTCTCGGGAGTCTGCACGTAGACTTTGCGCTCAAGAGCCTCAAATCGGGAGTTTGCACTCAAACTCTGCATTTAAGAGTCTCCAATTAGGAGTCTGCACTCGGAAGTCAGACTCGGGAGCCTCTAAATTGGGAGTCTCCAATTGGACTCTACACTTGGGAGTTTGCACTCTGGCATGCAAAATAGCTCAAGTCTTTCCAGCTAACTTAGCCATTCCAAACAGCTCTTCCCTGCTTGGCAGCTTAAAATTATCAGTTCAAATCTCTTAACAGATAAGTTGAAATTAAATTATGAAATTTTAATTTAAGTTAATTATCTCTAACAAGTTATCTCCAATAGAAACAACTTTGGCAGGTGTCATTGCAATGGTTTGAAAACTGGTCCCTCTTTGTGCCATCAGTTTTCCTTCTTGTTGTATCTCCACAAATAATTTAGGTTTGAATCCTAGAGTAGATTTCCTTGCCCACCGAGTTAATGATACCTTCATATTTGAACCCGGTGCGGCAACTACATTCACATTGACTTTGTCACTTACTTTGTATTTATTGTTTAACATCTAATAAGTCCAAGCATAAGACAACCTTTCATAAAGTAATAATGAATGGATATATCTAATTCTATTAGTGAATCATTAGAAATCAATAAACTCTCATGATTACTTAAAGTCACAGGCCGATCATCATAAAGTACCTCTTCGTCAAGGTATTTTTGGGCATCGAAGTTATCGTCCTCCAAGGCAAAACCTAGTCGTCTTTGGGATGAAATTTGAGTGTAGCCAAAGGAAAGAAATTGACTTTCATCTTCTTCTTCATCTTCTCCCAATTCTTGATCTTGGCCTTGCCTTATCAGTCTCATGAGTGTCGCAAGTGCTCCCACCATGCCAATGTTGAACCTTTGAGCTCGATGACAATCAACTTCACCTATATCCGATCTAGAACTTGTTTATGGTCGAAGAACCGCTCTACTTTATTGATCCAATCAACAATATTCTCTGTCTGTGACGTATAATAAAATTTGGGTAGATCAACTAGAAATTTTAGGTCTCCATGCATATTGATCCTCTTTGATCTTCATGAATTTGTACCATCTCTACTAGGCACTTGGATAAATCCGCGACTTGCCTCTATAAATCACGCAAGATTAAATCTACAACTGGGCTTTGTAAATTCTCAATTACGTCATAGGTGCTACCACCATGGTGCAAGGCTTCCTCAACTGGAACCTGCCTGGCACGACCATGAGCACCACCATGGTGCGAGGCTTCCTCAATAGGAATCTGCCTGGCACAACCATGGGCACAACCATGACAATATTCTATTGGATCTGACGCTTAGCTTCCTTAATCAGACATTACTAGCTTTGATACCAATTGACATCAGATAGGATAATGATTATCCTACGAGCTCATGATAAGAAGGAATTGAGGAGAATGCATGAAGAGAAGAATGCAATCCTCTAGGTATTTCCGAAAAAAGAAATATTATTCAATAATAGATGATTTTTTTGACTCCGAATATAAAAATATAAAGAGGTAGAAATTACCAAAATACCTAAAACACTAATAAAATCTTAAATACCAAAAAAATGAAAATACCAAAAATTATTAAAAATCTACAAATCGTCCTACATCAAGTTGCCTGGGTGATTGTCTGGTCGCCTGGAATTGAGCTCATCCCAACTCAATTCTATTCTTCTTCTCGAGTCATCTTCCTTCATACTTATTATCCCTTGGATGCATTTTGTGTATCCTTCTCGCTCCACTAGAGTATTCTTCCACAGATTCTTATCTCTCGGATACACTAAGCCTATCAGCTCCTTCCCGTGCCATCCTTTAGGAACGTTTGTGTCTTCTGTTGTCTCGGATACTTGTGAGTTTCCTTAAGTCCCTGCCCAATTAGACACACAAGTTAAATCCAAAAGTCTAACTTAATCTGTATTGAACTTACATCAAAATTGTTTCTCAATTAAACCATAAACATAGCGACGGAGTTAAATACGTCGCTATTACCGATAAAATTAACTTGTCCATCACAATTAACCTTATCAATACGGTTCACGTTTGACTTAGCCACAAGTTTATTAAGTCCGTCATTGATAGCGATGGTGTTTTTTTCCGTTGCTATTTGGGCGATTTTAAAAGGCAAGTCTAGCCAAATCCTAAATCATAATGTCACGCCCCCAGAGGCACATACTTACTCGAAAATCAGGCAACATCTCCCCTGTACGACGGACAAGTTGGGACATATACTACATCATCTCATCAATATAGCTTAGCCACATGCGGCTAGCATCATAACAATAAGAAAAAAATAAACACTACCACGCAGTTTATAATAATTGGATGGCTCAGCCATCACAAACAAAAGAAAAGAAAACTCCAAAGAACGTCCACAAGAAACTTACCGGCTTAATATGCAGAACTCTACTAAGACAAATATCAGACTAATAAAACAAATTCGGTCTTGGAAATGAAAATGCGGAAACAACAAAAATACAAAAATAAAGTACTGCGATAATAATCCAATATGGAAACAAACTCGAAAACGTGGGACTGGCAACTGAATCCTCTCCTGGCTCCAAGTAATCCAACTACCTGCTACCTGAAACTAAAATAGGAAGCAGGGGTGGTAAGTTCAGGCGGACTTAGCAAGTATAAGAATAAACATTAGCATGGCATAATCAAGCTATAATAAGTAGAGAAAACAACAGGGTACAGTCCATAAGGAATATAAGAGTACCTAAACCTATAAAACATCTGGAAAACAACATGGTATAAAATCAAATAACAACTAAGTATGTATAAAATAATACGACAACCATAAAACTAACATATAGATGTATGTCAACCAAATGCAGCAACCATAGCTCATATTAATGTAACAAGCACAAGAAAATGTTGGTGCAATCGACCAAGTTTGATCGAGTAGATCATGGGTTTTGATGTGTGTGTCAATATGATTAAGTTAGGGTTTCATGTTAATCTAATGTGTGTATGTGAGTATGCAGGTTTGCTGGATACACATAGACTTAGTTGGGCGTCTTTGGGTCCGGTGAAGGATGGCATGGGGAGATGAGCCATGGGCTTGCATTCATCCGACGGACCATGGACAAAGCAGGGACGATGAGCCGAGGGAAACACACTTCAAGGCATACGTGAAGGGTGGCATAGAGAGACGAGCAGTGGGTTTGCATGCATCCGAGGGACGACAGCCGAAGTCGAAGAAGGCTTGAAGGCAACAGGTCGAGGTTGCTAGAAGCAGGGGCGATTAGCCAAAGGAAGCGCACTTCGAGACATATGCGAAGGATGACATGGGAGACGAGTTGTGGGCTTGCATGCATCCGAGAGACGAGAGCCGAAGTCGAAGAAGGCTTGAAGGTAATAAGTCGAGGTTGCTGGATGATGAGTCATCTAAGTAGTGAGGATTCGAGTGCAGAGAGAATTGTACTTGGGAAGGGAAATCCTAAGGTTTGAGTGCTGAGAGAATTGTACTTAGGAAGGGAAACCTTAGGTAGCAGTCGACTGGTGCTTGGATCAGTCGACTGATCCTTCGATTAGTCTACTGGTGTCAACCAGAAGTTGAATCATCAGGCTGTGACATTCAAATTTGCGAGGACCAGTCGACTGGTGCTAGCACCAGTCAACTGGTAACAATCAGAACAGTATAGAGCACTATTTAAGAGGGCTCGTTTTTGGCTATTTTTTCTTGGCGAAACAAGCTTGGGTAAAGCCTGTTAGTAGCCTAAACGTGCTCAGAGGTTGTCAAGGTATTGTGGCGAGGTTTCTCCACCCACAAGGAGCGACAAGAGCTAGCCGGAGGTGTTCCGGGAATCAAACCATCGAAGGATCAGGATCGTCCACCTTACGGACAGTCGTGGAGTAGGAGTATCATCTCCGAACCACGTAAAGGTCTTGTGTTAGCATTGTTTTAGTTTATTGTTTTTAGATTTCCTCTTGCGCTTGCTAACCGTTGTAGGAAGAAAATCAAAAAGTAGTTATTCACCCCCCTCTAGCTAAACAACAAGGTCCCAACAAGTGGTATCAGAGCAAGGTTCGCTCATCTACGGACTAACTATCGAGAAAGCAAAAAGCTAGAGGAAATGACGATTGAAGAATGATTAGGGAACGATATCAATGTTCCACCTCCCTACGACCGCGAGAGTTCCGAGTATTGGAAGATGTGGACAAAGATATGGTTCGGCATGGATTGAAATTTCATGATCGCGCTAGAAGAGCCATTTGAAGACCCAAAAGATAAACATTGGAAGAATCTCCGACCAAGATATTGGACCAAGGAGCAACAAACACAATCAAAGGCAAATGAGAAGGTAATTTCAATATTACTTAGTATTAGTAGGAGCCCTAGAGCCAATTATGTGATGTTTGACTAGGGACTTTTTGTATCATATTCTATCATTAATAAAGGCATGTTTGATTATTATACTTATTTTATTATTTGTGCCAAATAACTAAGTATAATAATGTCCTTGTGTAGTAGGTTCTTTTCTACATTATATCGATAGGTTGAATTGATAGTGAGAAGATGTAGAGATCACTACACTAAACCATTCCTAGTCATGCATTAATATTCAAAGACAATATTAATGCATGGAGAATAGCATGTAGGTCAATTGATGACTTGAGCTCACAAGTCATGGATATGTGATATCAAGTTGATACATGGGTATACATTAGAGAATGTGTACTGAATTGATCCGCCATGAGAAAGTTTTATAGATTGTCATATGAGTGCCATAAACTTTCTCATGTGACTATTAGTATGAATAGTCCTTAGACCTGAAGTCACTACGGTTCCCTACATAAGGAGTTATGTACTTTGGTATCGTCAAACGTCACCCGTAACAGGGTGGACTATAAAGGCGATCACTGGGTATGTAATGAATTATGCGGAGGGATGTGAGTGATGTAGATGTGATCTATCCCTCCCATATAACGGGAGTGATATCTCTGGGCCCCTTGATCGAGTAGGACTGCTAAAATGCATGGTTATGCTCAAATGAGTCAATATGAGATATTACGCTCATTTGTTTGAGTGAGTCTACTTGGGGATCAAGAAACACAAAGATTGATCGAGGATGACACGGT
Source organism: Boesenbergia rotunda (assembly GCA_024364735.1). Lineage (NCBI taxonomy): Eukaryota > Viridiplantae > Streptophyta > Magnoliopsida > Zingiberales > Zingiberaceae > Boesenbergia > Boesenbergia rotunda. Next base: position 18,846 of record JAGFNQ010001914.1, on the reverse strand, counting down.
CTATGCCTCGTTGGTCAATCTAGATATCAAGGATAGAAGGACAAGGTCATACATTATCATAGTCACGGAGGTTTAGTCGGATCTCGACTTTTGTTGTTACTTGGGTAGCAATGTTGCATTGCTAGATGTCACTCATTGCTTATGTGTCTAAAGCGTTTTGGCACATTGCCAACGTCACGAGAACCTATTGAGTCACACACTAAGGACATGATGCTTCGGGTGCTCGGGACAGGAGCTCGGGAGACTCAGGTCGGGAGCTCGGGTCGGGAGCTCAGGTCGGGAGCTCGGGAGACTCGGATCAGGAGCTCAGGTCGGGAGCTCGGGAGACTCGGATCAGGAGCTTGGCTCAGGAACTCAGGGATTTTGTCGGGAGCTCGGGCGACTGGGTCGGGAGCTCGGCAGACTGGGTCGGGAGCTCGACGACTAGCTCGGTAGACTGGGTCGGGAGCTCGGCGACTAGCTCGACAGACTGGGTCAGGAGCTCGACGACTAGCTCGGTAGACTGGGTCGGGTGCTCGGCGACTAGCTCGGCAGACTAGGGAGGGAGCTCGACAACTATCTCGGCAGACTGGGTCGGGAGCTCGGTGACTTGCTCGGCAGACTTGGTCGGGAGCTCAGGGACTTGCTCGGGAGACTTGGTCGAGAGACCTGGTCGGGAGCCCGAGAGGCCCGGTCGGAATTGCAGGAGAAATTCATTAAAGTGTTTAATGAAGGAAAGAGAAAAGTCTCTCTTGATTGGATGAAGAGAAGGTGAAGAGTTACATAAAAAGATATGTTCTTTATTGGCTTTAATGAAGGGAAGCCAAAAAGACAAAAGACACTTCATATTCATGGGATGAGTATAAAAGAGGGTCTAGTCATTTTGAATGACAAGTGAGTTTTCCCTTCTTACCTTCCTCTCTTCTTCCTCTTCTCCTCCTTGGCCGAAACCCTTGTTGGGTTCTTGGTGGTCTTGTGAACTACCTCAAGTTGCTAGCACAACTAAGGTAGTTCTTCCCGAAGTTGAGAGATCGTGTTCGTGTGGATACGAATAGAGGCACGAGACACTTGAACGTGCAAGAGATCCGACGCATCTTGGATGAGCGGGATAAACGAATGGGCACACTCCAAAGTTATATACTAAGATAGATCTATTAGATAAATGAACTTTGTACGAGTTCTTCTTTCGCATGGATCGCTCGAGAGATCTTGTTTCCGCTGCGTTTTGTGTTTTTGTGCGGGGAGATCCCAACACTTAGTGTTTTGCCTAATGATGTGATTAATAGTGTAGGTGAGTATAAGTGTGCTCATGAGCTATGGAGCAAAGTAATTGCTCTACATGAGAACCCTACACAAGCTCAATTAGTAGAGGAGCCAAAAGAAATGACCTTAATGGTCCAAGAAGAGGAGAAAGACCAATCGGATGAGGAAAGAAGCTCAACATCCTAAGAGGAGGAGAAAGAGGAAAAAGATTCATCCATCTCCTCAAGTGAAGTGGCACAAAAAGTTGAAGAACCATCCACTTCATCAAAGGGAGAAGAAGAAGTCTCCACTTCAAGGATTGAGGGGGAGGAGAAACCATCCTCAATACCGGAGCAAGAAGAAGCATTCATCTCCACCAAAGCAAAGTTAAAAGATCACATCATTTGCTTTGGGTGCAACAAGAAGGGACACTACAAGGACAAGTGTCCATTAGGTAAAAAGGAGGTAAACCCTAAACCCAAGTCAATTTATTTGAAATCTAACATGGGTTGTAGGGAAAAGAGGGAGAAGAAGCATATTAGGTGTTTCACGTCTGGTGAGCTGGGACACTACCACACCAAATGCTCAAGGAAAGGAGAATTCAAGGAATTGGAGCATTTAAGGAAGTGGGAGAAGAAAGAGAAGGAGAAAAGCTCATATCAAGGGGGAGCTACAAGGGTAAGGAAGGTAATCCCTAACTTTAAGTATTTTTCAAATTCCTCCATGCATGTTAGAAATAATGAGAATTATTTACCTATGCATAATTTTGATTTTAAATATTGTGATAAAAATAGGGCTAATGTTATGTCTCAAAACCCTAAGGAATTTATGTATCATGATAAACCTAGAATTTTTAGACCTATGTACTAAGGCATTAATCCAAAGAAAAGGAGACACATGCCTAGACAAATGAGTAGATCTTGAAATGTCCAAGATGGACATGGTAATACTATGATTAAGAACCTAGAGAAGGAAAATCAAGTCTTGAAGGCAAAGCATGATAAACTAGAGAAAATCGTAGAGAGATTCATTAGTGGATCTAAGGGTTTAGGCATGGTGTCGGATAGTCAAAACCTCAACAATGATAGATCAGGTCTAGGATACCGATCTATGAGATCAAATGTTATGGAAAAGCCATATGCAAGGATGTCATATGACTATAGCAAGGGGAACCCCAAAAATTGAAAGGGAAAGCCATTTAAAGGGAAGAAGAAGAACTTAACCAAGGACAAGGTATACAATATTATGAAGGTTAGGGTTGAAGGCCAAAAATCACCGGAGGTACAACGGTGTGGTCTTGCAATTATAGATGAGTCACCTAAGGAGGTGGCTAAGGCTAAGAGCTCAAGGGGAGCTCTAGGAGTCAAGATGAGGTCCATGGTCAATGGATCTCAGGAGGGTTTTTCCAGGGAGACTAGATGGGTTAGGGAATGTGCCAAATGATTTGGAGACAAATTTGAGTCTTAATCCTAAGAATTTGGCACATCAAAAGTAAGTTTCATGCATGGAAATATGACGCTAGAACCATATTGTATGAAAATTGAATTTCAATGTGTAGATATCATATAAACCAATGCTAAGGATGCATTGTGGTTGGGAATGAGAAGATACATCAAGGAGAGATCAAAACTAGGACTGTAGGTTAAGGTTCAATTGAACCATTTAGATAGGTTTTAGTTTTGTGTCAATCTTGGGGTTGGTAGTAGATACATGTGTGAATGTATTTTTCCCAAGTAGACACGAGTACCACAAACCTCTCAACAAAATTTGAGAATTTTTGGAGATTTGTAGAATTTTTGGTGCATTTTTGAAGTTGGGTCAGAAATGCTGATAATATAGGGTATCTGTCGACTGATGCAGAGGTAGTCGACTGGTACAGTTCGATCCAGGAACTAGGATATTCTATGCAGCGGTTGACTGACCCTCCATCAGTCGACTAATCTTTCTGTTTAGTCCATCAGTCGACTGGCCCAGGGGCAGTCGACTGATGCCGCGAATCCTTAAAAGAAAACCATGCGCGGGGGCGGCCGTACCTAGGGTTTCAACGCCGCCCCTTGTCGCCATCTTCCTCATTTGATCTTCCTAGCTCCTCTAAGTTTCCTACGATCCTGAAATCGAGATTCTAGCCCTCCTCCACCTTAGATCCAAGCCTAGGGCAAGAAAAGCACCCTCCTTGAGTCAAACTTGATCATCATCTATCATGCAACAAATGGAGAGACGGTAATGAATTATTTGCTTTATTTTTCCCATTTAATCCTTGATTCATGACTAACTCTTCATTTTGTGCATGTTTACCTTATTTTCTCTTCTTGATTGGGTCATTCATGGTAGATGCATATGGTATTTGCATTTTAGGGCTAGGCAAAAGAGAAGGGTTGGTGAGGGATCGTCCCAACAGCCTCCCATAGAGCCTGCAACACCTCGATTCCGATCTGAGGCCTGCCGACGAGTATTTGAAAATGCTGACTTCATTTTAACGAACTGCCGATATTTTAATCGATCATATTTTCAATAGATTGCTCCTCACATAATTGAGATTATCACTCATTTTGGATTAGAAAAGTTAGTATACTGTCAGCATTATGTAAACTTTGACCACTGCAAGGAGTTTTATGCAAATCTCACATGTAGTAGTTCTGATGACGGGATGTATGAGTCCATGGTACAGGGAGATACCATTCCTTTTTCACCGGCATTACTAGGATCATTCTTAGGGTGTCGGGTTTCAGAAAATCCGTTTACATGTTTCGCCAACGTTACTGAGCCATTATCATTGTCTAATGTAACCATTGATCAAATTCATCATCATTATTTCGATAATCCTCGACCTCCTCTGGAGCGTATCTTTATAGCTAGGCTCATGAATCCAGTTAGCAACATCTTGTATAAAATTGTCCTAGACTGCATTCTGCCTATTGTCACGAAGGGGAGGTCAAAGATTCGGCTACCTCACTTGGCGATGATGTATGCTTTAGAAAGGAGGCTAGACATTGGCATTGCCCGCCATATATTCACATCTATTGTACATTTTTCGTATGACGTCAATAGGAAGATCTACATGTCATTCGGTCATATTTTGACTGAATTCTTCTTATCTAAAGGAATTAGGGTCACTAGAGGTTAGACTCATCAGTTGTCTAAGGACTACGACCAGATAGGTTCTCGGCAGCTCTCCTTGGCTGGGATTGAGAGGCGGCAAGGAGTGATGGTCTGGCGACGTCGTCATGCTTCTTCCAGCTCTGATGATAATGAGGAGGTTGCTCCTGCTGGGATTACAGAGGCGCGATTCTCCCGACTAGAGGCAGAGGTTCATGAGAACATCCAAATTTTCCAGCAGCGGCAGGTTGCTATTCAGGGGGAGGTTCACGGGCTCAGGGAGCACTTTCAGAGTTTCCAACAGCGTCAGGATGATATATATGTATGAGATGATGCAACTCTGGAACCTTATGTATCAGGCCCCTCCTCCTCCACCTCCTCCTGGCGATGATGACGCATAGCTTCCACATGTCTTGGATGGGAGGGTGTTGAGAGTGTGTTCAGATTGTGCATGTTCTTTATTATCTATCAAACACTATATTTGATATTGTAATATTTGAGAATTTCGGGGTTATGACCCTTGTAGCACTTATTTATGGTTTCGTATAAACTTTTAATTCATGTTTTGGTATTGCTTATATGAAATGTTATTACCATATTATTATGGTTGTAGGAAAAATTTTAATATATCTTCTATCTAGAGATTATGGTATAAAGGGGCAGCTTTCATTACTTTTTTTTTTCTTTAGTGTTAATATGAGGAAAAGGGGAGGATTGAAAACATTTCTATGTTTTAAATAGTAGGGGATAGATTTGTAAATCATATGGGTTTAAACCTAGGATGGAAGGTTGATACAAAATGGAGTGTTTTCAAAGAATTTGAATTTTGGTCAAAAAGTCAAGCATATTTGGTATTTTCATGAAAATGTATTTTTCTAGGTTAGAATACATCATAAGAAATATGTTTGCAAAATTTCAGAATTTTTCAAATTTTGTGGAATTTATTATGGATTTCTGAATTTCAGCTCAGAAACCTGAAATTTCATATTGATATGCATCAGTCGATTGCCACTGGAGCAGTCGACTGATCTTTCTGTTGGTTTGCAGTTCGAAGGCACCAGTCGACTGGTAACTGACGCATTCGACTGGTGCTTCTGTATTCTGAAACAATAGGTGTTTTCATTGATACCAATAGTTAATATTGCTTAGGGCAATCATTTTGATGATGTCAAAGGGGGATAACTCGTGGTTTAAGTTAGGATTAACTTAACTTGTGACTTGTGGCTTGAAGTTAGTTTTTAACTTAACTTGTGGTTATGCAAAATTGAAAATTGTTTGTAGAGACATAGGTTAAGAGGGAGAATGCATATTTATGCTTCTTAAATTGCTATGTCTGTAATTTTCAATTGTTATTGTTATACCTAACTTAAACATATTGCCACACATCAAAAAGGGGGAGATTGTTGGTGCAATCGACCCAAGTTTGATCGAGTAGATCATGGGTTTTGATGTGCATGTCAATATGATTAAGTTAGGGTTTTATGTTGATCTAATGTGTGTATGTGAGTATGCAGGTTTGCAGGATATACATAGACTTAGTTGGATGTCTTCGGGTCCGGTGAAGGATGGCATGGGGAGATGAGCCGTGGGCTTGCATGCATCCGAAGGACCGTGGACAAAGAAGGGACGATGAGCCGAGGGAAGCGCACTTCGAGGCATACGTGAAGGGTGGCATGGGGAGACGAGTCGTGGGCTTGCATGCATCCGAGGGACGAGAGCCGAAGTCGAAGAAGGTTTGAAGCCAACAGGTCGAGGCTGCTGGAAGCAAGGACGATGAGCCAAGGGAAGCGCACTTCGAGGCATACGCGAAGAATGGCATGGGAGACAAGTCGTGGGCTTGCATGCATCCGAGGGACGAGAGCCGAAGTCGAAGAAGGCTTGAAGGCAACAGGTCGAGGCTGCTGGATGAAGAGTCAGCTAAGTCGTGAGGATTCGAGTGCTGAGAGAATTGTACTCGGGAAGGAAAACCTTAGGTAGCAGTCGACTGGAACTTGGATTAGTTGACTGATCCTTCGATCAGTCACTTGGTGTCGACCAAAAGTTGAATCCTCAGATTGAGATATTCAAATTCGCGAGGACCAGTCGACTGGTCCTAGACTGGTAACAATCAGAACAGTATTGAGCATTATTTACGAGGGCTCATTTTTGGCTGTTTCTTCTTGGTCAAACAAGCTTGGGTAAAGCCTGTTAGTAGCCTAAACGTGCTCAGATATTGTCAAGATATTGTGGCGAGGTTTCTCCACCCACAAGGAGCGACAAGAGCTAGCCGGAGGTGTTCCGAGGAATCATCCACCGAAGGCTCGGGATCGTCCACCTTACGGACAGCCGTGGAGTAGGAGTATCATCTCCGAGCCACGTAAAGGTCTTGTGTTAGCATTGTTTTAGTTTATTATTTTTAGATTTCTGCTTGCGCTTGCTAACTGTTGTAGGAAGAAAATCGAAAAGTAGCTATTCACCCCCCCCCTCTAGCTAAACGCAAGGTCCGAATAGAAAATGCATAAATGCAATAAATGCATATGATGCAATAACATGTGTCACCCTTGACGCCAGTCAAGCCGCCAACACATCCCATCTGTGTGACCAAGTGGGTAGGGCTGTGACAACTATACACACTCCAACAAATACCACAGATATGTGTGGTTGAGTGAACAGGATGCTGGGGAGCCAACTACTCCAAACTCCGATATATAGGGAGAGCTATCAACAGCTCTAATATCCCTCTAAAACAACGGTGAGGGTGTCACTATTTGCCTACAGCTGCAACATGTGTGGCATAATAGGACAGTTGTTCACACTCTAACAACTACCACAACAACAAGTGGTTGAGTGAACTGAGCAACTAAATGACTAACGACGGCTTAACCATATGGAAGCCCAACAATCGTTAGTATGAAACGTACAGGTATGGTGCATGCTACAAGATGCACGAACAAGCCCTAGTTTTGAAGGGGACAAGTTTTTTTTCAAAAAAAAACTAAGTCGAAAAATTGATTTAAAAAAAAATCAAATTGAGTAGAAACAGATAAGTAATAAAACAGTTTTATCAAAACAGAAGTAGAGTAAACCTATTCTACCAAGCATAACCCTAACTGCCTTCTTAGTGAGCTGAACTCAGACTCAGGTAAGGGTTTGGTGAATATATCAGCTAGGTTAGATTTTGAGTCTACAAGCATAAGGACTATCTCACCCCTGGCTACATGATCTCTTACAAAATGATGTTTAACTTCTATGTGTTTAGTTCTGGAATGTTGGATTGGGTTCTTATTAGATTAATTGAGTATATATTGTCAATGTTGACTTGAGTTTGGGTGTAGTTAAGCTGGAAGTCCTTAAGAGTGTGCATCATCCATAAGAGTTGTGATACACACTCTCCTAAAGCAACATACTCAGCTTCAGTTGTGGATAGAGCTACATAGTGTTGTTTTCTGCTGCACCAACTCACTAGATTATTTCCTAAAAGTTGGCAGCTTCCACTTGTACTTTTTCTATCTAGTTTACAACCAGCATAGTCAGAGTCCGAGTATCCTAACAAGTCAAAGGTTGAGGTCCTAGGATACCAAATCCCTACATTTAGGGTGCCCTTAACGTATCTAAGTATTCTTTTTAGGGCTGCTAAGTGTGTTTCCTTAGCACAAGTTTGGTATCTAGCACACATTCCTACGGTAAAAAAGATATCAAGTCTGCTGGCTGTAAGATATAGTAGACTTCCAATCATACTTCTATAGAGTTTAAGGTCTACTGGTTTACCATCAGGGTCACTATCTATTTTTACATTTGTGGCCATGGGGGTACTTATGCTTTTGGAGTTGTCCATTTTGAATTTCTTTATTAACTCCTTAGCATATTTGGATTGATGGACATAGTTTCCATCCCTAGTTTGTTTGATTTGTAACCCTAGAAAGAAGTTGAGCTCACCAACTAAGCTCATTTCAAATTCATTTTTCATTATTTTAACAAATTTTTTAAGCAATTTGTGTTGGTGGACCCAAAGATTATGCCATCGACGTAGATTTGGGCAATAAAGATTTCTTTTCCTAAGGTCTTAATAAATAGGGTTGAGTCAATTTGTCCTTGTTTAAATTCTTTAGAAATTAGGTAGGTTGATAAGCGTTCATACCAGGCCCTAGGTGCTTGTTTTACACTACCAGAAAAATTCTGTTTACCGGCGGTTATTTAGCGGCGGTTTATTAAACCGCCGCCGAATCCTGTGTTTTCCTGCGGTTTGGAATAACCGCCGCAAATTATATTAATTCGCGGCGGTTAAATTTTATTTCGCAGCGGTTTGGTAATTTGTGGCGGTTATAAGGTTCATTTGCGGCGGTTTAAGAAGTAACGGCGGTTTATATTTTGATTAACGGCGGTTCATTGAACCGCCGCTAACACATATTAGCATTGATAGGGTTGAACCGCCGCTCCCTCTCATGGTGAACCACCGCTTCTCCATTTCACGCCCTTTTTCCTTCTCTCGCCGCTTCTTTTCCACCTCGCGCCACAAGCAAGGTTTTCCCTCTTCTTTCCCTCTCTTGCGCCGTTCCGTGCCTTGGCTTTCCCTCTCACGCCGCTTCCTTTCCATCTCGCATCACAAGCTAGATTTTCCCTCTTCTTTCCCTCTCTTGCGCCGTTGCGTGCCTTAGCTTTCCCTCTCTCGCAACGTCCAGCCTCCGATCAAGAGACCTTCGACTGCTGTTCATTTTCTCTATCGCCCTTCCCCTTCTTTATCACCGTTCATCTTCTGTCGCCGTTCATCTGCTGTTCATTTTCTCAGAAATCCCAGTGAAGTACATCTTCATATTTCGGTGTTGTCAAAAGAGGTGAAGAAACCTAGCTTCCTCATATTTCTGTATTACCCATATTTTGAATGAATGGTTTTCGCCCAAAAGAGATGAAGAAACCTAGCTTCCCCAATCATATTTCTGTATTACCCCTTCTGTCTTCTCTAGTTATGTTTCCTAGTTTTGATTTGATTTAATTTAATTTAATTTTATTTTCCAGTTGATTTAATCACTAAATTATCCTTTGTTCCTGTTAAATTGTGTCATTAGTCAACTTTTAAATTGTTCATTGAGTTATTCTTTTGACCTTTGATATTGTGATGTCTATAAAATTTTCTAACCAATATATTTTAAATTTTCTCATGTTTTACTGCTCTGTACACCTACTATAAAAAATGAAATGTTTTATGGTTGATATATTGTGAAACTAGTTGTTCATCTTTTCTCTATAGATTCCAAGTAACTGACACTAAATAGTCAAAACATATGGTTGTTTTTTTTCTGTTGTAGTTGTTCATCTTTCGCTTCATGATTTGTTAATTACTAAGTTGATTTGTGTCATTTTATTAGTAAATCAGTTGGGCCTTTTGTTGCTGATTTGGTCTATTCTAGCATAAAAGCAAATTAAAACATTGAGCTAGTGTCTGAGTATCTGCAGGTAAAGATAATTTAGGGCCACATAGGTATCTTTAAATTGATCTATGAACATGTAGCTGAAAGAATACCTGTAATCTACTAATCTTTACATTAGCTTGAGCATACAATCTTTCATTCAAGTGCATTTGTTTTACCTAAATCTTGGTTATCATATATGTCAACCTTTTAACTTTTGTCATAGTCTAGCAACCTAAATCTTGATCCAATCCTTCCCCTTATATATTAGTGTTCATTGTTAACTTTACCAAAGATATAGACTTGCATCGAGTTTGAAGGAAGAATAACATTCATTCTGTCTGGGATTAACATGATGAGATCTAACTCAAGATATGCCACTTATTGCATTGGTTATTTACATTTTCCAAGTAGAGTATAAGTTCTCATCATCTAGATAATTGCACTTAGGTGAAACTATGTACCATTACCAACCTTTAAATCTGATTTCATCTCTTGCCATCTCCAACTGCAGAAAGTTATAGAACGATTAATTGGCTGTGATTTTGTTTACAAGAAAGTTATTCACTATCTATTCATTATCCCTTTAGCCGGGCCACCAATCCTATTAAACTTTAGAGCATTTTTGCCCAAGGAAAGCTTATTGTTTTCTGATGCGTGCTTCTATAATCAGGATAAGTCAATCAGTCAATTAGTGTGGGTTATCTTCATTTTTTTATCAATCATATCAAATTGGATTATTTCTGTATTGTGATGTTATAAAACTGAACTATATGAAGAATTTTTTTTTTTCATTTGTTTAGCATTTGATACATATTCTGTAATGGCCCATATGCTCAATTAGAAGGAATCTTTGCATCATAGTTATTCATAACATAATCCATGAATTGTAGTTGCAACTCATAACTTAGATTTATGTGTTTCTGAGTGTTTATTTATTATATGTTCTTTATTATTTGTCTTTTATATACTTTCAAGTTCTTATATGCCTTAGTTAGTGGTTATTTTAATCCCCCACTTTAGCATGTCTTTAATTGAATTTTTAATTATTGAATTAGATATGGATAAAAGTTGGATTTTGAAGCCGCGAGATACTCCCGAATATATGGATGGATTATTGAAATTTTTAGACTTTGAATTTGCTAATGCATCATCCGATAATAGGATAAAGTGTCCTTGTTCTCGTTGTGGATTCAGACTATACCAGACTAGAGAAGAGGTGTACGATCACTTATTGTTAAGGCCCTTTCCACCGGGATATACAATTTGGCTATTACACGGTGAGAGAGGTGAAGGAGAGACTTCTAGTTATAGGCATGAAGCGCAACATACTAAATCTTCTGAAGATCCAATACATGACATGATTCAAGATGCTTTTATATTCCCTATACCACATGTCAGTCAAGATTCCATAATGCATGAACCATTAAATGAAGGTGAAGGAAGGATGCCACATTTACAAGAGGGTCCGAGTGGTAAAGCTAAGGAGTTTTATGATTTGCTTAAAGATGGGGAACAAGAATTATATCAAGGATGCTCAAAGTACTCAAAGCTTTCATTTTTAGTAAAGTTGTACCACATCAAATGCATTTGTGGGATGAGTGACAAGGCCTTGTCGATGATAATTGAGCTATTGCATGATGCCTTTGAGCATGCAAAGATTCCAGAATCATTATACGAGGCCAAAAAGACTATAAAAAAACTTGGTCTTAGTTATAAGAAGATAGATGCATGTCCAAATGATTGCATGCTATATTGGGGACCAGATAAAAGTTTGAATGAATGCAAGCGATGTGGCACAACTAGATGGAAAAATTCTGCTAAAAGGAAAAAACAACCAGCAAAGTTTCTTCGTTATTTTCCACTAATTCCTCGGCTGCAAAGATTGTTCATGTCTAGTAAGACATCCGATGATATGAAATGGCATGCTATGGATAGTAATAAGGATGGCTTCTTGAGACATCCGAGAGACGCTGAGGCATGGAAAAGATTTGACTCTAAATTTTTAGAATTTTCTTCAGATACACGTAATGTTCGCCTCGCCTTAGCTAGTGATGGATTTAATCCTTTCAGAAACATGAGCACTAATTATAGCATTTGGCCTGTGATTCTCATTCCGTATAATACACCTCCTTGGACATGCATGAAACAAACTAACTTCATTCTCTCGATGATTATTCCAGGTAAGAAAATGCCAGGGAATGACATAGACATTTACTTGCAACCTTTGGTTGATGAGCTTAAAGTGTTGTGGGATGGTGTTGAAACATTTGATGCTTCATCGAATGAAAGTTTTAAAATGCGTGCAGCATTGATGTGGACAATTAGTGATTTTCCAGGTTTGGGGACATTGTCTGGGTGGAACACATATGGTAAGCTAGCTTGTCCTATATGCAATATTGATACTGAACCTTGCCGACTTCATCATAGTAGAAAATGGTGTTTTATGGGTCATCGTCGTTTTCTTCATGCTGGTCACAGATTTAGATTGGATAAAGCCCGATTTGATGGTAAAATTGATAGAAGAATTCCACCAGTAAAATTATCAGGCTCAGCTATTTTAAGTCAGGTTGAGAATATCCAGGTTTCATTTGGGAAGACACCAGAGGTGAAAGGGAAAAGAGCACGGGGGCAGCGAAATGCCAATGAAGATGAATCACATTGGAGAAAAAAGAGTATATTCTTTGAACTTCCTTATTGGGAGTTTAATGCATTGCGCCACAATCTTGATGTAATGCACATTGAGAAAAACGTGTGTGACAATGTTTTGTACACTTTGCTCAATGAAAGTGGTAAGACAAAAGATCACCTTAATGCCCGAAAAGACCTACAATCTATGGGCATAAGATCTGCTCTTTGGCCAAATGAGAATGGGAAATATCCTTCAGCTATTTTTACTATGTCAAATAAACAAAAGGATATATTTCTTAAGACCTTGAAGAATGTGGTTGTTCCAGATGGTTACTCAAGCAACATTTCAAGATGTGTTGATTTAAAACAACGTAAGATGTTTGGGTTGAAAAGTCATGACTGTCATATTCTAATGGAACAACTCTTACCAATTGCTTTGAGGAATGCTATGCCTGGTCTAGTCTTTGCAGTTTTAGCTGATCTTTGTTCGTTCTTTCGACAAATATGCAGTAAAGTGTTGAACCCCAGTGATCTTGTTACCCTTCAAGATCAAATTGTTCACACTCTTTGTCATTTGGAGATGATTTTTCCTCCGTCATTTTTCACAGTCATGGTTCACTTAATTGTTCATCTAGTTGATGAAGTAAAAGAGGGAGGCCCGGTGCATTATCGATGGATGTATCCAATCGAAAGGTGAACTTAACCTTCCAAATTTTATTTTTTTTTAATTTTCTTTAAATAAGTAGTAGATTGTTTTATCTGAATCAATAAACTTTTTAATATGAAGGTACCTAGGTCATTTGAAGTCTTATGTGCGTAATAAGGCACAACCTGAAGGTTCAATTGTTCAAGGTTACTTGGCCGAAGAAATTCACACATTTTGTTCAAGATATTTGGATGACACAGAGACAAGAATCAATCGACCAAGGCGTGTTGATGATCAACCTGATGGTGTTGAACACCATGAAAGCAATACTATGTTCCCAAAAGTTGGAAGATCAGTTGGGGGATTCTCATATTTTATATTAACACCAATAGAGAAGTTGCAAGCACATCGTCACGTGCTAGTCAATTGTGTAGCAGTTGACCCTTTTCTTGAGTAAGTAATACATAAAGTCTTACGCAAACAGGCTGTAAATCAATTGCCTTAGTAATTTTCATAAATTTCTTCTTACTAATAGGGAATTTAGGGCAAAAATAAAGAGGATGTTAAGGCATCGGACAAGGTTGCAATCAGAGATAGATAAAGTTGTACACAAAGAATTTCCCAGCTGGTTTCAGAAGCATGTGAGTAGAAGTTATGCTATTTTTTAATTCAATTTTAGAATTGTAACTAATAGTAAAAACTAAGTGGGGTATTTCTTGATGCTAGATCGCCAATGAAGGTGCTACACATTCAGAAGAATTAAGGTGGCTTGCACTAGGACCACTTGATCAAGCCAAACGATTTAGTGCCTACAATGTGAATGGATTTAAATTTAGAACTCTTTCTCGAGAGCACGGGTTGAAAAGTCAAAATAGTGGAGTATATGGTATGTTTGATACTCGGAGCTACGCAAGTAATCGTGATAATAATGTGGCAGTCGGAGGTGTTCCTTATTATGGAAAATTAGTGGACATAATTGAATTGAACTATAATGGTCAATTTACTGTTACATTGTTCAAATGTCAGTGGGCTAACACTACTTCTGAGAGAGGTATCAAAGAGATGACTCTGGTTTTACTAGTGTTAATTTTTCTCGTTTGATACATGTTGGAGATCGAGAAAATGATGAGCCATATATACTTGTGTCTGATGCTCAACTAGTGTTTTATGTGGATGACGAGATTGAAAAAGGATGGAGTGTTGTAAAACATCTACAACCAAGAGACTTGTATGACATGGGACAAGACAAAGAAGAAGAGCCAATTTATGATCTTGTTCCTTCTCCGCAGTCGAACTTGGATAGGTGGTTTCATGATCACAATGAAGATTTACAATTGGCAAGGGAAGATAATATAGAAGATCTACCTGCGAATGATGCTGTTGTTGACAATAATGATGGAGTTGAAGACTAATTTCTAATCTCTTGTAATTCAAGGACAACCTATTATTTATGCTATGTTGATTCAAGTCCTTGGTTGATTTAGACTCACTTGGTTCAAAATTTTTGATAATATTTTGGTAATGTTCTAAAAATGTATTGTCGAATGATGATTTTTTGAAAGAAAATTTGAGATAGGTCGAACATGATATAACCTTCTATTTGTGCAGATTGTAATTCTGTTTGTGCAGGCTATTTGTGCAGCTTGTCGTATATATTACTTTGTGTTGCTATTCACATAAATCTCTCTTCGCCATTCTTAATGTTACAAGGTAATATTTTCAATTTTCTTTTTTCTCGGCTTGATTACAAATATCAATAGAACAAAACCTAAATAAGTCTGAATAAGTCTGCATAAGTCTGCAAATGACAATAAGTCTGAATAAGTCTGCAAATATCAATTTTCTCTTCGCCATTCTTTTATCTGAATAAGTTTGCAAATGACAATAGAACAAAACCTGCAGTTAGTATTCATCATATTCCGAGTGGCATAACTGTTTAAAGTTCAAGTACCTTGTCCTTGCAACTTGCATTCTCATTAAGAAGTTGTAGTTAAGTACCCTGTTCATCACAATATTAATTGCCATATGTGATATGGTTGTTGTGTTGGTAATCGGACTTCATATTGCAAATACTAGTGAGTTCCACCTTTGCATTGTTTTCAAATTAGTTTAAATTATTTGAAGTGGTGAATGAAACCATTATGCCTTATTTGCAGAGCTAATTATTTTCTTGTAAAAGTGCAGGATTCCAATGGTTTAGGATTACAGGCTCTACTAAGCCAGGATTATTGTCAAGTTAAGATACAATACCCACCACATCCTTAAGCTCTTTCATCCGCTGCAAGAAACATGGCGTTAGGTTGCAGAACTTTAAGGAACATTTTATTATAAACTTTTTGCAGCATTTTTCTTTACCCACCACATACTGTGCAGGATGATTTATTATTACAGTTTTGTTTTCTTCAGGGTGATTGATTCTTGAGCCAAAGAAGCCAACTTAGCTGTAAAGTACCTCAAGGAAAAAAAAACCTGTATGACTCTTTAGCTTTTGCGACATAGGCTTGTTCACATGAGTTGACTGCATTTGTTCTCCTGCAAGAACAATGCTAGTTTTCCTTAAAAAGTTCTGCATTATTTTTTCATGTGCTTTTGTACCCAATTTTCTAGATGTGTTGTTTTTCATGTTCTTTGTTTATGCCAATTTTCTTTGTTTCAGATTCAGGGGCATTTTTTTCACAATAATTGATATAGTCCCTTTGATTTGTTATTTCCTAAAATTACATTTTTCCCCAAATTGCAGCCATGCCTAGGAATAAACGATTTAAAGTTGCTCCATCAGTGGCAGAGAAATCAACTACAACTTTGCCAGAGACTCATACTAGGGCTCGCCCAGTTCCCCCAGCTGACACTGCATCTTATTTAGTTCCACCTGCTTCTAGTGATGCTCAGTTACTCCCAACTTCTAATACGGTTGATCATTCAAGTCCACAAATTAATAGCAGAGCTCAAGTGAATACACCAACACAAATTGGAGCTAATTCAGTGCAATATAATCATAGGGCATCTACTTCGATTCCATCTCACCATTTACATGCTCAAGAGGCTAATCTAGAGGATGATTTAGAGGATGAAGATGCTGGTTCACATGATCAGGAAAATGGTGACACTGCATCAAGTAGTAGCAGGAAGAAAAGCTATTGGGTTGTTAATGTTATTGGTAACAAATTTCTTTCTTTATTTTTTAAAATTTTACTTCTACTATGATCATTTATGTTTGATAGATTAAAGTTTATGCTAGAGTGTGTAAAATTCTTAGTTTTATTGTTTTTTTCATATTTAATCTATAAACTTAGTAAATAAAAAAATTATGCATTTTAGATGAGCTGGATCACACAAGTAAAGAAGCACGATACATGGTGCAAGATGTTTGGTCAATTCCAGACGGTCGAAAAATTATAGTTCCATGCAATGAGCTTGGGCAAGCCATAGGCGATTGCAGGTGGACTTTTGGGTGGATTTTTAGGAGTGTTGGGAAGTGATTTCAATAAATTCCCAATTTGCTTATCTCTTGGCGTAAGGTTCCTCAATCATATAAGGACGCGGTGTATAATAGCATCATTCAGGTAAATAATTTTATTCTTCAATGTCTTTTGTAATATTCGTGACTGAAACTAATGTTTTTGATTTCGTATGCAGAATAAATTTCATATAGTGGATAATCGTTTGAAGAATGATATCATGAAACGTATTGGGAAAGCTTGGAAAGACACCAGGTCTAGCTTATTTCATGAATTCTATGATAACACTTTGAGTAGGGAGGAAAATGTGGCAAATCGACCTCCTGGAATTGATGAAAACCATTGGAGATGGTTCATTGAGTATCGATTGAGTGAGAAAACCCAGGTGACATATCATAATTCTGGTTATTTTCATTGATTGAATTTCTCTTAGTGTTTGGATCTATTTTTTATTATCCATTAATAGGACTTGTGTAAGAAAAATGCTGAAAATCGAAAGAAGCAATTATACACCCACACAGGTGGTTCAAAAACCATAGCAAGGAGAAAACACGAAGAGGTAATAGTCCCATTAATTCACTTATTAGTTCAAGTTTTTGTTTAATTACTTGACTATATGTCAATAATGTGAGATAGGAACGACAACGTGGAAGCAGCATAAGCAGAGGGGAGTTATGGGTGATGTTGCATAAGAAAAAGGATGGTTGTTATATTCACAACAATGCTCAAGTCATTGGTGTAAGTTTGGTATTAATTAAAGTTGTCATATCATAATTTTTTCTAGAAACACTATACTTCATTTTTAATGTATAATTGATAAAATCTTATGTCCCAGGAAAATATTATCAATATTGAGCGTGAAGATGATTCCTCCAAAGGATTTTCAAAAAATGATTCACTTTCTCAAGCTATAGGGAAGGAGCACCCTGGCCGAGTTCGAGGTGTGGTTCTGGGCCTTGTCCTACTCAAGTCTTTGGACAAACTACATGTTCAAATGCACCTGTTATCATGGACTACAAATATGTATGACTGAGATGAAGTCCGAATTAGAAGCATCTAGAGTTAAGGTACAGAATCTGGAATCAATGATTGAAACAGAAAGATCAAAAAGACAAGCAATTGAGGGAGCTGTTAATATATGTTGCAAATGCAAGGAAGCAATTTGCCACCTGAATTGGCCGCTTTGCTTAATGTGATGGTACTTATGTTAGCACTTTTAAAATTAATTAGAATACTTTAGTATTTTTTATAAAATTAGTATTCCACGTTCTATAGAAGCTGCTGATTATGTAATGTAAATGCTGAAATTATATCTTCTATTTGTAATTTCAGGCCCAGATGAAGGGAGTGCACCTCACTCACAAGGTGCAAGACCATCGTCCTCAGCTAGTCATGATGCTCAACAGCTTCTTGATCGTTCCAATCATGGTCCAAATTGTTGAATATTGTAAGTTATTTATTGGATAAATCATAAGTCATTATTTATTGTTCAATTAGCTTTTAAAATTAGTCTTCTTCATTGCAATGAACAAGTTAATGTGTTAACCCTCATTACTTAATTAATATTGAGAAATATGTTGAAATAATGTGCTATATATCTTGCAAGATTCATTTTCTATTGCCTATGATTATATAGTTTCTTCCATCTATATATCAAGGCTTATTCTTTTAAAATTCGCTTGATTTCTATGGATCTAAAGCCGTCTACTTTGGTATGAATCTAAGTTATGCAAGTTTCTTTGCGGTGACTACTAGTTCAAACTCTTGCTTATTGGAGATTCAAGTGTTGGAAAATCCTGCGACTTCTAAAATTCGCTGTGAGTATCTATATATCAAGGCTTCTATTTTTTCATGAAGATTAGCATTTATATATTTTTGTGCTTTTCAATTGCGTGCTTTTAGAAGACTTAAATTTTCTTTATAGATCTTAGAGATGTTAGCTTCTGCCTTTTGCTATTTTTATTCCTGTTTCTACTTTTCATGAGATGTTAGCTTCTGCCTTTGTAGATCTTAAATTTTCTTTGTAGACTTAAATCATTGTCTTGTTTGAGAACCACCGGGAATTGATTTGATGGATGGAGGCGCTTGCAATCTAAATTTTGATGTAGTAGCATTTTCCTTTCTCCTTTTGCCTTTAAGCTGAATTTGTGAGTTCAAATTTCTATTCATTTTCCATGTGCATGATTGAGTAAGATATTAATGGTTGTCTTTCCTACTATCATACTTCTTTATTATCAAAGTCAACCTCTCCTGACTTTCTCTCTCTTTTTGGGGTGAAATGACAAGAAAATCAGTTTGCTAATGACATTTGCTGCATCAGTTCGCTACTTATGTGAATTGAGCATTAAGGGTCAGATCAATGGACACTCAAACATTATGCATTTCTCCTGATTTTTTATTTAGCTTGTGT
>JAGFNQ010001913.1:829803-1079739 GCA_024364735.1 Boesenbergia rotunda | reverse complement strand
GTAGGGAGCACCTAGGATTAGGAATGGCGTGGCATGGCGCGGGGTGCTTGGGCAGTACGAGAGTACTGGAAGGGCGGACTGACCGCTTAGAGGTATCAATGGTGAGTAAGACGTATGGCGCCCCGCAAGCAAGGTCGTACCCTGGATATGATGATGTAGGGGGCGTAGGAACGAGATAGCCTGTACCTCAAGCACCGACTGACGGGTCCGAAGGTTAGGGACCGAGTCGGGTAACGGCCAGTGAGCGTGGGCAGCCACGCGTCCGGCTGGTAGAGCAGGAGCGCAGGGTACGCCCTGGGTCGGGGGTCTGCCAAGGGACGTCTACCTGATTTGGTTGAATATCTGATTTGTGTGCTGGTAAGTGAGGAAGGGAGCAGGCAGCCGCCTGTCCGACTGTGACGCCCGACCTAGCTCTAGGTCGGGGTAGGTCTAAGGAGCATGCACAACCAAACGTTCATCTGGTTGAAGGGTCGGCGGTCAGAATAGCGACCTTCGCGGGTAGCCTGTTGGGCCCTTGCCCTCCCCAGGGAGGCATATGGGCTCTGGTCCTCCCTGGAATAAAGTGAATCGACCCTTTACAGACGCCGCCAACATCGGAATCCGGGCCCGATCTCTAACGCCGTCGATAAGCGCAAGTGCTGCAGGGGGCACGGTGGAACATCCCGGGGCAGGAATCATAGATGGAGCCGTAGGCATGATCGGGGTGGACACCACAGGTGGTACCGTAGGTACGGTGGGAAATCCGGGGGCAACAAATGCCGGTGGAACTGAAGGGAGCACCGGGGCCTGCATCGTAGTCTGAGTAGGGGGATACGCTGCAGTAGTCATAGTCGGGGGTGCAGTAGCATACGATGGTGCCGGTACTGCTGATGGCGTAGTCTGATAATACAGACCCGGTGCTGCCGGTGGAACTGTAGAGTACATCGGAGCAAGTACAGGCGTCTCCGATGGTGTAGTGGGGATAATCGGGGCAGGTACCACCGAGGTAACTGCGGGATGCGTCGGAATAGGTGTCTCTGATGGAACTGCAGGAAACACAGGTGCAGATCCTACTGGTACTGAATGTGTCGGCAGTGGTACGGCTGCTGACATCGTGAATACTACTGGGGTGGATACAGCCGGAGGGGCAGTAGGGACTGCCGATGGGAAAGGAGTGGGGACCCTCTGAGTCGAGGAACCCTGACCCCTCTGGATGTCCTGCGGAGTCTGACCTCGACTATCAGGCTCTCTATCAGTGGTCCTCACAGATGGCTCTACAGCCGGAGGCTCTATAGTCATCTTATGTGGCCGTCCCCGACCACGTCTCGGTGCAGGAATATGAGCATCTCGCGTCATACCTGTTAAATTTTTAATGAGTATTATAACCAAAACCTTCGTCCGACTTGGGACGCAGCTTAGGTGGAACTAGGGGATCTTCGTGAACGGCAAGCGTCCTGGGCTACTCTACAGGCTGAGTTGTTGCAGCTGCGTACTTACAGGGAGACTGAGGCGGGTAGACTGGAGGCCCACCGGTTGGCGTGCCTGAACGATCCGACCCACGCCGCTGAGATTTCCCGACGATTTATGGATGTGATGATGTAATTTGGCCTTGACCTAGTTCAGCAGCTCAGGCTCAGCGGATACTTATCTCCTGATATGCCTCCTGAAGCCATTTCACTCCCGGACCTGTGTGAGGGTCTGCCTTTCGTAACTGACCAACCCTTCAAGTAGAGCTAATGTTTCCGGATTTTTTTGTCTTTCTGCGCACGAGGGACCTCTCTCCCTGATCTTTGTAAAGCGCCTAAGCCTTTAACTGTGACACTTTTCCTTTGGACATGATGTTTTTCCTTTTTACTTGTTTGAGTAATGTTTCCTCTCGGTCGCGGTGGATGGTACGGGCGAGCCAGGCGTGCCTTCTCAGGGATGGACCTAATTCCGGTCTGTGGGCCGAATATCCCTTTTTTGGTACCGAGTTTGTGGGGGTCGTGAGTCTGGGACCCCTGCTTGTGTCTTCGTATGAGAATCCGATTTCTTATTCGGCATTTATGGCGAAGCAGTTTGGAAGCGACCGACCTGATGGGGTTTTGTCTCTTGGCTGAGCGAGATCCGGGGACTCGTCTGCTCGGGGCTTGGGCCAAGGGACTAGCGGGAGCTGGCCCGTCATAGGTATGACCTCTTGGCCGAGTAGGACCCGGGGAGCGTGGGCCGCCACGCGTCCGCTAGGGGCTTGGGCCAAGGGACTAGCGGGAGCTGGCCCGTCATAGGTATGGCCTCTTGGGCGAGTAGGGCCCGGGGAGCGTGGGCTGCCGCGCGTCCACTCGGGGCTCGGGCCAAGGGACTAGCGGGAGCTGGCCCGTCATAGGTATGGCCTCTTGGCTGAGTAGGGCCCGGGGAGCGTGGGCTGCCACGCGCCCGCTCGGGGCTTGGGCCAAGGGACTAGCGGGAGCTGGCCCGTCATAGGTATGACCTCTTAGCCGAGTAGGGCCCGGGGAGCGTGGGCCGCCACGCGTCCGCTCGGGGCTCGGGCCAAGGGACTAGCGGGAGCTGGCCCGTCATAGGTATGGTCTCTTGGCCGAGTAGGGCCCGGGAAGCGTGGGCCGCCACGCGCCCGCTCGGGGCTCGGGCCAAGGGACTAGCGGGAGATGGCCCGTCATAGGTATGGCCTCTTAGCCGAGTAGGGCCCGGGGAGCGTGGGCCGCCACATGTCCGCTCGGGGCTCGGGCCAAGGGACTAGCGGGAACTGGCCCGTCATAGGTATGGACTCTTGGCCGAGTAGGGTCCGGGGAGCGTGGGCCGCCACGCGTCCGCTCGGGGCTCGGGCCAAGGGACTAGTGGGAGCTGGTCCGTCATAGGTATGGCTTCTTGGCCGAGTAGGGTCCGAGGAGCGTGGGCCACCACGCGTCCGATCGGGGCTCGGGCTAAGGACTAGCGGGAGCTGGCCCATCATAGGTATGGCCTCTTGGCCGAGTAGGGCCCGGGGAGCGTGGGCCGCCACGCGTCTGCTCGGGGCTCGGGCCAAGGGACTAGCGGGAGCTGGCCCGTCATAGGTATGGCCTCTTGGCCGAGTAGGGTCCGGGGAGCGTGGGTCGCCACGCGTCCGCTCGGGGCTCGGGCCAAGGGACTAGCGGGAGCTGGCCCGTCATAAGTATGGCCTCTTGGCCGAGTAGAGCTCGGGGAGCATGGGCCGCCACGCGTCCGCTCGGGGCTCGGGCCAAGGGACTAGCGGGAGCTGGCCCATCATAGGTATGGCCTCTTGGCCGAGTAGGGCCCAGGGAGCGTGGGCTGCCACGCGTCCGCTCAGGGCTCGGGCCAAGGGACTAGCGGGAGCTGGCCCGTCATAGGTATGGCCTCTTGGCCGAGTAGGGCCCGGGGAGCGTAGGCCGCCACGCGTCCGCTCGGGGCTCGGGCCAAGGGACTAGCGGGAGCTGGCCCGTCATAGGTATGGCCTCTTGGCCGAGTAGGGCCCGAGGAGCGTGGGCCGCCACGCGTCCGCTCGGGGCTCGGGCCAAGGGACTAGCGGGAGCTGGCCCGTCATAGGTATGACCTCTTGGTCGAGTAGGGCTCGGGGAGCGTGGGCCGCCACGTGTCCGCTCGAGGCTCGGGCCAAGGGACTAGCAGGAGCTGGCCCGTCATAGGTATGACCTCTTGGCCGAGTAGGGCCCAGGGAGCGTGGGCCGCCACGCGTCCGCTCGGGGCTCGGGCCAAGGGACTAGCAGGAGCTGGCCCCCGATAAGCTTTAGTTTTCTCGCTCGAGTTGCCAGGTTAGCAATCATCCCATATACCCTCCGGGTATCTAATCCATTTAGGGCCACGTGTCCGGTGCCCGTGAGCCCCTCAGGCGCCAGTGTGCCGCCTTCTTGCTTCGAGTGGCGGGCTGACCCTTTGCTGTTCTTTTTCGTATGTCCGGCTCTTGCCTTTCTGCCCAGCCGTAGGATCGGCTATCAACCACGACTTTTCTTTCAACGACCGTGATTAATGGCCACCCCCTTTATAAACTCCGGTGATTGTTGCAGCCATCCTTCGAACTCGTTCATCTTCTCCTTTTTTCTCCTACCATTCCCCTGGCGCCCTAGTGCTTGTCCAGGATGCTGCGCGGCCTCATCATGGCGGAGGCTAGAGAGAGATCGGCCAGATATAGGGCGGCGATGGCCGCCCTTCTTTCGGAGCCTATCCCCGTTTCCTCCAATACTGTTCCGTCAGTTGCCTCGACATCTCCTTCTCCGGCGTCAAACCCTACCCCGCCTCCACCGCAGATAAGGACGGGGTGTTGGGGGGGGGGGGGGGGGGGGGGAGGCGCTGGATTCTGACATTGAGGTTTTGCCCTCGGATCCTGTCGCTAGGGAGCCCGAGCCTTTCCCAGACCATTCCCATACCGGCTCATCTCCCTTCGGCGCCGCCTCCGCCCTTCCTCGGGAAGTTCTTTCCCTTCCTACTACGGCGAGTCCCCCCTTCTCCATCGGTAGCGGCGTCGGTGGTCTAGGCGCCCCTCCAGGCAAGGGACACCCTACCTGCTTCTCCTTCGCCTCTACCTGCCTCTCCTGGTGAACTGCCAGGCCCCCTAACCCTGCTCTCCTGCCAGGAGCTCCTGCCTCCCCGGCGTCCCGGTTGTCTGCCCCTGACGGCTCAGCCCCGGGGCTTGGTCATCCTTCTGTCCTTCCTAGCTCGACCGGCGGGGTGCCCGCTGCCCCCTCATCTTCCCTTCCGGGACGGACCCCAGATCTTCGCCCAATCCATCTTGTTCTTCCTTCGCGAGAGGATCCTTCTGCTGCTTTCGACTTCCCGGATCCCCACCCACTGGGCTCGGCTAGGGTGGCTTACCTGCATGCTCCCCTGAGCGACCATGTGTACCAAGGCCTGCGGTCCTTCGATCGACAAGACCATATCGCCCGCATAGATGGCTTAGTCGAAGATGCATGTCGGGTATGTCTTTCTGAAAACTCCTTCTCGCTCAGTTCCGTTCATTTTAACCCTTAGTCCTTCTTGCAGTTGACCGGGGCCCTGTATGACGTGGGTGTTTCCTTCCTCACCCAGGACCGATCCCTTCGTCAGTTAGAGTCCCGTCGGGAGGCGCTGGAAGCTCAGCTTCGCTGTGCCTGGCCCCTTCCCAACGAGGAAGCCTGGAACGCACTGCGCTCTGAGAACGCGGCCTTACGGGGACGGGCTGCCCATGCTGAGGCGCAGCTTTGAGATCTTTTGGCGGGGCTGAGCGCAGCTCGGGCCTCTGAGGCTCAATTGCATCAGCAACTGGTTTATTTGGAGTAAAGCGAGCACCGAGCCCGGACTCGGGAACTTCGAGTAAGTGCCGAACTGGTGCAGGCCCGGGCGGATCTTCTGGATGCCACCCAATCGGCTGCCACGCTGCTCGCCACCTTGAAGGCCAAGGAGGAGGAGTTGGCAGCCTGCCAAAGCGATTTTGCGAGGAGGGGCGATCGGCCCGAGGTCCGAACGGCCCAGGCGCGGACGGCTGGCGATGGGCGCGGCAAAGTGCCACTTGGGGCCCCGTCGCAATCTTCGACGCCTACCTCATAGATGTAGGTCTGTCCCCCCCCTCTTTTCTGTTTCAGCTGTAGGCGGGGGGGGGGGGCACATGGTTGGTTATGGATGTTGCTTTCCCCTTTTCTATAGTCTTCTTTCTTTTACATCCGTTTCCTTGCATAATGCTCGCCAAGTCGATGGTGGAAATAGACGTTTCTCTCCTTCAAGGGAGGTGGTACCCCCCCCCCCCTAGGTTAGGGCTGTGGCGTTTTGGCCACCCGGGCTTTTAGGCGTAGGTGGTGTCTTTCAGCATGCTCGCCTCGGGGAGTGTTACCAGCTCGGGTCAGTCTCTAGGACAAATCAAGAGCTAAATGGGGCATGTCGAGCCATAGCTTGCGGGGACTTGGTCGTCCCCAACCGACCCAGAAGCTTACCGTGGTGTGCCAGAGGCAGGCCACTCCTTCTTACTGAATCAACAATCACCCTGAAAGCGAGCGTGAGCATGCTTGCGGGGGGCCCCTGGGGAGGGCAGGTTCCACGACCTTGGTCTAGGGGCTGTCTCGGGGTTTGCTCGACGTAAGTAGACAGCTGCTTGGTCGGGCAAATTCTCGGGCAACACGGGTCATCAGGCGTTCGACCGAGAGCCGATCCGAGGGAGAAGCTCGCGCGGAGCAAGAATAAGGCCGCTCGGTCGGGCGAATTCTCGGGCAGCGCGAGTCACCACGCGTCCGACTGAGATCCGATCCGAGGGAGAAGCTTGTGCGGAGCAAGAATAAGGCTGCTCGGTCGGCCGAATTCTCGGGCAGCGCGAGTCACCACGCGTCCGACCGAGATCCGATCCGAGGGTGAAGCTTGCGCGGAGCAAGAATAAGGCCGCTCGATCGGGCGAATTCTCAGGCAGCGCGAGTCACCACGCGTCCGACCGAGATCCGATCCGAGGGAGAAGCTTGCGTGGGGCAAGAATAAGGCCGCTCGGTCGGGCGAATTCTCGGGCAGCGCGAGTCACCACGTGTCCGACCGAGATCCGATCCGAGGGAGAAGCTTGCGCGGAGCAAGAATAAGGCCGCTGGGTCGGGCGAATTCTCGGGCAGCGCGAGTCACCACGCGTCCGCCCGAGATCCGATCCAAGGGAGAAGCTTGCGCGGAGCAAGAATAAGGCCGCTCGGTCGGGAGAATTCTCGGGCAGCGCGAGTCCTTGAAGAAAGGTTCAGGATCAGAAGTCGGTACTGTTAGTTGGTTCCTTAAAGAAAGGTTCTATGAAGAAGCCCAAAGAATAAAATAAGGGAAGGAAGAAAAAGGCCAAAAAGACTGAAAATGGCACCAAAAGGCACTTGCCATCACTGTGGCAAGGAGAGCCACTGGCGAAGAAACTGCAAGGTTTATCTTGAGTCCTTGAAGAAGAAGGCATCCGATGCCTCATCCTCTTCAGGCATCTTCGTTATTGAATGTCACTCTATTTCCTCGTACACCTGGGTACTTGATACTGGGTGTAGCTCACATATATGTAATGACATACAGGGGCTAAGGAATAGAAGAAGACTCGTCAAGGGAGAAACGAATTTGAGAGTTGGAAATGGAGCAAAGATTGCTGCCATTGCCATCGGAACATATTTACTAAAGCTCCCTTCTGGACTTGTCTTAGAATTGGATAATTGTTATTTTGTTCCTTCGTTAATAAAGAACATTGTATCCATTTCATGCTTGAATGAAAAGGGTTACCATTTAACTTTTAGTAATAATTGTTGTTACATAACTTTAAATGGTGTTCTTTATGGGACCGGAACTTTATGCAATGGTATCTACATGTTAGATTTATCCAGTGACATTTTCAATATCGAAGTTAGCAACAAACGTGCTCGAATAGATAATCAAATAGACTCCTATACGTGGCATTGTCGTCTTGGCCATGTAAGTAAGAAACGCATGACCAAATTACACCGATGTGGAATTCTGGAATCATTTGAACCTGGTTCATTTGATACATGCGAATCATACTTAAAAGACAAGATGATCAAATTACCCTTTTCCAAAAAAGGTAAACCAGTGGGAGAATTGCTTGGTCTAATACATACTGATATATGTGGACCAATGTCAACTCTTGCACAAGGAGGCTATAGCTACTTCATGATCACTCACGATACGGGTATGTGTTCTTAATGAAACACAAATCTGAAGCTTTTGAGAAATTCAAAGAGTTCAGAAGTGAAGTAGAGAAACAGCTTGGCAAAAGTATTAAGATACTTCGATCCGATCGGGATGGTGAATACTTAAGTCAAGAGTTTCAAGATTATCTTAGGGACACTGGGATATTGTCTCAATGGACTCCGCCATATACACCACAATATAATGGTGTATCTGAGAGGCGTAACCGAACCTTGATGGACATGGTTAGATCTATGATGAATCATGCAACTCTTCCAAAATCCTTTTGGGGCTATGCGCTTAAGATAGCTGTTTACTTGTTAAACAGAGTCCCGACCAAGGTAGTCTCTACTACTCCATATGAGACGTGGAATAGTAAGAAACCTCACTTAACTCACCTTAAGATATGGGGTTGTCCTGCTTATGTGAAGCGGACTGTATCAGACAAATTGGATGCTAAGTCTGATAACCCTAAGGAAATAAAGGGTTGCCAATTCTATCATCCCTTGGAACAAAAGGTGTTTGTTTCAAGGCATGCTGTGTTCTGGAAAAAGAATTTCTTTTACAAGAAGACAGTGGGAGTAGTATTGAACTTGAAGAAGTTCAAGAAACTCCAATAGACATTACAGAGACACCTAGTCTAGACCCACAACCAATAACTCATAATGATGAGCTATCAATTGAACCTAAAACAACAACACTTCTTCGTAGATCTGATAGGACACGCAATATTCCAGAGAGATACGGATTTCTCGTAAGTGAATCGAACGACGTGTTACTCGTTAGCGATGACGAACCTATCAGTTATGATGATGTTCTGAAAAGTTCAGAAAGGGACAAATGGCTTGAAGCCATGAAGTCGGAAATGGATTCCATGTACGAAAATCAAGTATGGGACTTGGTTAACCCACCTGAAGGGATTAAGCCCATAGGGTGCAAGTGGGTTTTCAAGAAGAAAACCGACATGGAAGGTAATGTTGTTACCTTTAAGGCTAGATTAGTGGCAAAAGAATATCGTCAGAAACAAGGAATTGATTATGACGAAACCTATTCGCCAGTAGCTATGCTTAAATCCATTCGGATGCTCCTAGCCATAGCAGCTCATTATGATTATGAGATATGGCAAATGGATATGAAAACAACTTTCCTTAATGGAAACCTACTTGAGGATGTATACATGATACAGCCAGAAGGTTTCACATCGGTTGATAAAACCAAAATATGCAAGCTTCGACGATCCATATATGGACTGAAGCAAGCATCCAGGAGCTGGAACATCCGTTTTGATGAGACAATCAAAGAGTTTGATTTCTCACAAAATCCTGACGAACCTTGTGTGTACAAGAAGGTTAGTGGGAGTGCAGTCGTATTCCTAGTATTATATGTCGATGACATATTACTTATAGGAAACGATATATCAGTCTTACAGTCGGTTAAAATTTGGTTGTCCAAAACTTTCTCCATGAAAGACCTGGGAGAAGCAACCTATATCCTTGGGATTAGAATCTATAGAGATAGATCAAAACGATTGCTTCGTCTTTCGCAGTCTACATACATAGATCGAGTGCTAAAAAGGTTTAGCATGTCGGAATCCAAGAAAGGTTACCTTCCCATCAGGCATGGGATCAACCTTTCAAAGTCTATGTGTCCGCGCACAGAAGACGAGAGGATTTGCATGAATAAGATTCCTTATGCGTCCGCGATAGGATCTATCATGTATGCTATGTTATGTACTAGGCCCGATGTATCGTATGCTCTGAGCGTCACAAGAAGATACCAGTCTGATCCAGGAATGGATCATTGGGCGGCTATCAAGACAATCTTTAAGTACTTAAGAAGGACTAAGGATGTGTTCCTAATATATGGAGAAGGAGATATGATAATACGTAGGTATACAGATGCCAATTTCCAGACAGATAAGGATGACTCCAAATCTCAGTCTGGATACGTATTTATTTTGAATGGAGGCGCAATAAGTTGGAAGAGTTCCAAGTAAGACACCGTAGCGGATTCTACCACGGAAGCGGAATATATTGTAGCTTCGGAAGCAGCAAAGGAAGCAGTCTGGATCAAGAAGTTTGTCTCAAAACTTGGTGTGGTTCCAACCATTGATGAAGCAATACCGGTTTATTGCGACAACAATGGAGCTATTGCATATGCGAAGGAACCAAGGTCTCATCAGCGATCCAAACATGTGTTTCGCCGCTATCATCTGATCAGAGAGATTATAAGTAGGAATGATATACAAATTGAGAAAATTCCCACTGAAAGAAATTTAGCGGATCCCTTAACTAAGGACTTGCCTCAAAGCAAGTTTGAGGGTCATGTTAGAGCCTGTGGTATTGGATACCGTAGCGATTGACATTAGGCCAAGTGGGAGTTTGTTAGTAATATGAGAGAAGTGTCCTAAGGCAATCGCCTTATGATTGTAATCATTTATTCTAATAAATGAATATTCACTATTTGAGTATACATGTTTGTGTATTTGATTGAGATCTTAAACTCATTTACTGAATGTCCGCAATACAATTCACAGCATGAGAGAATTTGTGATGAATTCACAACTAGTGATTATCTCTACATGTGCAATTGTGAAGTATTGAAATTGTCCCTAGTCGATGAATTGATAAATATGGACACTATCAATTTTGTTGAGACTAGCATGAGTTATTCTCTAATCAGCTGATTCTCACTGGCTGGTGACATTGAGATGTCCGGAGATAAACATGAATGCTAGTTAAGGGAACTAGTTCATTGGAGTGACTGGCTGTAAAACTTCATATGGTAATCTACATATAGATATGTCAGTGAAGTTCTTACTGCAGCTTAAGTGCGATGTTCCTTTGACTTGCGGTGTTCAAGTCATCTTGGTCATGGAGACTTATACTTTGACATCTTAAGCAAGCATCTCCATGGAGGTGTGGACCCAGGATGATTGGGTATAAGCCGAGGTGCCCGAAGATGTTTGAACAGCCTACAAAGGATTCACCACTCCTTACGAGGAGATGTATACTCGAGGCCTATCGTCGGATTGTTACTCGAAGCCTCTGGCCAGAGCATGACATGTTCAGAGTATAAATCTCTTAGACACATGAGAGTAATTAGAATCCGTAGGACGAGAAAACGTTACTTGGACTAGGTGTGACGTAGTCAGCCTAGTGGGGACTGACACACATAGACCATGTCCTGAACCAAGTGGATATAAGATGGTGAAGGGAATGAGGCACGATTCATTAAAGCTGCTGAAGGGTTTCAGAATTGTTTCTGAGGTCAAACCGTTGATCTTTCGATTAATTGGGGATCATGATGTACTACTAGGTGTCACTCATAATCATTCTATAATTGGTTAATTATAGATGGCCAACATAAATCGAAAGCCTATTTAGTCACACGCACTACGAGTAATCTGAGGGATTTAAAACGAGTTGAAAATTAGATTTTCCGATCAAGAGAGATAAGTCGAATCTGAATTTTTCAAAGACGCATCGGAAGCATAAAATGGCTAAGTCTTTTGAAGACTTATTGGACGAATTAAATGAGTTTAATTCATACGGTTTTGGCCGGCCAAAGAGGGTCCCCACCCTCTTTGTTTGGTCGGCCACATCAAAAGGGAAAAACCAAATTGTTTGGTTCAAGTTATAAAATAAACCAAGTGTGGTTTGTTTTATAAAATTATGGATAATATAAATTTTATAAACCGAGGTTTGGTTTATTATTTTCATGAAAATTAAAATAAACTTTGAATAGTTTATTTTATTTTATAAAATCAATTATGAATTGATTTTCCATGATAAGGAAAATTTGTATAATAAATTTCTTATTATATAAATTTTATAATCCGAGGTTTGGTTTATTATTTTCATGGAAATTAAAATAAACTTTGAATAGTTTATTTTATTTTATAAAATCAATTATGAATTGATTTTCCATGATAAGAAAAATTTGTATAATAAATTTCTTATTATATAAATTTTATAAACTGAGTTTTGGTTTATTATTTTCATGGAAATTAAAATAAACTTTGAATAGTTTATTTTATAAAATCAATTATGAATTGATTTTCCATGATAAGAGAAATTTATATAATAAATTTCTTAAGAAAATTTATTTCATAAGAAAAGAGAGACATGGTTGCTTTTATCATAAATTAAATTATGATAAAAACTTGGCATGATAGAATAAATCATAGAAAATTTATATGATAAATTTCTTATGAAAATTTATTCCATAAAAAGGAGACTTGGCGGTTGAGAGGCCACTATATAAAGGAACCACGGCAAGGCTTGGAGATAATTCTAAGAGATCTAGAAATAAGCCCTCTCTCTCTCCTTCTCCCTCCTCTAGTGTCGCCGGCCCTAGAGGACCCCTTTTGTTGCCGTGAGCTTCATCCACCAAGAAGCTGCCGTGAGAAGAAGAAGAAGCGGGCGCAACTCCTTCCTCCCCGGAATCTTGATTCCGTTCTTCGTTTGGTGGTTAGTCTTCTCATCTCTCTCTTGGTATTCTTGTCGTGCCTTTGGAGAATCTAGTAGTTCTTGTTGGCACGAAACTCGTGGCTTTGCGAAGTCATCCCGAAGAAAACTCGGCGTGGACGCGAATAGAGGCGGAGCTTCCAAGGGACGCTTACGGTTGGATCTCGTCCCTTCCTTCGAGTTACGCGAGGTAATGAGTAAATTAGTTTACTTTCCGCAAAAGCTTAAATGTATGATCATGTCTACACAATATAAGGTTGCATGCTTAGATGTGTGGTTAAATAATTTGGAAAATTATTTATGCTAAACCTTCCGCTGCACATGATTAATTTTAAAATTACGAACCCACATCCATGTCAACATGCACCCGGTCCCAACAAGCCTTTGCCCTGTTGGCTGGCTAAGAGGCGGTTCAACTGCCCTCTCAGGGTACCTAATGGGCTCCACCCCCCTTCCTCCCTTTGAAGGGGCTTCTGTGTGAGAGGCCTTGTCCGCTGATGCGGCTGCCGATCTGTCTGCCACTCCCTTTTGGCGCCAGGCTGGTCTGTGGGCCCGTCCTATACCACTACCCGTAGGCAAGGTCGGGATCATCCAGTAACCGATAACTAAGGGGACATGGAGAAGAACGTGGGACACGTGTGACTGTCATCTCAGGTATAAAAGGTACTCCAACCACCCAGGTAATGGGGTTACGCTCATTCTTACTCACATCCTTCTCTTTATTTCCTGCCTTGGAGATTCTCACGTACTGACTTGAGCATCGGAGTGAGTTCCGCCGGACAATTTTCGGCGTGTTCCCATTAACGTTCGTGTTAACCTTGCAGGGTGGGTGCTCTTCCTCTCTCGTTGTCTTCCGCGTGGACTGAACTCTGATGACTGACCGTCAACGTCGATTCCTTCCGAAATAAGTTTGGCGTCATCTTTGGGAAATAAGGAGACAGCACGTCAATAGGGCTGATGGGGCATCCCGAGGCGTCATCATCCTTTACGGTCGTCACTTCGTATGACCCCACGACGCGTATCAGTGGGAGATCGACGCGCAGAGAACGACGGAATACGTGGCGAGGCGGCATTCGCTAGACTACCTTGTCGCCATTAAGATACCCCATGGGTTTTAAAGGGTCATGGACAACTGTCATGGCGTTGTCTCGAGACTCGTAGAGATGTTGTTAAATATCGAAATTTTAAAAAGGGCTTAGTTGTGATTTCTCATAATTAGAGGGTTTTTCTGTAAAACTACTAAAAAAAATATAATAATAATAATAAGTATTTAAACCCTTAAAGCCTGCCTTTTTCCCTGATTCGGTTTCTTTCCCGAGCCTTTCGGTTTTCGCCCGACGCCGCCGTCCCTGTCACCGCAGCCCGCACGCGCCGCGATCAACGACGCCACCGCCCTTCGTTCCCAGTGAGCGAGCGTCCCCTTTCTTCTTCTCCACTTCCCTTCTGTTTCTTCTTCTCCGGCGCGCACGAGCAGAGCACGCCGCTGTCGCGCGAAGCCCTAGCCGACTGCGCGAAGCCCTAGCCGACTGCCGACCCTGCACGATTTCATCTCCATCTTTGCTGGTGTGAGTTCAGGTAAGGGTTGTGATGTTTGTAATTTTGTGCCAAGCTTGGAAAAATAGTTGGTGCTTGGATGTTTGATCCGAATTTTTATAGTATTCTGTTCTTTGAGATTCTTTGGAAGGGTTCGGCCGTGAGTAATCAGGGTAAGGGGTTTTGTTGTTCCTAATGGATGTAGGATATGGCTAGGTCTTGCGTTTTGATTTTAGATAAATTCATTCTTGTTCTTTTTGATCTGCCGTGAGCCCTCCCCTGTCGATGGATCTGAATTTAACTCGCATTCCTTTGGATGCGGGTTCAATTCGGCTTAGAGTTGATTTGCTTCGGTTTGTGATTAAAGGATATGCTGTGAAAGGTAGAATCTATGTTTATGGATTGTTTAGGTTGGAATTGTTATATGATTGCTGATCTTGTAGTTGTGTTGGTTTAGCATGTAAAGGTGTAGTTGATGGTGTTCGGTGGGTTGATGTTGATAATGTGCCTTGTAGTTCTGTTTTGGTTGTTTAATCTAGTTTAACATTTAATTTTCTATTTTATTAATTATGAAATTAGCTAAATTTTATCATTTATACAGGACCTTGAACCTTGATTCGGACTCGTTCAGTTGATCGTAGAAGGTTCTTCTTTACTGAACTTCTATAATAAAGGCGGGTACTTCTCCTTTGTACTCGAGTAGTTCTTTTACCTTAAAGCATGGATAGTTATGTCTTATAGGTTGCTTGACCTTGTTCTTTGTCGTTATTTAAAACATTGCCATTGAGACTTATTCTTCGTTGATCTTGGAGTATTCCAAATTCGTATCTGTACAGTCCTCTATTTGTTTTCTGTTCTGTAAAGTGTCGTTTGTACACGAGCACTTAGAAGTTCATAAAACACAATTAGGTTTATTTGGCATTAGAAATATCCTACCTAGTAGTGTAGGTGCATAATCGTTGGTTTTTCGGTTTCTGGTTGGTTGTATCGATGCATGTTTTACTCGTTGGATTTTATTGCATCGTTGTTTCTTCGGTTGTTCGTGCATCGTATATCATGCACCATACTTGCACGTTGCATACTAACGACTGTTGGCTTACATTTGGTCAAGACGTCGTTAGTCATATTGTTGCTCGATTCACTCAACCACATGTTGTCATGGTAGTGGTTAGAGTGCGAGTGGTTGTCCTGTCTTGCTAGACAGTGACACCCTCACCGTTATTTTAGAGGGATGAGCTGTTGGTGGCTCACCCTTACCGTTGTTTTTAGAGGGATATTGCAATTGTATAGCTCCCCCCCCCCCCGATGTACCGTGGGTTTGTAGTGTAGATTCCCAGCATCCTGTCCACTCAACCACGCCTTATGTGGTATTATTATTATTGTTGTTGGAGTGGTATAGTTGTCACAGTCCTACCCACTCGGTCACACAGATGGGATGTGTTGACGGCTTGACTGGCGTCAGGGGTGACACATATCATTGCATCATGTGCATACGTATTTCTTTTATGCATTTGTTTGTGTTTGATGCACTTATATGAGCTATGATTGTTGCATATGTTTGACATGCATGTCTATCTTGATATTATTGTTGTTGAGTTATTCTATACCTGCTTAGTCGTTATTCGGACTTTATACCATGTCGATTTACATACGTTATGCATGATTAGGTTTCTATATTTCCTTATGGACTGTACTCTGCTGGATTCTCTACCTGGTTATCTTGTATTATGCCATGCTTATTTGTCTACTCATATACCGGCAGAGTCCGCCCGGACTCACCACCCCTGCTTTCCTTTTTGTTGTTTCAGATAGCAGGTAGAAGTATGTCTTGGAGCCAGGAGAGGATCCAGTTGCCGGTCCCCAGTGTCGAGTTGAGTTATTTTTGGTATTCGGTTTAGTTATTTGTTTTTAGTACTCGGAGTCGCATTTTATTCATTATTGGGTTTTATTGTTATCAGAGACTTTTATGTTCTCTTTGGATTGTAGTTCATTTCAGTTTAAGGTGGCTGAGCCACTCGTTATCTTTTGGTTGATATAAAACTGCGTGGTTGTGATTTCTATATATTATTGTGATGTCAGCCGCTTGTGGTTGAGCAATGTTGAGGAGATTTGATGTATAAATTGTCCCATATTGTCCGCCGTACAGGGGAGATGCTGCCCGATTTTCGAGGAAGCATGTGCCTCTGGGGGCGTGACAATTTTTGGTATTAGAGCCAAGTTTTGCGATGTTTTGGTGTCTGTGGGTTTACGAAGTTGTTTTGTTTTACGAGGTCTATCTATATCTTACGGATTTTTTTCCGGAGTCTTTTTCTGGTTATGGTTGTAATGGGACTTGGCAGCGACGAGATCTCTCCCGGCAAACAAGAAGTAAGTTGGTTTTAAATTTGGTTAATTATATATCTAAATAATGTATGTTAGTTTTGTTAACAGATATGCCTCGTCGTATTGAGTTATCTCCACCCCGTACTCGTGGTCGTGGACGACGATCACGGGGGAGGCCAGAGGAGGCCGAGGTAGACACGAATCAGGAGGGTGATAGGCCCACCAGAGTGGAGCCGACTGGTCAGAGATCAACTCACCAGGACCCTTCAGGTGAGCTGAGATCTCCACCACGGAGAGTACCTTCTCCTGTATATCCGACAGCAGCCCCAGTTGTACTATCAGAGGCAGGTCCATCAGTACCACCAATGGCAGTACCCGAAGTGCCATTAGGGGAACCCCCTGCAGCGTTTGTGAAGGGTCGCTTCACACTGTTCCATGGGGAACCAGATCCCTATGCTGCTCGTGCCTGGTTGGAGACATTGGAGGACACCTTCAGCTATATGACCCTCACAGACGTAGAGAAGGTGGAGTTGGCTACGTATCATCTTCGAAATCAGGCCGTCACTTGGTGGAATATGCAGAAGACTCTTATTGGTGGACGGCCGATTTCTTGGGTTTCTTTCCGCGAGGCTTTCGAGAGCAAGTATTATCCTATTGCATTCCGTACGGCACGACGGCAGGAGTTTCTTGCTCTTCATCAGGGAGACCGCTCAATTATGGAATATGAGGCGGAATTTAATCGCCTGGCAGAGTTTTGTCCTCAGTTGGTTGCTACGGAGGCGGAGCGGACGACACAGTTTATGATGGGCTTAGCTGGGTATATCCAGATGCGTTTGTCTGGATGGGTTCCTACTTCATATCGAGAGGCTTTGGATCGGGCTTTACATGCCGAGATGATTCAGCAGCAGTTGCATGGTGATAAAAACAAAGGGAAGTAGGCAGCCCAGAGTTCAGCAGCGATACAGCGACAGCAGACAGTTGGACAGAAACGCAGTAGCAGGAGTCAGAGTACGCAGGAGACTTATCAGTGTCTCTACCATCCGGTGAGATATTGGATATCACGCAGGAAGTCAAGGCGTGTCCATTGGACTTCGGCAATTATACCCTCACCATGGATTTGTCAGTTCTCGAGATGGTAGAATTTGATATCATTCTGGGCATGGATTTATTGGCGGCTTATCATGCCACAGTTGATTGCCAAGCGAGGGTGGTCATGTTTCGGCCTCCGAACCAACCCTCGTGGAAATTCATTGGCACCAGAGATGATGGGATTTCTATTATCTCTGCACTTCAAGCTCAGAAGCTTATGTCGCATGGATGTCAGGGTTTTCTATTATCATTGATTAGCACTGATGGTAGTAGTAGCCCTCAGCTCTCGGATGTTCTAGTGGTCCAAGAGTTTCCAGACGTATTTCCAGAGGAGCTACCTGGTTTGCCTCCTAGAAGGCAAGTTGAGTTTGTGATTGAGTTGATTCCGGGGACTGCGCCGGCATCAAAGGCTCCGTATCGTATGGCGCCTAAGGAGTTGGACGAGCTAAAGGTCCAGCTTCAAGAGTTGCTTGACAGAGGATTTATTCGTCCTAGTGTATCCCCATGGGGTTCACCAGTTTTATTCGTCAAGAAGAAGGATAGTTCTATGAGGTTGTGCATCGACTACCGGCAGTTGAATGCTGTAACCATCAAGAACAAGTATCCCCTACCTCGTATAGAGGATTTGTTTGATCAGTTAAAGGATACCTCAGTGTATTCTAAAATTGATTTACGGTCTGGATATCATCAGTTGAGGGTCAGGGATTCGGATATTTAGAAGACAACTTTCCGCACCCGGTACGGACATTACGAGTTTTTGGTAATGTCATTTGGGCTTACCAATGCTCCTGCAGTATTCATGGATCTGATGAATCGGGTTTTTATGGAGTATTTGGATCAGTTCGTTATTGTTTTCATCGACGACACACAGAAGGGGCTTTTGTGTGAGAGGCCTTGTCCGCTGATGCGGCTGCCGATCTGTCTGCCACTCCCTTTTGGCGCCAGGCTGGTCTGTGGGCCCGTCCTATGCCACTACCCGTAGGCAAGGTCGGGATCATCCAGTAACCGATAACTAAGGGGACATGGAGAAGAACGTGGGACACGTGTGACTGTCATCTCAGGTATAAAAGGTACTCCAACCACCCAGGTAATGGGGTTACGCTCATTCTTACTCACATCCTTCTCTTTATTTCCTGCCTTGGAGATTCTCGCGTACTGACTTGAGCATCGGAGTGAGTTCCGCCGGACAATTTTCGGCGTGTTCCCATTAACGTTCGTGTTAACCTTGCAGGGTGGGTGCTCTTCCTCTCTCGTTGTCTTCCGCGTGGACTGAACTCTGATGACTGACCGTCAACGTCGATTCCTTCCGAAATAAGTTTGGCGTCATCTTTGGGAAATAAGGAGACAGCACGTCAATAGGGCTGATGGGGCATCCCGAGGCGTCATCATCCTTTACGGTCGTCACTTCGTATGACCCCACGACGCGTATCAGTGGGAGATCGACGCGCAGAGAACGACGGAATACGTGGCGAGGCGGCATTCGCTAGACTACCTTGTCGCCATTAAGATACCCCATGGGTTTTAAAGGGTCATGGACAACTGTCATAGCGTTGTCTCGAGACTCGTAGAGATGTTGTTAAATATCGAAATTTTAAAAAGGGCTTAGTTGTGATTTCTCATAATTAGAGGGTTTTTCTGTAAAACTACTAAAAAAAATATAATAATAATAATAAGTATTTAAACCCTTAAAGCCTGCCTTTTTCCCTGATTCGGTTTCTTTCCCGAGCCTTTCGGTTTTCGCCCGACGCCGCCGTCCCTGTCACCGCAGCCCGCACGCGCCGCGATTAACGACGCCACCGCCCTTCGTTCCCAGCGAGCGAGCGTCCCCTTTCTTCTTCTCCACTTCCCTTCTGTTTCTTCTTCTCCGACGCGCACGAGCAGAGCACGCCGCTGTCGCGCGAAGCCCTAGCCGACTGCGCGAAGCCCTAGCCGACTGCCGACCCTGCACGATTTCATCTCCATCTTTGCTGGTGTGAGTTCAGGTAAGGGTTGTGATGTTTGTAATTTTGTGCCAAGCTTGGAAAAATAGTTGGTGCTTGGATGTTTGATCCGAATTTTTATAGTATTCTGTTCTTTGAGATTCTTTGGAAGGGTTCGGCCGTGAGTAATCAGGGTAGGGGGTTTTGTTGTTCCTAATGGATGTAGGATATGGCTAGGTCTTGCGTTTTGATTTTAGATAAATTCATTCTTGTTCTTTTTGATCTGCCGTGAGCCCTCCCCTGTCGATGGATATGAATTTAACTCGCATTCCTTTGGATGCGGGTTCAATTCGGCTTAGAGTTGATTTGCTTCGGTTTGTGATTAAAGGATATGCTGTGAAAGGTAGAATCTATGTTTATGGATTGTTTAGGTTGGAATTGTTATATGATTGATGATCATGTAGTTGTGTTGGTTTAGCATGTAAAGGTGTAGTTGATGGTGTTCGGTGGGTTGATGTTGATAATGTGCCTTGTAGTTCTGTTTTGGTTGTTTAACCTAGTTTAACATTTAATTTGCTATTTTATTAATTATGAAATTAGCTAAATTTTATCATTTATACAGGACCTTGAACCTTGATTCGGACTCGTTCAGTTGATCGTAGAAGGTTCTTCTTTACGGAGCTTCTATAATAAAGGCGGGTACTTCTCCTTTGTACTCGAGTAGTTCTTTTACCTTAAAGCATGGATAGTTATGTCTTATAGGTTGCTTGACCTTGTTCTTTGTCGTTATTTAAAACATCGCCGTTGAGACTTATTCTTCGTTGATCTTGGAGTATTCCAAATTCGTATCTGTACAGTCCTCTATTTGTTTTCTGTTCTGTAAAGTGTCGTTTGTACACGAGCACTTAGAAGTTCATAAAACACAATTAGGTTTATTTGACATTAGAAATATCCTACCTAGTAGTGTAGGTGCATAATCGTTGGTTTTTCGGTTTCTGGTTGGTTGTATCGATGCATGTTTTACTCGTTGGATTTTATTGCATCGTTGTTTCTTCGGTTGTTCGTGCATCGTATATCATGCACCATACTTGCACGTTGCATACTAACGACTGTTGGCTTACATTTGGTCAAGCCGTCGTTAGTCATATTGTTGCTCGATTCACTCAACCACATGTTGTCATGGTAGTGGTTAGAGTGCGAGTGTTTGTCCTGTCTTGCTAGACAGTGACACCCTCACCGTTATTTTAGAGGGATGAGCTGTTGATGGCTCACCCTCACCGTTATTTTTAGAGGGATATTGAAGTTGTATAGCTCCCCCCCCCCCCGATGTACCGTGGGTTTGGAGTGTAGATTCCCAGCATCCTGTCCACTCAACCACGCCTTATGTGGTGTTATTATTGTTGTTGTTGGAGTGGTACAGTTGTCACAGCCCTACCCACTCGGTCACACAGATGGGATGTGTTGACGGCTTGACTGGCGTCAGGGTGACACATGTCATTGCATCATGTGCATACGTATTTCTTTTATGCATTTGTTTGTCTTTGATGCACTTATATGAGCTATGATTGTTGTATATGTTTGACATGCATGTCTATCTTGATATTATTGTTGTTGAGTTATTCTATACCTGCTTAGTCGTTATTCGGACTTTATACCATGTCGATTTACATACATTATGCATGATTAGGTTTCTATATTTCCTTATGGACTGTACCCTGCTGGATTCTCTACCTGGTTATCTTGTATTATGCCATGCTTATTTGTCTACTCATATACCCACAGAGTCCGCCAAGACTCACCACCCCTGCTTTCCTTTTTGTTGTTTCAGATAGCAGGTAGAAGTATGTCTTGGAGCCAGGAGAGGATCCAGTTGCCGGTCCCCAGTGTCGAGTTGAGTTATTTTTGGTATTCGATTTAGTTATTTGTTTTCAGTACTTGGAGTCGCATTTTATTCGTTATTGGGTTTTATTGTTATCAGAGACTTTTATGTTCTCTTTGGATTGTAGTTCATTTCAGTTTAAGGTGGCTGAGCCACTCGTTATCTTTTGGTTGATATAAAACTGCGTGGTTGTGATTTCTATATATTATTGTGATGTCAGCCGCTTGTGGCTGAGCAATGTTGAGGAGATTTGATGTATAAATTGTCCCATATTGTCCGCCGTATAGAGGAGATGCTGCCCGATTTTCGAGGAAGCATGTGTCTCTGGGGGCGTGATAGATGTTGAACAGATTCAAAGAGCTGCCTGGAGTCCAGGAATGCATGTTCTGATTCCTCAGACCCAGCAGGCCGCCAATAAAGTAGTAATGAGTGCAGGGACCTACCATAACATAGTTTCTTCGTTATAACACTAGTCTAATCAGTCAATCATACTTCCTTCGATTAGACTTGGAGGGAGGGACTTGTGAAAGGGTTAAACACCCCGTGGCTGACACATGGTCTGAAGAAGTTATGTGACAAGATCTACCGAGGCTGGATGCCTCTCTTTCCTTGACTCCCGAGATCCCCTCGGGTAGGTGGATTTCCTAGATTACCTCGGGTAGACATATTCCTGAGATCGCTCTAGGGGAACACACGCCCGAGATCACCTCGGGAGATCAGGTCCCCGATATCATCTCGAGAAGACAAAGCGCCTGGGACCCCCCCCCCCACCTGGGTCAAAGGACCCCGAGGTCACCTCGGGGTAGCGGATCCCAAAGAGCACCCGACCTCAAGTAACTATCCCCTTTCTTCGAATATGTGGATAATCATCCCCAATTATTACGAAATAATCATGACTCATAATACGCGGCCATCAAAGTCATAATTATCGCAATGGCTCAGATTCATTGGTTGCGAGGACCGTTACTGGGATTATCCAGTAACCGATGACTAAGGGGACGTGGAGAAAAACGTGGGACACGTGTGATTGCCACCTCAGGTATAAAAGGTAATCCAACCCCCAGGTAAAGGGGTTACGTTCATTCTTATTCACATCCTTATATAAAGGATACTCCAACCCCCCAGGTAAAGGGGTTATGTTCATTCTTATTCACATCCTTCTCTTTATTTCCTGCCTTAGAGATTCTCGCATACTGACTTAAGCGTCGGAGTGGGCTCCACCGGATAATCTCCGACGTGTTCCCATTAACACTCTTGTTAACCTTGCAGGGTGGGAGCTCTTTCTTTCTCGTCGTCTTCCGCGTGGACTGAACTTTGATGACTGGCCATCGATGTCGATTCCTACCGGAACAATGACCAATCCGTTTGTAAAATAAAAAAAAATTAAGA
Source organism: Boesenbergia rotunda (assembly GCA_024364735.1). Lineage (NCBI taxonomy): Eukaryota > Viridiplantae > Streptophyta > Magnoliopsida > Zingiberales > Zingiberaceae > Boesenbergia > Boesenbergia rotunda. The sequence goes on along the minus strand of JAGFNQ010001913.1, from coordinate 1,057,543 downwards.
GAAATTTTTTATATTCAAAATGTATCTTGTTGTAATTTTTATATCGATATAAACTATCACACACAATGAAGATACAAAACACAATCAAATATATTAATCTAATAAACAATAATCTATATTAACTTCATACATACACAAACTAACCTACCATGATACAAACTAATCACAATCACAATCAACATAAATCAAAATTATGCACCAACAACTAATCACATTCATATACAAAGAAACTAAAGGAATGTTTGATAGAGTTTCTATTTAGCTTTTTCTTAAATTTTAACTATTTGAAAGTACTTAAAAATTGACATTTATGTTTTTAATAATGTTCATTGAACTTTTGATGTGTATAGCTTTTTCAATCTTATTTTATTATAAGAATTTATTTGTTAAATAATATATTATATTTTTATATAATTTGTATTTTCAAAATTTATTATACATATTTTTAAATATTTATATATATTTTATCATTTTTATATTAATAGTTTTATAAATTTTATATTTTTTTCAAATATTCATGAAATAAAAAAATTAATTTTGATATAATATTTAAAATATAATAATAATTATATAAATACATTATTATTGATGATGTATCAAAATTATATTTAGATAATTAAAATAATAATTTATATAAAAAATGATTAACGAGGTTTGATAATGTTGAACCTCGGGTAAAAATTAATTTATATAGTTTAAGTATATTATTATCATTTAACTAAAAATTAATTTTTAAGTAATTATTTATCAAACACTTTTAAATCAATTTTTGTTTATATTTTTAAATATTTCATACTTTAACTTTTTACTAACTTCAAATAATTTAGATATGAATCACTTTTAAATAAACAAAAACTCTCTAAACCACTCTATAAATCAAACCTAAACCATGACATAAACTAAGTCTATACCATAATATAAACTATCCAAATATTTAAAATAAAGTATCCAAAAACAAATCATCGGTGAAATTCAAACCAAATAATATATCTAAATACAATCGTATAAGATAATAATTTAAAATTATGTATAAAAATCAAATACGATGTATTATGATTCACGTCGTTGCCGTCGCAGTTGCGTATTCTCTACGTGGGAGCGGGTTGAACCCCGGCACCTCGAACCACCGCATCTCCGACTCCGACGTGGCATACCGCGGCAGTACCCCTATTCGCGGCACCTTGCTATAGTCCATCCCCACCAGCCTTCCGCCGCCCAACACCATGTCCATCGGCTTCATCACGATCTGGATGTCCACGAAGACGGCGTACCGCTCCGTTACGGCGAAGTTGTGCAGGAACGACGGCTGCCATACCGAGAAGATGGGCACGCCGGGACCAGAGCCTGTCCTTGTTATTTAAAGGCGCTGGCGAAATTATAAATTATGTCCTAATTTTATCTTTTGAATATTATTTTAAAAAAAATTACATCATCTATCATAGAATATATACATCATTTAGTTCACCACTTAAAAAAAATCCACAAAATATTTTAACTCTCTATAAAATTTCCATTTAGAAAAAAATCACGAAAAGTTAAATATACGAATGATAATAACTTAGTATATATAGATTTTTACTCTGACAATACATATTTAGTCAATAAGAATTATATTTATCGGATGTCTCCAAAGTGACCAATAAGGATTATATTTGATTAGTGTTATAATGGTTCTTTCGATACAGTCTAGTTACACCGATAGATGTTAGCTTAGATTATCAAAAATATCATTTAACTATAATAGACCAAAAAAGAAAAATCTTAACAAATAGAAAATCTACAATCCTAATATTCTAGGATGAGTAAATATCTATCATCTAATATAGAATCATGACAAATGATACCTGTCCAATGTGATATGCATGAATCTCCACCATTCCAATTGTCAAGTTCTCCTAGAGGATCAATCAAATTGCTCTTGATAGCTCCCAAAGTTCTAACCGTGGATAAAAATAAATAACAAAAAGATATGAAAATCACTACCAAAAGCCAAAGTATGGAGAAATCTATCTGAAAATTGTTACAAGCAGTTGTCAACAGACACTAACTAGTAACTAGAATCTGAATATTGCTATAGGCAGACCATTCTGAATCCTTCACAAACCAACATGAGCATTCTGTAAGACCTCCATAAACCAGTATTAACATCCTTTAATGACTCCAAAAAAACAGCATTATCTAAACTGATAGATAACAGAATTGTTATTTAAGGTTATATTTCGTTATTCAATAATGCAACAGTCACATATATCAAATCGTTATGAACTGAGGTTATAAAAGGACGAAAGGTAACGAAGATCCACACATATCTAACCTAGCAGTAGATAAGCGATAAAAACGTAGATACTTCCAAAAGTACCTCCACACCCTTCTCAGGCGCCACATTGATACTGACATCTTGAATCGCTCGAACTCTCGATGGTTCGATATTTTCCTGATAAGCTCTCCAGCTTGCGGCAAGATCAAACGGGGACAAAATGTCGGCCTTGATGAACACCCTAAACTCGAGCACCTCATCGCCGCCAATCTTGAAAAGTGTCGGCCTCGAATCGGTAGGGTGGGGCAGGCAATGGTGGGCAGCGATGCGCGAGGCCATCGGCGAGAGATGGCTTCGGCCTCCGGCGAGAGAGGAGGAAGAGCAGCGGGAAGCAACAAGAAGCACGCGAGGGCTCATAGATCCGGCGGTAGGGCGGGGCAGGCAATGGTGGGCAGCGATGCGCGAGGCCACCGGCGAGAGATAGCTTCGGCCTCCGGCGAGAGAGGAGGAAAAGCGGCGGCGAAAATTTCGCCGTAGCCCTAGCACGCGATTCGGGAGGGAGTTATGGGAAAAGTGGGATTTTTTTAATTAATAACACTAAGCAAACGAAAAAAAAAGGAACGCAAAAACGCGTCGCGACGCGCACAGTCGCGTTTATTTATCGCGCAGGAGATCATCTCTGGTATACAGTGTGTGTGTGTGTGTGTGTGTGTGTGTGTGTGTGTATAAAATGGCCCCCTGATAGTTTTGGGCCCTGGGCAAGAGCCCTGGTTGCCTTGGCCCAGGGCCGGCTTTGGTCGGGACCCGCCTTCTTCCCATTGGCGTCGAACCGAAAGTAAGTGAGGAAGGGAGGGATCGGGCCATAGCGGAAAGAAAAGAGCTCCCCTGTTGATGGGTCCTTCTTGGGGTGGGCGATCTGTGGGAGGAAATGCTCCTTTTTTCGGAGAATTAATAAAACTAAATTGAAATTACATAAATTTCAACTTATCTGTTAAGTGGCTCGAGATGCCCTTTTATGCAGGGTGCAGTCTCCCGTTCTGGAATTCTCCCAGGCTGAAATTCCCGATCAGGAATTCCCGAGCGGAATCTCCCGACCAGGTCTCCCGAGCAATATCTCTCGACCAGCTCTCCCAAGCAGGTCTTCCGTGCAGTATCTCCCGACCAGGTCTCCCGAGCAGTATCTCCCGACCAGATCTCCCGACCAGTATCTGGAGAGGTGCTGAGGCCTGCATAACACAGTTTACTTGAAACATATTTGTCCTCCTCCGACGGTGCTTCGAGACTCCGATGGACGTCTGTCTCTCAGGATACAACAGTGGGACCATGGGCACAACAGAGCACTCGTTGCTCGCGGCGAACTGAAGAAGTACCCGAACACTATCAAGGGAGTTAGGAACGAGGTGGAAGATTATCTATATCCTCTATCTCTTTTGCTCTCGGTCACAACCTCTTTATATAAGCTTAGACCCCCGCAGTAATCAATGACTGAATTAATGTCATTTACTATCAATTAACCGTCCAGATCCAAATGTCTGGGGGTTACTGATTTTGCATTAATCAATAGTTAATGCATCAGTTACATTTGAGCAAAAAATTTGGTAAAACGTTGGTTCATCCGCTTGAACAAATTTTGCCCCAACCGGTCGGGCATTCGACACGCGCAGGTCGTGCACGCACACGAGTCTACTTGGTTCAGTATAAATTTGGACCATGGATTTGCACTCACCCCCCTCCCCCCCGCACACCCACGCGTGAGAGAGAGTTTCTCCCCTTGCATTTGTTCACAACTAACATGCTTGTGAAACAATATAAACCAACAATTATGCCTTAAGACTCCCAATGTGGGACTAAAGTCTCATTCACAATAGAGTCTCTTTATACTCCACCTCCCTTTCCATTCACATGAAACTCCTAATGTGGGACTGAAGGTCCCACTCACCAAGAAGCTTCTTTCCTCCACACCTCCCTTTCCATTCACACTATATCCAACACGGTCATCCCCATGGAGAGCAGGCCGACGAAGTCACAGCCACCCAGAGTGGTGATCTCCCCGTCTTGCAGCGACACGCTCATGGCGTAGGGAAGGTCGGGCTCCCCCAGCGCGTAGAGGCAGGAGCCTAAGAAGACCACACTAGTGTTTGTCATGCCAATTCCCTCCGCGAGGTTCATCTGACCAGTGAGTACCCTCACCACTGCTACCACGCCACGTGCCACCCCTGCGAAGTCGTGGAAGCACAAGCAGATATTGGGGAGGACGGGACCACAAGCAGAGGATGGTGGGATCGGTGCCATCGCCGCCAAAGGGCAGGAGAAGCGAGTGCAGCATGCTGTCGCCTTCGAAGAGGTGGTGAGGGTCGCGGGGCATATGCTGGGGATTGGGCCCGTTGCGGATGTAGGCTCCGCCGGCGAGGCAACACGGGCTGGCACCACGGACGATGGGACAAGGCGTCAGATTGAGCTCGTCGACGAGAGCAAAGTTACCGGAGAGCACGTAGTGGGGGTCTACAGAGAGACGGAGAACTGAGGGGTCGATGAAGTTATGGATGAGCTTGTCGAGGTAACTGCCGATGGATGCGAAAAAGGGGGGCGATTTTCGGGGTCGAAGAGAAGCTGATTGTGAGCGTGGAGGAGGAGGCGTATTAATTGGTCCGCGACTGGTGTCCTGGTGGCCATCAGCCTCCTTCCGGGAAGTCGCACTTGTTCCGATGATGGCGGTCGCCGGAGTTGTTTTAGTTTGAGCCTCCGGAATCTTCTCCTCTGTTTTCCCTTCCGACACAGCTCTCAGAAATGGATGAGAAGAAGAGGTTGGCGTCAACCTCGACGGAGCCGGCCGCCAGTGTCTGCCAAAGCTGGCCGGAAATGAGTGGTGTGTGCAGTTACTCTGTCAAGGCTCCGTTCGGCCGCTCATGGGTAGTGGTATCCATAGTATGGTAGCAGATAGGAATCTCTCCTCTTTCTCGTGATACGAAGAGATGAGAGTGGTGCTCCCTCATATGATTTGGGATAGGATGGGTGTGTCCTTTGTCAGTATCATGCCCACTCGGTCACTCAGGAGCATTGACGGCAGAGTGCGTATATTTGTCATAACTCTACCCACTCAACCTCACTCATGACCGGTGATGGTGGCTAACTGGCGTCAAGGGTGACCATGTCATTGCATTATGTGCACGATTGCATGGATTGCATTTATTTGTGTTTGTTACACTTGTTTTAACTATGATTGTTGTATTTGGATGATTTGCACATACAGAAGGTATTTTATTTGCTTATGATCTGGTGACCATTCAGGTTCAGAGATTTATGACCTTCATACCCCGTAGGTGAGATTGATATGGGTATGTACTTACATGTAGTATACCGATTATGTATTCTGATTTTCCCTATGAAACTGTATCTGCTTACTTTTGTACTGCTGTTGTATGACCTTTTTTATAGTCATGCATAGCTATCTGTTTATATACCCGTAGAGTCTCCCTGGGCTCACAATTGTTTGCTTATTTTTTCTTTTTCAAGATGACGCTGCTAAGAGAGGCCAGCAACCAGTTCGGCTTAGCGCGTAGTTGTTTCATGTGTTCAACATTTTCTTTTGATTATGGTTGGGATATACTTTTGTTTTATATATGCTTTGTGGACTTGTCATGCATGTTATGGATTTATGTATTTGCGTTGTCGGTCTGCCAGGAGGGCATTTTGGAGTTTTTGTGTGGTTTTGAAGTGACCGCATTGACACACATTTTTGTCAGTAGTGGGGGATATTTATATTCCTTTAATTAATCTTTATTTACAATATGTTTGGATGAGATATGTATAAAGGCCATGGAGGTAGGGGTGAGTATTCGGTTAAAATCGAACCGAACCGAATCGAATAGACTGAAAACCCAATAAACCGATTTTCCCCAAAAAAATCGAACCGACCGAATTTCGTGATAAAAACCGAGAAAACCGAACCGATAAAAAATTGGTTAATTCGGTTTTTAACCGAATAAACCGATTTGACCGAATAATTTTGACCCTAATCCAATTTTATGTATTATGTTTGTTTACATGTGAATCAAAATTGAAAAACAACTGAATTAATAGAAAAAGATCTCAGGATTATAGTTCATTTTACATTATCTACTTTTTATAAGTTTATAATCGGTACTTGTAAATTTTTATTCATTGTCTGAGCTAATATATTCGTTATTTATAAATTTTTATTCCTTGTCTGAGCTAATGGTGCGTTGAATACACATGATGATTAGTTGTATTTGTTGTTTGTTATTCTAAGTCCACGTATGCTTCATGACATTAGCTTGTCGTATTGTCATATTTCCACATTTGTATGTTTTATTTGTTTTTGTTTTAAACAAACAAAGAAAATTAAACAAAGAAAACACATGATGCTAATCTTTGAATTAGTATACACTGTAAGGACTCAGGTAAAAAGGAAGAAAGAAAATTAAACAACCATATTAAGTATGCATCCATACAACTTTATGGCCACAAAGTCTCGAATCCAAACTAGGATCAATAATAAAACGGAAAATAACTCTACACGATCACACTTTTCGATTCCTGATAAATATATCTAAAGGTATTACAAAACTGAGCACTCAATGCTATAAAGAATAGGTTAATACAGTATAATTCACGAAAAAATAATCAAAAAAATAAATATCACTTCCAATTGGCACCCAACAAAGGCACAGGTTTGTTGAGCAAAAATATTTACGACGTCTGGGACGAGGGGAATGACCTGTTCCAGTAACAACGAGGATGGTCAGGTATTTTGAAGCAAACACATCCGCGCAAAAATAATTATTTTAGCGTGCAGTGCTATCCAGCCCACCCTGCGTGAGCACTGCAGCAGACCAGCAGTAGCAGACCAGCAGTCAGCCTGCGGTCCAGCCCACCCTGCGTGAGCACTGCAGCAGACCAGCAGTAGCAGACCAGCAGTCCACCCTGCGGTCCAGCCCACCCTGCGTGAGCATTGCAGCAGACCAGCAGTCCACCCTGCGTGAGCACTGCAGCAGGCCACCCTGCAGTCCAGCCCCCACGGCCCACCCAATCCGGACCGGTATTTCGGTTTTTTCGATTTAACCGAATAACACCATGCAAAACCGAACCCAAACTGATATAACCGATTTTTTAAAACCGAATTAACCGAACCGAAATTAAAAAATCGGTTAGTTCGGTCGGTTTATTCAGTTTATCTGAATTTTTACTCACCCCTACATGGAGGTCATATTATGTATGTACAAAGATTCATATTGTCCGTCGTACAGAGAAGATGTTGTCAAATTTTTATCAGACATGCAGCTCCTCGAGGCGTAATAAGCGCTTCTCAATTTATCCTAGCGGTCGGTGGAAATTTTCATGGGGTCAGGCTAATCGCCTCAAGTTTAATATTATCCAACCTGATTAATTTTTTTTTTATGAAAAGTATATATTTATGTGTTGATATTTATCTTTTCTTATATGTTAATCACTGTTTAGATTAGTAGTCTTCACTAATTTACTATTTTGTGTTGTTCAAAGGAAGTATTGGCGGGGGCATAGAGTGAATGTATCATTTTTTTGTCACCGTGAAAAGACATATGCGTCGGGGAATAGAGAACTGTGATTAAATCCTCCAATTATAAATTAGATCTGATGTTGGAGACTTAATTATGACTTATTATGAAAATGTAAACGTTGGATGGGCTTCCGCATATATTTTTTCTAGTTATTCAGTCACTTGTAAATTTTACGTGGGAGGAGATCACTCACCACAAGATTATGCTTATATTATTCTTTTTGAAAAGCATATATAAATTAAAAAGGCGCATAGACTTCTCATTTAAAAACAAATAAAATACTCATCATATTTTTCATGTAAAAACATTTTAATATGTGATAGAGTTTAATAATTTTAAATAAATTAGAATAATATTATTTTTAGAATAAAAATATACGATGAGATGTTCATCTATTACTTGTGTTTTGAGTCAAGTGTTTCTTTCTTTTTAATATTCACATCATTTTTATCTGATAAATAAGTAATGGATATTGATTTGGAATACCAAATTACGTAATTTATCCCTTGATTTTAACAAATCGCATTGACGTTCCTAATCAGTGTTAAATTCGCATTAATGTATATAACTTCATATAACTTTTAAAATTTTAATTTATATGTCAGTATAAATTCATATATAGTTATAAATTCAACATTAATCTATATTCAGGTTAAAGTTAACAGTCATATTATTCTTAAGATTTTTTTAAAAAATTTTCTCTGAACGCATCAAAACTCTTATCCGATTGCCGACGAGGTGTGAGGCGCGCTGTATGAGCTGCGTGCGACCCAAGGCCGGCTAAGGGCACAGGTTATTAAGTTCTAGGTCTAAAATTTCTATTATAATAAAGACTATCAAAATATATATTTTTAATATATATGTGTGCTAATTATTTTAGAAATATATAAACTTGAATAGTAGATATTTAAAATTATGATTAAATTAAATTTTAATTAAGGTTCATTTTCGAAATTTTCATGTTTTACTGGTTAAATTAAATTTTATCAATAATTTTTAATTTTTTTTATAATCAAGTTGGATAACATCAAATCTGGGCTAGGTCCTAAAAAATTTTTCTACCGGTCTCTCAAGGATAAACGGGTGATTTAATTCGATGTAAATTTAATTATTTTATTTCCCTTCCATCTATATGTAATAATTATCCTCTCTCTCTTCTTAAAAAATGATTAATCAGGTTCGATAATGTTTAACCAGAGCCATCGGTCCGATCCTACGAAAATTTTTCATCAACCGCTAAGGTAAATCGGGAAGCACTCACGATAAACGGTCCAGAAGCACAACATGACACTGTTGTATGCCTCATTTGGAGAAAAAATTCTTATAAAATTCACCGTATGTAGGGATTAAACTGCGAGTACTTGAAAAATAATTAGTCGCCCTTCCGCTGCATCATAGTCCCAGGAGCTTGTCTTCTCTCTTCTTTTATTACATATAATATTGTATAAATTTCTATAATCAATACTAAAATGGTGCTAATTTGTAAAACATAATACCAAGGTGATATTGATTTTTACAAACCAATATTAAGATTGTGCTGCCACCACCAAACTAGCATTATCCACCTTAGTACTATTTGATGCTAACACTATCCATCTTGGTGCCGGTTTGTAAAAACCAACACCAAGGTGGTACCAACATCACCAATACCACCTTGGTATTGATTTCTATAACTAACACCACTAGCAACAAAATAGTATTGATTTTTATAAACCAACACCAAGTGATATTGGTTTCTACAATATCACTTTGATTTAAATAAAATAGATTTTGATCACGTCAAATCATCCACATTGAATATCGCTCATAGCCACTACCAAGTTATGCAAAATATATTAGTATATATAGACACACACACACAGGTTGGTGCACTCCGCGTCCGTCCACGCCAATAGAGATCCAGGCATTTGGATTTTTTTAATTTTTTTTAATAAGTAATTCTTTAATCTTATAATATACTTCATGAGAATTTAAAATTTTTTATCTTGGATACTATAATCCAAGAAAAAAACCTGAACTTTAGAAGGAAAATCTTATTGGCTCAAACCCATTATAATACAAACCCTAAACCCTAAAATCTTAAATCCTAAATACATATAATATATACCATGAGTATCTAAAATTTTTTATCTTGATCACTATAACTCAAGAGAAAAATCTAAATCCTAGAAGGAAAATCTTATTAGCTTAAATCACTATAACTCAATCCATAAATCCTAAAATCTTAAACCTTATATATATATAATATATCAAAACAAACCCAAAAAAAATTACAACTAGAATGAATACAGGTACCAGATGTCCTGCTTGAAATGAATTTAGATACATGAATCAATATCGCTAGTGCAGACAATCCACAAATATATATAACGGAAGGCAAAAGATGTATCTTAATTCCATTTGTAAAGATTCAAATAGATAACCAATTACTTTCTCATTGACAAAAGGTGATTCATTTGCCTCCAACATCCTCACTAAGCCGTCCTATAACCAATACGAAAGAAATAAATCATGAAATCTACTAACCCGGATAATGACCTCAATGATAATATCTCATATATTAATCATTCATTCATCCGTGAAGACATAACCAATTGCCTTCCCTCTAAATTATTCAAGTTGGTTAGGAAAAAAAAAAACATTAGAAAATTTTGATTTTCCATATACATTGACACTTAACCACTTAAGGACACCGTCACAGTTCGCTTAGCGACACAGATCAAAATCTGCATCAGTTTGGTAGCGTCATCAATATTCTGCATCCAAACGCACCGATGAGATTATCATATAAATTCTGAAACAGATCGGATTAAATGAAATGACATAGTTCTGCAGACATAAACTATCAGACATTAGTACATTTCCTGAGCCAATTGTACTTATCCAGGAGATTGGGGTGATTATTGGAAAAGTAGCACTGTTGTACTAGCCAGTTTTGGTTTGGTACATCGGAATCAAATCTTCAATCTTTGTTTGTAAATGGCAGAGACATACTGTCTAGTATCTCTACAATGGTTTCAAGGTATTTCAATTCTCCCTTTCAAACTCAAAACTCTGGTTAACGAACTAAGAAACATGTTTCCTTCGAGAATAGATTTTTCAAGTTGTCATTGTTGCTCATAAATTAGTCATCCAACCTTTAAAGAAACTTCTGTCAGCATGGATTTCCTGGTCCTCTATTTTTTGGTTTGTGTTGTTCTGCAAGAATTCCATAAATATGTTCAAACGGAAACTAGAAAGGTGGCCGTATTCTGTTCTGTAATGGCCTTGCAATCAGCCCATCAGTGACCCAGCCACTTTGCAGTCCATCAGATTTTACATGTCCATACTCCCTTTGAACGTAATCTAACGATATATGCAACCTTCCTCCTGGCCTGCAATCATCAGCAATACTTCCTGATTCGATGTCCACATTTTTTTCCAGCCAGTACAGGTAATTAACATGAAAAATAGACTTCAACATGTCGTCTGGTGAACAACTTTCCTTGAGAATTATCTGCAGTGGTTAAAAAATTATTGCTTAACTTGATGGATCAATGCATCAAAGAAAAATAGACTATTGTTTTACTCACACAAAATTTTCCCTTGTTTTCTGTAAGCAGATAGCCTTCGTTTCTGAATAGATCAAAAAGTGCAAAGGCATCTTCTTTACTGTTTACCAATTCACTAAGTTTAAATCCCATCCGCAACCTGTGGCCAATCTCAGCTGCAGCGTCTTTAGCCTCTGATGATAGTACCTGACAACATTTAGGAATACTTGAGCTCCAAATGGAACATGAAATCATAAGGGTAGCTTTATTCTAAAAAAGAGCTGTGTTAACAAGTTCATAGACGATATTTCATATAAACAACTTCCAATCCAACTATCTGAAATTAGGTGTTTCATTTACAACGAGTTGAATGATTGGAAAAAATGTACCGTTCTTTGGTTGTAGGTAGGTTAGGGAAATGCGGAAGTTGATTTGGTTACACCTAATTAGAAATTTCAGTTTTACCAGGACTAATTTAAGGCTGTGTTTATACTCATTGGCTGAATGAAGATATATAAGAAAGCAAGTTGCTCCTTGCAGTTGTAATTGCTGTTTTTAAGTGATGCCTGTGGAAGTAAAGAAACAATATCAAATATGGTGGCATGAAGGAGGATTGTTTAAATTGGTCTTTAGAGCTGAAACAACTGAGCTTTTAAGAAGCATCCTTTAGAGGAAAAAATGGTTGGCTGTGAGTCAATGTGTCTATAAAGCCCCTCAATCATCGAGTTAACTGGAGTTTGCTTTGCAGCTTTTTGGTCCCAGGGGAAGTAATAGTGGCAATTGCAAGCTTGGAGACATCAAAAGTCTGTGAAGGTATTAGATATGCCGTAGAAAACAGATTTGACAATTTCAAACTGTTTTTGATGCATTACTTCCCATGTACTTCTTTGATTGCATTTCCCTCTGTTTTTATATAATCTAGCAAATCATGTAGTTGGAATATGGGCTGGTGTTGATGCATCTTTAAAATAAAATAAACTTACTCTTTGAATTTTTCTGTCAGGAAACTGAATGCTTGGGAAAAATGGTTCTACATCATTAACCTCTTTTACCGGAGGAATTTGCCCACTTAATAGATATTCGCTAAAAACCAGACCTGTTAAACGTTCAAATAAAATTTGAAAGAGTTGCGATATAGGGTAACTTAATCAAAAGAACTAAAAGGAAGAATGTGATGAGTTACCAAATAAGTCAGTAGAACAAGAAAATTCCAGCCAACATGAAATAACACTAAAAGGAAGTTTTAAAAGGACAAAACGAAGTTCATAAATAATAACTTTTGCAGCTAATTTATGTCCAACAAAGAAAAAGCTGCAGAAATGAAATATCAACTGAGGTGTCTTTACTTATGAAAACTGGGAACAACTTGTTAGTCTTTTTTTCTAGTAGATCAGGCATCTTTTGTGTGAGCAAAAAAAAAACACTCTGTGAAGTCAAAAAAAAAATTGATGACAAACGTGTTTCTTTATTGTACTTTTCAATTACAAATACAAAACCAAACACACTAGAGAATGGGAATACAAATACAAAACATTTAATGTGAATTTGGTTTGACAATGAACTTCTAATCAACACAACGACAACGACAACAGCAACGACAACGTCAACGACAATTATAATAAATGTATCAAAACAGAAGCCCTGAAGCCAAGTGTGCAATTTCAATGTTTGAGATGCTTCGTTTAGTTCAAGTACACTAAAAACTATTACAATGGAGAAGTTAGACAAACAAAAAAAAATGAAAATTCCACAATATGCCACAAATGGAAAATGAATCACATTGACAGTCAAGAACTTACATGCCCGATAAGGATTAAAAGTTCTTATCTGAATCGATTGATAAGACTTGATGTTGCAGTACATATGGAGTCCTGTCACTGCAGTGAAAGAAGCGAGAGCTAATGGAGTTGATGAGCCAATATAGTTACCCAGGGCTATTCCAAGCATTATCCCAATAAATTTGCTCACCATTCCTTGAGCTTCTCCTTTTGCAATAACCTAAAATCAAGATTAAAACTACCAAGTGAATATGCATACGCACAGATGATATATATACAAATTTTTAAAATCTCAAACACACAACATATGTGATATGATATTCACCTATGGATAAACATATCCTCCTTATTGTAACCTAGTACAATTTACATTTTTTGTATAGATTATAGGAGCTTAAACAATATAAAAAAAATCATAAAAGTATGTCTGCCAATACTATAATGATAAACAACAAAATTCAAAACAAGAGATTTTTTCGCTGGAATTTATGAGAAAGTAGAATCTAGAGCCCATGCATAAAGCCTAAGCTTTAAATATTTAATATTCTTTAGGAATGGATTTTTCAAAGTAATGCCATCTAGTCATCAGATTTTTACCCTCTCCATATAACAAAAGTTGTGGTTCATTACTATTAAGTGTTGATTTACAAGTCTAGATCTTCAGAAAAAGAGTGATTTTTACCACTAGATCTATGAGCCGAATCCAAGCATAACTTCTTGCTGTTGCAAACCATTAGTAAATGTTGTTAAAGACAGTAGGTGAGTTAAGATGCCTGCATCTTGATTGCAGGTGCTTGCCCAAGCAAAGCAACGCCTCTACATTTGAAGAATTAGGAAAATTTTCCTATTTTCAAAAAAAAAAATCAACTAAAAATTATCAAATATGTACTTGTACTAAACAATTACAATTATTCATTAAAATAAAACTGCATGAGGCCTCTGAAATTATATAAGCATATTATTTAAAAAATCATTACTAATTATGATCAATAAAACATTTGTCCGAACTGATTAGCCAGATAACTAATATTGAGCTATATAAAAAAAATCATTTTGGTTGATGGATGTTTTAAAAAAATACAAGATCGACCTTAGTTTTTTTTTAAAAAAAAATGTGTGTGTGTGTGTGTGTTACTTTAGGAATTTTAAAATTTTATAATATAATTATTATTAATTCTGGCTTAATTTTATTGGAAAAATTATTCAGTTAATGGCAAGTGAGAAAGATTAAACTATGTTTAAGAATTTATGTGAACTTTAGAGATTTCTAAAGGAACTAATTTTCAAACTAATATGTTCAGAGCAGTATTTGTTTATGTAAGGGTGTTCATAATGAAAGAGTATGAAACCAAATGCTAAAGATTTGCATTACGGCTTCTTGATTTGAGAACAAATATTTGAAGAATTCAGAAGAAAAATTATTGAAGAAATGAAGCTATACGAAAAGGTGAATAAAGAGAAGCAAATGAGCAAGATAAAGGTGGTCAAGACTGATAAGTTGTAGCATGAACAACATCACTACTTTTAAAAACTAATAATATTATATTAAGTTATGAGATTCTACAAAAAAAAAAAATACAATATAACATGGTTGTAAAACTCGGCCTAGGCGGGCGCCTAGGCGCCGCCTAGGCGCCAATCGGCCCCCAGCCGCCCCGATTTTGTGCGAATCGGCACGATTGTGGCGGGTGGCTGCCTAGGCGCCGCCTAGGCGGGCTGGGCGGCGACTAGGCGGCCTGGGCGGCGCCTGGGCGGCCTAGGCGCCGCCCAGGTCAGTTTTTTTAAAAAAAAAATTTTAAAGAAATTTGATATAAAATTATAGAAAAGTGGGATTCGAGGAGAAATATGGTTAGCTTATTTCTGGTTTCCTAATAATTACAGCAAATCAAATCAAATCTGGTTAGCTTATTGAAGCTCAAGGAGGAATATGGTTAGCTTATAGATAGTCTTTATGACTTGGATCTGTTTATAGTATTACCAAAAATACTATATACCAAAAATATTATATGCCAAATACTATATGACTTGGAATAGTACTATAAACAGTAAAAACGCCTAGGCCCCGCCGAGGCCGCCTAGGCACTAGGCGGTAGTCCTCCGCCCGACTGCCGCCTAGCAATTTTTACAACCTTGCAATATAATAAAATGGTTACTTCAGTTATTGTACAGCTTAGAATCTTAGATACTAACAAAGAAACATGAGTTCTATATGCATAGATAGTTAAAACTCTTTTCTTTCCCTTTTTTTTCAGAATGTGAGCACCTAGGTTAAAATCTAGTGCTTCTTGAAAGTGATTTGCCAAAGGAATCCTGGTTGAAGTCATTCAATCAGCATGATTTGAAGTGATGAAACGATGCTATGGTTATAGAGCCTAGGAGCTCGCCTAGAGGACTTTTTGCTACATTGTCATTTTATAATTTGTTTGTACTGTCTAACTTTTTTAAGCATGGACCTATTTCCACCTTATTTTGTTGATTATCTAACCCTTCTCTAGGACTACATGGACCTATTTCTACCTTATTTTGTTGATTATCTAACCCTTCTCTAGAACTACGTATTGGCGGAAGCTTCATGCACCGGATCACCTTTTTTTTATATATGTTTTTATTAAATCAAATAAAAAAATAGATGATTCACCTACTCCATGTGTAGAACACATGGACCATATTTCCAAAGAAGTGTTGCATTAGTACATACACTTATGAGGATAGTAATGCCATATAGTACATCAAAAATATGATTCTTATGATAGTGAAAAAAAAATCAGTTATTACAACTAATTTATCACCCACAACGAGGAAGTGAATGATAATTGTGTGCCACTCACAAACTTATGTAATTTAATCAATTTTAAGTTCACAGCAATAATGTGAAAATTTTAAGCTCGTTTTATCTAGTTTTAGTCTACTGTCTTAGAAAGTGCAGACCCTGAATAGTTGGGACTCAGCTTTATGATACAATTTATGTATCATAAAATATATTAGCGCTTACCATAGATTAGATTCACTAATCATAAACATGAAGAAAGAGCTAACTGGTCGTACTATTGTTAGTATTCTATTCTAACTATTCTGACTTCTGAGCAATATGGATAGAAAATGATGAATCTTACACAATATCTTGTGGAATGTGTCAAGTGATGAAGGAAGTGAAACACGATCGATGACACTAATAAAGTAGACATTCTGATAGTGTATGCCTTGTTCGGTCTGTGCCTACAAAAATGTGAACCCCCATGTTTAAACTAAAGTTTTAAATCAAGTGACAGCTACTTTAAGTTGGATGCAAAATCTGCTATCCAAAATTTGCTTATTAAACTTGGTGAAAAGGAATAAAGAAATGATTCTTGTGAAGAAAAACTTGATGTCCATTTCAATAGACTTATAAATATCAACAAGCATGACTTGCATAAGGATGGACTGGAGTATAGAACATAGATATGCATCATACCTCAGCAAAATTTCTTTGCACAGCAAAACCAGCATAGAAACAGCTTCTGGTAGCAGCCTGTCAATTGCAACCACTGCGCATAAGCATTCTTGCACACAATGCAGTGATGAACGACAAACATGATCCCTTCATTTTGACAACCATGGTTAGAACAACAAACATTATGTCCCTTCATTTTGGCATATGCTATACATACACGACCTCACAGATTATTTTGTGGTAGCAACCAAAATTAATCCATCCATCCCCTCTCTTCTCTAGTTTTTTGACATAGATGCATGATCAAACATAGTATTTTTAATAATTCATCTTGATAGCATCAATCCTACCTAATCAGAAATATAATTATGAACCTTGGTTCATCTTGAGTACTACGCAAGAATGGATCTAGAATACAACATTTAATTGTAGAATAGCATAACGAGATGCATAGCCAAATGGAATAGTCAACAGATACACAGTTTAGAACATTATAAGAAAAACAAAATTGGATGTGCAGAAGTACCTGAATTAGAGAAGCTGCAGAACGTCCAGCCCCAGCTGTAGCACCTATCAAAACGAAAAATTGAGGAAATGCAGGAGTAATGATTTCCAACCCATATGCCAGATTTTCCAAAAGATCAGCAAACAGCCTCCATCCCTTTGGATTAACATCAAAGTGGCGACCAAATTTTGACAATAATATTTTGCTAAGATAGCCTATTCCATCCTTGAGTACCCAATTTACCGCAGCTGCAGTTGGAATTGCACCTTTTCCCAGTCCAATTGCATAAAGTAAAGCCTTAAAGGAAAAAGATGTAGTAAGTATTAATCTACAATATGCATTTTAAGCAAAGTGTATGTGCAAGATCACCAAATCAAAAAAACAAAAAAAAAACTCAAATAGAAAAGAAAATTGCATCTGATTCAAAATATAAGTCATGGAGTATGATGTTTTTTACACTGAATTGTGCTCTGAGACAAATAGGACAAATATGGAAAAACTTATGCAAGATGGAATATGGAAATTACTGTTAAAACTAGATATGCATAGTCTATAGGCTAGACAATTTGCAGGGCAAAGGACTATGGTTGATCTAACCAAGTATATACTAGGATATAATGGAAGATGCAAATTATTAGCAACAATTTCATCTCTTATAATCGCTAAATTGTGGAAATTTATGTCTTATCTTTGAAGAATGATCTTAAAATAGATGATAATCTACCAAGCTAATCCATTTCTAGTCTTTAAAGGTTTGAATTTACAAGCAAAAGTATGAATAAGAGAATCCATGATTCCTAACTTTTGGAATTAGCAAATGAATTTTATCTTGTCAATGAATTCTAAGGCTATTGTAATACAAACATCTTCTATTACCAACTTAACTTTCATTGACCTCTATCTAGCCTTCATAACTTATTGTTTCATTCAACTTGTCTAATTGTCTAATCTTTAGGCCATCCTTTAGAAGTCCATAAGCACCAAATCAGGAAGGCAATAGTTCCTAGAATGATCATCATCGAGCTATGTGAGTTTCGACTATTTTAAATCAGCTAAATGAAACACATCTTTCTATTGAACTCTAGGCAGGACTATTACTAATAATATGTAGATTCCTTAATTCACTTTTGATTATGTTAACTAGAATTTTCTTTGAGCTCCTTCTAACCTTGCATCTTCAAATCTAATAGATTCAACTTATCTAACTATAAACCTATTCATTGTTTGTGAACATGTTCATACCATTTGTTCAATTGCTATACACTATAAACTAAAACATTTCATGTTGTTGGATTGTGAAGAATAAACCAAAAGCGAGACAAGTGGAAACCTGAGTTGAAAGGACCCCGCTGATCTGGCTAGCAACACCCTGGACTCCTCTCCAGAGAGAGTATTCAAGGTAATCGCTGCTGACGCTGTGGGGATAACCTTCAGGTAGCAAAAGCCTCAGGATGAGATCTCTAAACATATGCCAAGAGGATTCAAGAGCCGGGTGGAAGGAGTGCTTGCCGTCTCCATAGCGGTGCTTCGCCTCTTGCTCAGTCACTAAAGAATCACTATATGGTTCAAACAAGAGCTTCGTACGCCGGCCACCAGTCACTTCCCACACGAAAGAAATAGCACTTCCAGCAGTGGCAGCTATGCCCAGTGCAAGAGATGGGAAGAGGGCAAACGGGAGCAAGGACAGAAGCAAAACGCCAATAACCCTAACGAAGTAGGAAAACGAATCGAAGTCGTTGGGTGCGCACCCAAGAAAGCAGAGTTGCAACTGAGACCACCAGTCATCTGGGCCAAAAGAAAAGTTTCGGTCGTCCGACCACCACCACCACCCATGATTGTTCCCATTGTTGTTGTTATTGCTCCCATTGTTTCCATTGCTGTTGCTGCCGTCAACGAGCGGTGAAGCCGAAGGATCTGAGGAGCGAAGCAGAGACGGTCGGCGCAGATAACAGGAATTAGGACTGAAGAAAGACAACTGCCGACGGCTACCACAGAGAGGAAGAGAAGAGTGGAGAGAGAGATGGCAGTAGCCGACTCTGCCGGAGAGAGCCGAGCCGGAAGCTGGAGGAAGAACAAGGGCAAGAGAGTTGCAAGACGAGAATTGGGGCAGCAGCCCCGCACACACGCCGCCGGTCATGGAAGAAGTGCGCCACCTCGACGCCTTTGCCGCCGGCCGAGTGGAAGAGCAGGAGCCAAAGCGAAGAGGAGCATAGGGTTTAAACGAAAGCCTCAGAGAGAGACAGAGAGAGAGAGAGATCGGCTTGGATCGGGACGCAATAAGAAGACTGCAAACACCGGGCTAGCGACGGCTCTTCATTTTGACCGAGCTTCTATTTAAAGGAAATTTTGATGTCTTTTGCTTGAAGTCTTCGGCGATAACCTAATCCTAACGGCCCATCGGTCGTTGGGAGTTGCATCAGTGGAAATAGAAATGTTTCAGGTCCCAAATTGCAAGAACGATCAAAGTGTTTTAAAATATTTTAAGGGAAAATTGGAGAAAACTCTCCAACATTAAACTGTGTTTTGCATGCACTCCCCAACCATTTCTTTGCATGCACTCTCTGATGGGATTGACAAGGCAGTTTTGTGTGTTATTTTTTTTATCAGTATAAAAGAGTAAAAATTCAGTATAAATCGTAAAGATTTGAGTATAAATTGTTTGAGATCGAGTACTAATTTAAGAAATTTGAGTATTATTTGAAAATTTTTTAGTATACATTGTTTCAGTATATAGTAAAAATTTCAGTATACATTATCAAAATTTAAGTATGAATTGATTTAGATTGAGTATTATTTGAAAAAAAATGAGTATAAAATTTAGAAATTTGAATATGTGAGGTTGCATCCACCACATCAAAATTTTCACATGAGGGGTCACCGAAATTTTATACTCAAATTTCTTAAATTAGTACTCAATCTCAAACAATTTATACTCAAATCTTTATAATGTATACTGAGTTTTCACTCTTTTATACTCACTACATCAAGATTTTCATATGAGGGGTCACCGAAACTTTGTATTCAAATTTCTTAAATTAGTATTCAATCTTAAACAATTTATACTTAAATATTTACAATGTATACTAAGTTTTCACTCTTTTATACTTAATCCATTAGGGAGTGAATGCAAAAAATTTATTAAGTGGGAAGAGCATGCAAAGGCCAGTTTGGGATTGGAGAGTTTTCTCCAATTAACCGATATTTTAAATGAAATTATAAAATAAAAAAGTATTTTTTTCTATAACTAAAAAATATCAAACAAAAGGGGTAGTCAAGAATAATTTAGTTTATAAATCACTAATACAACAATGGTTGAAACGTAGTTCAAATATCAATACAATACTATCAGCCAAACTCTATGCAAACTGACACACAAGTATCATCGATTCTTTTATTGTAGAAGCAGTGAGAAGCCAAGGATCAGAGAATCCAGATGCAGAGAAAGTGACCAAACGGTTGGTTTGTCTGTGGAGTTTCACAAATCTTTTACTGCTGAAATGTATCGAGCTTTTCCTGTACATTGTTGGGTAAGTTCTCAGGCCTGGATTTTCTCTACCTTGGCTTTGATCTTCTGCTCCAAGATTGCTTTCTCGGTGTCCAGGCTGAACATCCTGTTGAGAGCATGCATGTTTTCGAGGGTCTCGTCGAGAGTCCTGCTATCACTGCCATCACATCTCAGGTGCTGTAATGGCCCATGAAGAAGCTTGTTAACTATGCCTGTGCTAAGATCATCAATAGCCTTTCTCAATTTTTTTGTCAGTGCATCTTCACCGACCTTTTGTAGGCATTTATCGAGCTCCAAGGACCTAATTCTATCGGCATAAGATCTTAGCTTCTTAATCGTAGGGACAGTTTCCAGAGAATCTCTCCATGCTTCAAATCTCTTGAGCTCCTGGGTGATAATTGCCTGGGCTTCCATTGCCTTCCTCAACCTGTCTTCCTTGTTAGCTTCAACAACCTCCTTAAGGTCATCGACATTGTAGACTCTTGCATTCTTAACGTTTGAAACGCAAGAACCTACGTTCCTAGGGACCGCAATGTCAACAAAAAGCCTTATGCCCCCCACATCCTCACTCACGGGAGGAAGAACTTCTACATCTTCTTTCAGGAATAATGGCACGTCTGATGCTGTGCTTGTAAAAACCACATCAGCTTCAGCAACAGATGAGTGCATTTCACTGAAAGGTCTGTAAATGATTTCGATATCTTTGAGCTCCTCGCGAATGGCTTCCACTCGTTCGGCGGACCGGTTCACAACCACAGCCTTTTTGCACCCTTTAGCAGCCAAATGCTTGATGACCAGCTTCCCCATCTTACCAGCCCCTATTACTAGCATCCGAGCTGATTCGCCATCGGGTTTGGGGAGCTTCATGAGGGCCAATTCGACAGCCGCTGAGCTTACTGATACTGCTCCAGACGCTATGTTTGTCTCACTGCGTACCCTCTTTCCGGCTGTTATGGCATCCTTAAACATTCTGTCAATGTTTTTCCCCAGTCCTCCGCTGACTTGACCTACCCTCACAACTTGTTTAACTTGCGCAAGGATTTGTCCTTCTCCTAGTACTAGAGAGTCGAGTCCAGCGGATACCTCAAACAAATGCCTAGTGGCATCGCCATCTTGAAGCATAAAAATATGTTCTCTTAGTTCTGAAACTGGAATTCCACTTGTCTGCAAACAAAATTTGAAGACATATAAGAAGTGCAAAGTTGTTTCTTCGCGTTACGCAAATTAAACCTGAATTCATTCTATAGTGAACTCTTATATTCAAATTACAAGGCAAGAAAATATACCTTGGACATCCATTCTGTTACTTCTCTTATTCCACGGTGCCAAGAGAGAGCAACCACATAAATTTCCATTCTGTTACAGGTGCTGAGAACTGCTGCTTCTTCTATGTGATTCAACTTGCAGAGCTCACCAACAGCATGAGACCATTGTGCCTCTGGAATGGCAAGCTTTTCTCGCATCTCCACTGGAGCAGTATGAACGCTTAGACCAATAACAGCTAGGCTGCTTCTTTCCTTCATATAACCTGGGAAGAGCCACACCGAAGCATAGTAATCCAGCAACATTTACCAGTTCATGCAGATGATGATAGTCTGGATTAGAAGGGCAAGCAAACATGAAACTAAAATCTTAATTACTCATCAGATGCATAAACATTTATTTATTTTCAGTTTCTTTATCTACATGTTCTAATAGACTCGAAGTAGGGCAAAATGATGAATAATCATCACAGCCATCACAACTAATTTGGATAATTATATTGGCGAAACGTGGTCAATATCCTGCTGGTTATAATGCTTCCTGGAAAAGAAAAACTTCAAACTGCCAATATAAATCTGGATAACTACTGGCTGAAAGCTTGTGTGGACAACTATATGGAATTCAATTGACCATTTAAGGATGTCTAATTATGAAATCTAATCTAATAGCTTGCTCAATCTCACACTAATCTGGTCTGAGAAAACTCACAAATGAACATTTAATGCGCCATATACTGTTGCTAGTTGTAAGATGACATAAGTATATATTCAGAATCTTCCCTAACAGCTAGCTGCATAAGTTTCAACTCAAGTAGCTCTTCCATCAGATCTGAAACATAATTAATAGCTGACGGCATAATCCAAAAAATCCCCCAAATTAGTTTAGCATAATATCCGGCTGAGGGCATAATCCAAAAGCCTCCAAATTATTTACTTGGAATTTTTCTGTATTATTTTGTAATTTCTTGTGCTCCCTTTGTGCTTTACTTTTTTGTTTCACACCAAAGCCCGATAAAACTAGAGATTGATTGGCAATCATCTGGGCTAATACATATATAATTTGTCTTCTCTCCACAGCTTAAGCTTTATAACTCCTAGAGACAGTGAAAGAATAAATGAAAGTTGAATGAGATGCATTTCACATCATGGCTTGATTGAGAATAATAGTTTAAATAAGAGGCATTGTCTTGATTTGTTGCGCAATAATTATTATTCATCAGCATGCTGATCATATTGACTTCTCAATCAAAGGTCGGAGGTTAAACAAATAATGGCGGTCACCAGTATTATTTTCAAAAAGTAGAAAGATGGAGGCAAACACAAATGTAAAGAAAATCTGCGGTGAGTAATTTTTGCAAGATCAAGTCTTGGTTATTGAGATCTCCGGAAATCATTTTGCAATGAAAAGTTGCTCATCTTTGCCCTAAAACTTACGGTCGGTAGATAGCTTCAACTGCTCAAGGGCAGAGATACCGGCCGCTGCCTTCTCTTCGTAATCCACCAGAGCCTCGCATCGCGGACTAGGGCGGCGCACAGCGCCTTTCCGGCCGACCTTAAACCTAAGCAATGAGGTACCAGCAGCGACAGGCGAAGCAGTGAAATTGGGCGTCCTGTTTCCATGGAAAGGCTCCGCTTTTGTTGCCGCGGTTCCTGGAATGGCTATGGCGAGGCCCCTTGCAGCTGCCATTGTCTCTTGTGAAACAATTGATGGAATGTGGATTCCAACAAGGTGGAGAAGGCAAAGGGAAGCCTCTGCTCGCAGTAGCTGCCTCCGTGTCCACCGTATCGATCGACCGTTCTCCCGTGGTGGATAAGCGAGAGGCAGAGATAAATCGGAAGATCTGGGGCGGCGAGCAGTGGGACCTGGACGATCGCGTGGGCGCCCGGTGGATGTGGCAGGGAAGGAAGCAGGAGATACGAGATATCGAGATTTGAGCTTCTTTGCCTTCCGATTGGCTGGCCGCTACGTGATCTATCCACCCCGTCCCCTGACAGTCTCATTCCTGATCTCCAATTTTTTTATATGCAAAGATAGGCAATTAGGGATAACGAGAGGCGGGTATACTAAACCATTGAAGAAGTCTATTACTTCACTAATCACAGTCTAATGGGATTTAATTAAATTCGAATAAAGTTAATTCGACACCATTTTGATGATGACAAAAAAAATAAAGGTGAAACTCAAAGTTAGGCACTATTTGTGAGGTATTTGGGGTTGCTGTCGGAGAGAATACAAATTGATATAATATCATTGAGGTTAGTGTTCGATACTATCTCCGTAAAACGATATTGCTTGGCTATAGGTGCTCATGGATAGCAGCAATTCGTTTTCCAAGATACAATGACGATATCTCGAAATAGGAGCATTTCAAATTTCGAGACCAGCGAACTTTCACGTAGGTCTTTTGGACTCTGGATGCAGAAGATATGGTGTATGAATGAATGATTTCAGCAACTAGGGGATTCTATTTATTCAAAGGAAAAAGTGAGGTACCATTTGGTAAGTGGTTGTGACTTTTGGTTTAGGATTGATTTGAGTCATTCGATCTGAAAGGTTATAACCCTTCAAATAGCCCTTTGATCTCAGCCGTCGGATCTGGATGGTTGTAACCTTTCAGATCTCCCTTTGATTTCAGCAGCTAGATTCGATCTGACGCTGCAGATCAAGTCTCATCATCAACGATTAGATCGTGACTATTCGCGATCAACGCTCCAAATCGTGTTACTTACAATCTAGCACCCTTGTTCGATCCAACGGTTGTCATTCGTTCGCCTAGTCAGTAATCTTCAAATTTTGAGACCCAGTGAATCTTCTCGTAAGCTTTTTGGACTCTGGATGCAGAAGATGAGATATATGCTTTTTGAACTCTGGATGCTTGAATGAATAATTTCAGCATCTAGAGGATTCTATTTATACAAGGAAAGAAGTGAGATATCCATTGGTAAGTGACTGTAATCTTTGGTTTAGGATTGATCTGAGTCATTCGATCTGGAGAGTTGTAATCCTTCAAATAGTCCTTTGATCTCAGCCGCTAGATCTGAATGGTTGTAACCTTTCAGATCTCCCTTTGATCTCAACAGTTAGATTCGATCTGACTCTTCGGATTAAGTCTCATCACCAACGGTTAGATCACGACTCTTCGCAATCAACGCTCCAGATCGTGTCACTTACGATCTAGCACCCCTCTTCGATCTAACGGTTGTCATTCGTTCACCCAATAAATAATCTAGTCATCTCTCTACTCACTCGAATGTCACATAGGCAACTCTCTAAATTCGATCTAACAGTTGTCAACTCTCTAAATTCGTTAATCGATTTTGACTTAAATTGATGGATGATTTTAAAAAATTTATTATATATATTTATTTAATTCTTTTAATTATATTAATGTTCTCAAATATTAATTTAACATATTATATTAAGAACCATGATTTCAATATAAATCGTATTTATATTTTTTAATCGATTGCGATATCAAATAGATTGTTATACTATAGCAATTGATTGAGATAAATATGAAAA
The DNA here is from genome assembly GCA_024364735.1 of Boesenbergia rotunda. Taxonomy (NCBI): domain Eukaryota; kingdom Viridiplantae; phylum Streptophyta; class Magnoliopsida; order Zingiberales; family Zingiberaceae; genus Boesenbergia; species Boesenbergia rotunda. The sequence goes on along the minus strand of JAGFNQ010001913.1, from coordinate 1,032,195 downwards.
ATAAAAAATGAATGAGATAAATAATTTGATATTTGTAAAATTTGAATACTTGATTTGTTAAGTAATTTACCATTTTTATTATTTTTAAAGTTGGAATACGTGATTTAAGGAATTTACCCTTTTTTTATTGAAGGCAATTAGGGATATCGGCATATACCAAACCGTTTTAAAAGTCCATTAATTCACTAATCACAGTGTAATGGGATTTAAAATCCAATAAAGTTAATTCGCCCTTCTCTTTATCATGAAAAATAATTAAAGCTCAACTAAATTAAAATTTTAATTATTTGTTATTAGATAAAACTGGAAAAATAGAAAAGTGTTTTATAGAAATTTAAAACTGAAATATATAAAAATACAGTTTAGTAACTCATTACACATTTTTTAAAAATTATGCAAACGATTTCAATGTCTCAATATAATTAGGCATGAATGAAGAGGTTAATTGGGCCAATCGAATGTTATGTCTTGATCAAATTGGTCGATCGCACCATGACATATGGATCGAGCTAATTGGTCGAGCCTAAGCAAACATAACCCATCAGATCCAAATCTTTCAACTGGTCCAAATCCCCAACCCAACTAAAAGGATCAGCATGTAAGAAGATATAGTATTTCTTTTATTAACTTTAAAGAGTGCAATAAAATATTTAGAAAAATAAATTAAAAACATTCATATTCATAGGTATTGATATCGAGAAAAAAATAGATCTCTAACCTAATTATCTTCATAAATTGATTTCATAGATACGAGGGGGTAAACACAGGTACATAGACGGTAAATACACGATGAGATGAAATTAGATCGTCAATTTTTTAAAATCAACTCCTAACTATTATATCAGAAATATCATATTATCTTCTATGTTACACACTTACACCGGAAGATTAAATGGTTAATGAGGTTGAATAATGTCGAATCCAGGATGAACGATTCAATTTCATGAAAATTATCAACCGGCCGTGTTAAATCGGAGGACTAATTGATTAATTTGGAAGATGAATGATTTGATGGAAGTTTTCCATAAGAGAAATTATCCGGGTTAATCTGTAAAAATTGAGAAAACGGATTACAATATACGTCATCAAGATGCCTTCTTTGCCTGTCATGCATGGTAGGCAAGTTCTGCGGACGCACCTACACAGGAACACGGAATGCATTTATTTTAGTTATGCGGACGCTCCTACACGGGAACACGGGATGCATTTATTTCTTGGATGCCCAAAATTATTTTTATTTCAATATTTATTATACAAATTTAAAATTTTATATATCAATAAGAAATCATGCTATTGATGGGATATATGAATAAAAAATATATAATATATAAAAGATAATATAAAATATAGATGTATTATAATGCATACGATAGTGTTGATATTAATAATTCGATATATAAATTATCATTTTCGTTAAAACGTGTCTATTTTTTTTTAAAAAGGTAAAATTATTTTTATTTATTTATAATTAATACATTTTGCATAAAATTAAAATAAAATTACAGTGGAGCAGGAAGTCGCAGCTTTCATCGCTCTCTCAATTTTTTTTTTAAAAAAGTGAATTTGAGTCTCCGTCGACAACGGCCGGATCGTATTATTTAAACACGAGAAAGAAGGACAATTAATGTTGCAGTCCGCTCCAACCGAGACGATTCCTGTGAATGATGACGTCCATCGTATCACGGGCGCTCGCGCTGCTCTGCATCGTAGTGCTCGCCTCCGCGCGACGATTTGCGCCGTCTGGCCACGATCAGACGGCGGGCGAGGCGCTCATCTTCGTGCTCGCGGGACAGAGCAACATGGCCGGGCGTGGCGGCGTCTGCGTCGACCGTTGGGACGGCGTCGTCCCGCCGCAGTGCCGCCCGAGCCGCTCCATCCTGCGCCTCGACGCGCGCCTCCGCTGGGAGGTGGCTCGGGAGCCGCTCCACGCCGACATCGACGTCAACAAGTCCTGCGGCGTCGGCCCCGGCATGCCCTTCGCCCACGCGCTACTTACCTCCTTCCACCTCCGGCGCCAAGCGCGGCCCGAGATCGGCCTGGTCCCCTGCGCCGTCGGGGGGACCAGCATCCAGGAGTGGGCGCGCGGGACGGCACTGTACGGCAGCTTAGTGCTGCGAGCGAGGGCGGCGACGGCGGCGGGGAGGCTGGCGGCGGTGCTCTGGTACCAGGGCGAGAGCGACACAGTGGCGCGCGAGGACGCGGAGGCCTACGGGGGACGCATGGAGAGGCTGATACAGGACCTGCGGGCGGATCTCTTCTCGCCGGAGCTGCGGCTGATCCAGGTGGCTCTTGCGTCAGGAGAAGGCAATTTCACAGAAGTGGTAAGGCAGGCGCAGAAGGCCATCAAGCTCGCAAATGTCGCTTGTGTTGACGGCAGAGGATTGCCACTCGAGGCGGATCATGTCCACCTGACGACCGAAGCCCAAGTGACGCTTGGGAAGATGCTGGCAGAAGCCTACTTGACCTTAACTGTAATGGCGGATTAACGTTTCCATTCATTACTCGACATCGAGCTCACTGATAAACTCAGCTTCAGTTCCTCAGACCTCAAGTTGGGTTTCATAAATTGCAAATGAAGAGTAAAGACTACGGTTATTTTCTAAAATATCACAAACCACGGTTAATTTTTTTTTATTAAAAAAGTATGTTTTTTGGTTTAAAATCTTTGCCGGACACTTCTGTGCGGATGAGCTCCCCATCTTCTTCTGTCCTTCCGCCTCCGACGAGGGCCGGCCGATTCGACTGCTTGGAAATGAAGGTTTCGGGTTACAGATCGACTGCCCGAGGCCGATCTGGTGTTCCAGATGCGTCCATCGTGTCATAGATTGCTCGGATCAGAGGCGGAGGCCCGGCTTCGTGTCGAGGGTAAGGCGGCGGACGTTAACCTAGCAAAATGGGGGGTTTCGGACAGCGGCGGAGTTCGGAAACTTTGCGGAGCAGGTCAAATCGCCCGACTCACGATCGCTCATCTCCGTCCTCTGCGGAAACTTTGGCGGACTCTTTAAGGTTACTTTCGTTACTATGTTTGGATCATTTGTTTTGGCTGTAAATTTATCTTCCTGGGGCTTTCATTTCCGGGTCATTAGTTATTATGGATGCCATAGGTTCCGGGACTCTTTAAGCTTTAAGAAGTTAGAACTTAGAACCCTCCACTGATTGCATGAAAATAAGCCCTAAAATTCTAAAAGTATAATATTTTCCTACTTGTCATTTTGTTGTAACTTGTACGTTGGATTGCTGACCACAACCTGTAGCGATGTAGCTTTTGCTATTTCTGCTTGACCTCTGTGATAATGATAAAATAAAGCTATGTATATATTTAGTTGTCAATTAAGTGTATGTCAATATTAGTGGTGTCAAGTTTGTGATTCAGACCTTAGGATTTGACCATTTTATGATGCAAATGGACCTCAATGATGTTGCGTTGAATCTCTATTGTAATGATCATTTTTCTAAATGGGGCGCGAACCCTGGGACGCTAGACTTCTAGACCGTCCACCGCGATCGCTTCCTGATTTACTTTGGCGGCCGGTGGAAAATTTCCGTGGAACCGGGCTGGTCGCCCGAGATTAGAAAAACCTCGTTAATCATTTTTTTCTATTGTAATGATCATGTTCCTACAATATGGATTGATGGTTAGTACGTGGATATTGCCACCCTAAGGTCTGATGGTCAAACCTAGTAAAGCCAATATGTCTGTCCTCCCCACGAGCTAGCCGCAACATCCGGGCTAATAGTCCTTGTAATTTACCTCCTCCGTATTAGCCCTGGGAAGAATTAGCAAGGGCAAGCGAATCATCTTTTATCACCTCTATCACAACGATCATAACTAGATAATTTACCATTCCCAAACCTCATATAATTGTCGCTCATTTATTTTATAGAAATTATTTTCTATGTGAACATGTAACATATATTTGCTTACATTTTATCGAATTTGAATGACTGTCAAAACTGTAATGCAATAATATTGAAAGTGAATGCATATGATAAATTATCAACGTGGAATATAGTTGTAAAAAACCTCAATTGAATTGTAAGATCTTAGAATCCTATCATCCGAATTTATGATAAGTAATGAACGAAATACTCATCCAAACATTGAAAGAAGAATCAAAGATGTAATTGAGCACCAGATTGTATAAGAAAGGGAGGTAGTCATTAGAACTATTTATCAAATGGAAGACAACCGCATTTTGAGTTTACATGGACTAATGTTGATAAAGTTAACAGAAGAGTTACTCATGAAAGATTACTTGTTTTAGCTTTGCGGTAAATAGAAAGTCAGGGTAAATAGAAAACGACATTTAAAAAAAAAAATCTTCCCACTTATGAGATGCCTAGTTCAGAATGCCAAGACATTAACACTTAGGTAGGGGATCTTATAAAATATAAGCATGGTTAAGAAGCCTCACTTAGCAAAGGGACTAGAAATGAAGTTTCTTCCTCTTCTCACCTTCTCTTTACCTTCCTTAACATGTTTTTCAAAACAAGAATAGTCATTTCAGAGTCCAAGAAAAGCTGAGGTGTCAAGCCAAAATATCATTTGTTAAGCAATGCTTGGGAATGCCATAAATTGGTAGTTAATCAAGGTTTCCGGTTCCAGGCCATTGGGTGGGCACTATTTGATAGGGATTATGGCACAAAAGAAAAATAAATAAAGGAATGCAAATTGGGCTCAACAATTGTTGTTCTTGTTTCTTAATTTGATTGGTCATAAAAATAGTATTTCATGCTTAATTCATCTAATGTCATCTACTTTTACTGATGAACAAGTTTGTCTAAGCTAATTTTTAAATAGGTGCATGCTTAGCTCATAAGTTCAAAGTTCAACTCTCACTAGAATATGCTGCTGACTTGGTGATCTGTCTACTTAAAACCACGTTGCAATATTTGTTTTACTCATATATCTAGTGCCTTCAAATAAGGCCATTCATGTCTCACAATTAAATCATACAATCTAGTTTCATGCTTTTCAGTATGCTTGTGAACTGTTGTAGCATTGATTTGTGTGTGAGGATGTTTTTGAGCTTTTCGGTATATATGCCATATTTATTTTGTTGATTTATTTGGGTGTAAATATGTAAAGCATAACAAGTTTAAAAGCATAAATATTGCATAGAATCTCTAACCTTCCTTTCAGGTATGCTTTTGCCTTCGAACTTTTTCTAGTCGCTTCATGAGAACCATCTGCCCCAACCACGTAATTCCAGCCATCATTGCTAGCACACCAATTGTTGTCCAAGCACTCCTTCCATTACTTGTGCTTTCTCCTTTATCTCTTCCTTGGCTTTTGACCTCCTTGTTTGTGTGTCCTGCATCTTCATCTATTGACTTTGACTCAGCAGTAGGAAATGGTTTATGTCCTTCATCTTCCCCGTCCCTCATCGTTGGTGCCAAGATAGAGGATAGGGAATATGTTCCAGAGATATTTGTATCGCTTGCCTCTCCTTTGTCATTATTCTCCACATTCATGCTGTTTCTTTTATTGATAATCTTTTCATTTTCTTCTGTAATAACCATTCCTCTTGGGCTTTTCTTGTCAATCTGAATCTCTACCTTTGATAAGGCAGGCAGACGAGAGGTGGAAGCTATATTGTCCATTCCTGAATTGCTCCCGTGGCTATCTTTTACTGGTTTGTCTAAAGCTTTCAGCTCCTTGTTACGTTCTGAATTCCTTTTGAATATAGATGCCCTCTCCAACTCCGTTTTACTCGTTGAGTGTTCTTCTCTTGTAATGGAAGAGTTAGGATCCTTGCTATTTCTTTCTCCTACTAAATTCTTTGAACTTGTTGGTGTTAACATTGATGAAGAAGATTGAACAATCTTTTCTGCACTTGCCTTGCAACTTATGTCTGCTTCTCCTACTTGCTCACTTTCAAAAAGCATGGCGTCACCACTCACTCTCTCCTCTCCTTTTTCTACAGATGAAATCGAGGAGGAGGAGATTTCAGTCTTGTGCGACAAATCTGTATTTTCTGGTATGGGCATCAAAGGAGAGAGCATTAATGTTTTCTTTTTTCCCCAATTGCTCAGTTCAGCACTTTTTCCTTGTTCTTCCCTCGTTATTTTCATCTTCTCTACATTTGATTCTTCAATTTTGCTTTGGGTTTTCTGCAACTGTGGCATCAGCAAATGGGACTTCTTCTCCAAACTTGCAGTTTGATTTGAACTCTCTTCATTTGTAGACGCTGACATTGTTGAAGTAGAAGGAAGAGTTCCTCCGTTATTTCCACTGGGAGCAACTCCAGCTCTTACTGCAACATTTGCTGAGGTTGGATCTGAACGAGCAGATATTCTTGTAGCAGGCAATAGCTGTTCTCGTTCCTGAATTCCTTCTACTTTTTTCTCTTGCATCAGACTATCTTTTTCCAAATTGCTTCTGTCGATTCCTGGTACTTGTATTTTGGTGTCCATCGTCCTGACCTCTTCCTTATCTGTTTCATATACTCCATCAGTCTCTGGAATCACTGGAGGAATCAACTCCACTGTTCTCTTACTAGTGTGTTTTTCTTCTTCATGCATTGCCTCCATAGGTTCCTTTTTATTAGTTTCTACAATCTCCGGCGTTGAAGGAGAAAGTATCTTCTGCTCCTTTATCGTGCCACTTTCTTGCCCTTCTGTTACTTCCATCATTGGAGTTTTCTTTTTGCTCATCCCTGCTAGATCACTTTCTTCCTCTGCTAAGGTTGGAACTAGCAGATGATGAGAGGCTGTGATCTTTGAACTATCACTGTCACTCGCCTTTTGTACTTTTTCTCTGCTCTCCATTTGGCCTTGTTTAGTCTCTGGAAGTGAATCTGCCATCCTCTCCAACACTTCCCTTGTCTCTTGCATTGTAGGTTCCACTTTGCCAATTCCTCCAAGCCTACTTTCTTCATTTGCTTGCTTTGTGACTGGTAGAGGTGAGGATGTGGTTTCGGCACTCTCATGATCACTGACCCTTTGTTTTTCTTCTTCCTCCTTTATACTCTCCTCTTGTTCATGCCTAACCTCTGGCATTGGCATGGGAGGTATTATCTTCACTTTTTCCTCTGTTTGCCTTTCTTGCCCTTCTCTAACTGACGTTGTCGTGGGTTCTTCTTTAACGTTTTCTCCTAGTTCCTTATCGGCCAACTCCGGAACATCACTAATCTCTTGTCCTTGTTCTTTTCGCATCTCCTCCTTTCTGTCAATGATTGTGTATGCTCTTTCTCCTTCTCTTGCCTCCCTCAAAGTTGGTTCTCCTTTGTCAATTCCTTGTAGTTCTTCATTTTCCAGCTTTGGAACTACAGAAGAAGAGGGTGTGGTTTTTGCCCCACTCCCATCGATGTTCTCTTGCTCTTCAGCTCCTTCTGGACTACTCTTATTATCTTTTTTTCTGGCCCTGGTACTTGGCGATCTGGTGAAGGAGTGCTCTCTCATGGATGATGCCTTCTTGGTTGAAGAACGACGGAGCCATGGAAATCTCAGTACAGACTGAATTCTATTGTGTGTTCGTGGTGGGTTGATGGAAGCGTCCATTGGCTCTCTTTGTTTTTTAATCAATTTGCTAGGGATACATGCCTGCCTGCCTGCCTGGGCACATTGACTTGGGGCAATAAAGAAACACCTAACAAATACTTGAGTGTTCCTGTAGCATGGGTTGCCTATTGCTGTTAAAAGTAGGGTAGAGAAGTTTATGCAGGGGAGGAACATAGTCTTCCATACATGGAAATTGGCTTTCCATATGCAATACTTTTCTTGCACTCCAAATACCTCTTTATTCTGTTAAATTGGTTCGAAAAGAGGGTACCAAAAGATTGCTTAGAGGAGGTACACTCAGAATCTGTGCTTGTGTCAATAAGTAGCCCGTTCATAAGAAAGCCATTTAGTTTTCTTGTACTTGCAGTTTCCATCATCTGATAAATGCCTAGGATTTAGGTCCTCGATTCATCCATAAAAAAATGATACACAATAGGAATTTAGAGTATGAAATCCAACGGAAATGACGTGACATTCTAATTACAGCGATCTCCGACAGGTTCACGGCGCCCCCTAGGATATAATTTGGTTGGGGATGACGGTCTCCAATCGCCATCGATATCTAGGTGGCAATTGGATGAGTACACAAAAAATACTACGTCATTCTCATTAGATTTCATGTTTCAAATTCTTGCTACGTATTATTGCTCGTCATCCATAATAAGGCCCTGGAGCTTCCATAATAAGACCCTAAAGCTTGTTGAGAAAAAAAATAAAATGTAAATTAAAATGAAAATAAAAAAATGCAAACATTCTAGCACTCACACATAAGCAAAATGTGTGATTACAAAACACAAGTTTCTTATGAACATTTGCAAAAACAAGGGATATTAAAAGCCATCTAAAGAATGGAGAGACCTACTCAATTTCTTCCAATGACGTAACAAGAAATATATCATTTTAGTTTCTCTCTATTTAGAACTTGATGGTGCTACTCAGAGAGTTCTTAGCAACTGCTGGAAGTCCATGCAATTTTTTTTTATTTATTGTTTTAATCATGATTTTTGATCGGCAAAAAGTGGCGCTGTCTCCTGTGCCATCTGCAATGACCACACGCCATCAATTTTCAAAACACTCAACATAGACTTGAAAGACAGATTACGGTAACATCCAGAATATGAGGATCATATGATCAAACCTGTGAAATGGGTAAAGCATCATTTGCTGATTTCTTTTTGCTTTCTTGCACAGAGAAGTATGAATAGAGAGCCATCCCAAAGATGGCAACGAGGATTCCTGCAATGTTTCTGCTGGTGAAGGGATCGTGCAACATAATGTAGCCGATCGAGAGAATGAGGCATGTCTTCAGGTGGCCAAGAACTTGATACGTCACCGGCGATGTTACCCCGATTACCAAAAAGGTGCTGAAGTTAACCGACACAGCAATCAAGCAGGACAGCACGATAAATGCCTGTTAATAAACAACGAACATGAAATCTCAAGCCGAACAAGGTAGAGAGAAAATGTCATACTGTTGAGTGTTCCAGTGCAGGGAATATTCATTTGAGCAAGCATACCAGAACCAGAGGTTTGTAGTCGTAGGCGAACACGTTTTGGTCGGTGAGCAACCGGTCCACAAATGGGCCAGTCGCAACTAGAATAGCTGCTTGGTATGGAGATGATTGATACAAAAGTTGCGTGGAGGAAACTTTCAACCTCTTCTGAATCGTGTTCGTCATCTGTCATTCAGATTTATGGTCAAGAAAACATGATTCATGCGACAAGTACTGATCCTTTCTATGTTTTCTTCTCTCAGGAAAATCTGAAACAGAAAGGATACAATTTGGCTAATGCATGTAGTGGCAATTGCTAGAACGGAGAGGATGGAGCCAAGAAAATTGAGGTTGAGATCGGTGACCGATGCAATGCCGACTCCAAGCAGGAGGAGAAGCAAAGCCAGCTTGATACTATGGCTGCAAACAAATTCTTATTTCGGTAAATTTCAACACCGACATATCAGCTCAGATAAAAGTTTTTCCAGTGAACCTGAAAGTTTTCTTCAGGAACAGAGTCTCCAGCAGGACAGTAAAAGGTATGATGGCGAGTTTAGTCATCTGATATATCAGTAAAGACAATGAGCCTCTGTTGCAGATTATAAATGCGATGTAGTCGACATAACACTACTAGCCTGGTAGAATCCAATGGAATTGAAGCCGAGGCTGAGGTTCAGGAAGCCAATGGAGGTGCCGTTAAGGATGCCAAAGAGAACCACCGTCTTAGTATCGATTGATTTGGACTCAAAGAAGCGGAGGCGCTGCGCGACATGGAGTGTGCAGAAGGTCACCATTAGATGCCAGCTTGTTAGTGTTGTAGCTGTGAGATTCATAATATTGACATGCTTTCAGTCTTCTCCACTTGTTCAAAGTTGCATGATACCTTATCAATTTAGCACAGGAGTAGAAGCTACTGACCGAAAGGGAAGCCAAGAGTGCTCATGAGAGCTTTGTTACATATGACAATCGAAACCGAGGAGGCAACCGAAAGCGCCAGCGATCCGACCACGCCTAGCTGAAACCCAGAACTCTCGGCCATCCTTCCTTGCTTCCTTCCTGCTCATGAGACACTTAACAGTTATCTTTTTTATTTTTACAATGATTCCGGCCTTATTTACGGGTAGCTCGGTCAGCTCAACCAGCCAATCTAGCGCCATGAAGACTTAGCGGAAGGGCCGACGAAAGCCTCATCCGGGGAGTCTCCGAGCCAGGAACCCTCCCGAAGCACTAGCCGACCGACCCCGAGCGGGATCAGGCAGGTTGAGCCCGAGCACCCCCTAACTCGGTCCCCCCAAGTCTATTTTCCCAACCCAGGTCGGGGTCGGGTAACTCAGTCCTCAGCACTCCCTCGACCAGATAGCTAATAGACCCTAAACATTACAAGACAGACATAGCTCAACAAACCCCCGACTCAGGGAGTACCTCATGTCGCTCAGCTCCCAATCGGATGCGTGGCGGCCTACGCTCCCTGGACATGACTCGACCCGATCCATAACACTCGGACCCTCCGGTCGGTACTCGGTCTCCGGACCAGCTCTCAGCTCTCCCATACGCCGTTGTACACTAGTGCATCCGAGGTACGACCATGCTGTCAGGATAACCCACGCCCTACCCATTTATGACACACCTCGCGGTTATCCCGCTGACTCGGTACAGTTGTATCACTCAAGCACCCCGCACCATGTCGCGGTACTGCTAGGTGCTCTCCTACGAGCTGACAGGCACCACACCCCTGTCCCATCGATAAGGACAGGGGTTGTCAGCTCCCCCGGCTATATAAGCCCTTCCCCTTCTTATTCCACATGTATGCACAATCACACTCTACTTCACTCTCCTGCATTTCCTTTGCTCCACGATATTTCCTGCGGATACTGACTTGACCGTCGGAGGACCTGACCGAAAAAAATCTCCTGCGGATTTGCTAATAGCCATCTTATCGCAGGTCATAGCCAGGTCGGAGCCAGGTCAGCAGAGTTCGTGGCACTCGAGAGACCATCTCATCACTTCCACCCCGCTTCCCGATAAGATCAAAGTTCATCCCCACTTAAATTTTTCCTCACCGTCTTATGAATATAGTCAACCATTTGATTAATTGTTTTTCAAACTTTAATTAATCCAACGAGTCGAGATGTCAATGTGTCTCAAAACCATTTCCTGCTTATTCAATCTCCTTATCGACTATCAATCAAAAACCACATGAAACTCAGATTCAAAAGGGGAAAAGCAGAATGGAAATCAGACTTGCCTTGGTGTGTGTGTGTGTGTATATATGAGGACGCCGGAAATTAACCTTCCGGTGGACGGCGACGGTGACTGACCCCCTGCGCCCTCGTCTTCCTTTCCTGCACCGGCCGTCGCCGGCGATCGCTTATCGACTTTTGAGATTTGACTTGGATACTCGCATCGATGCGGTCGGCGGCGTTATATTCGCTTAATTGACATGGTAAATGGACGGCGATGCGCCGATGGCAGGTGGTAACCAGCAGCCATTATGTTTGTTATGGTAGGTCTGGAACGTGGAAGGCAACTTTTTTACTTCGCCAGCCGGCCGATAGATTTCGAATTTATTTTTTCTCTAATTTTGCGTTAAGTATGATTGGAATTTATTCTTTTCCTAATTTTACATGGATGCAAACTGTGTTTTAATACAAATAAAAAATAAATATTTTAGAATTCGACCACTGCGCATAAATAATGCATTTGAAGAGAACTTTTAAATGCAAGTAAGAAAGTAAAGAAATTAATTGTGGTACTTATTTTATCTTCCTTGTTTCTTTAGATAAATGAAAAGGGAAAGAAATGAAATTTATATTCGTTGATTTATTGATAATAATGCATGATACATTGTGCTCAGACCCTTATTCGCACACATAGACACCTACTAGAAAATGAAAAGTAAGAAGCAAGGAAAAGTACACAATGAAGCTAAAAACTCAAAGATGAGGAGATATTGTGACAATAATCCTTTACAGGCTTACAAGATTGTTAAATGACACCGATCGACCAGCACAAAAGAAAGCTCATCGAGGCCGGCAGCCCGATCGGGTTCCTGGAACAGGCAGTCCCTCGTGAAGCTGCTAAAACAAGGCACAGAAATGTCAAATGCCAAATCATGCATGTTTCATGAGTGCCCTTTTGTTACTTTGCCATTTCATTATCTTTTCTGTTCGAAGACTCTCACAATCATATTCTGAAGAAACACATTTCTACGAGCAGGCTGATGGGAAGACAATGAACTCTCAAATCACTGATAAAGAAGCTTCCAAGAAGTGGGCTGTTTCACGAAGCTGTTCATGATTCATCAGTAGAAAAGAGACATACACAGGGGAAGAAAATTATCAAATTTACTCTTTTCCTTGAATAAAGTGGTACAATTCTATGCAAGCTCAGTTACTGACACCATACTAATCCGATCACAAAGTTTTAGATCATAGTAACTCTCACTCAAAAACAGAGGAAGGTCAAGCAGACCTAGCCGTTTGAATTGCCGATCAGCAAAACAGAAATCAAGAACAAGTCAACTATCCAAGGGGCAAGGGCTCCACAGACAGGTCAACTATATCATTATGTTCGCTAATTTATGAGCTTGTCTGATCAAGTCAACGATATGTGCCATCAATAATTTCAGTTCAACGAATTCGACTGATGATTACAACTTCCCGAGTCTGACGAATTCTTTGTTGTCTCTCTGTGTCCTTATTGGTGAGCACACGGCATACCATGGCCAAGTGTAGTAGACCAAGGAAGAAGAAGAGAGACTTATTGATGACGGTGCTAAATCGAGAAAAGTACCTGGAGGAGCGAGTGGTAATGGCGCTCGAGGAGGCATCGAGGAGCAAACGCTCGTGTTGGTGACGCCGCAGTCGCTGGCGAACTGGAAGGCCCTGGCGCTGCTCATGTTGAAGGCCTCCAAGATGACCGAGTTGTTGAGGATGGCGCAGAGCCAAGGCAGCTCGTTTACCACCTCGCTTCGGAGCACCTGGCAGCAGGGCTCCGGCGGCTTGCCGGTGGCGTTGAGATACGGCGAGCAAGGAATCAGATTCTCCGCGCACTGCTGCTCTTTCACTCCCACGGCCGTCGCCGCCGTCACCACCGTCGCCGCCGCCAGTAGCAGCAGCGCCGCCACTGCTTTCTCCATTATCGATGCGGTTTCCCGACGCCGGAGAAGAGGAAAGGAGACGGCGGCTTTGAAATCGAACGGTGACCATCGGTCGGGACGAGATTTGAAGCTTTAAAGTCGAGTGGATTTCGGATCGGGTTAGTTGGATCGGGTCAGCATCCTATTTATTGTGCGGCGACGACGTCGACGTCGACGATTGGTCAATCCAATAAAGTGTTTTAAAAAAAAATAATCCTGTAATATTAAAATGGTTAGGAATTAAAAATATTTTAATAACTAAATTTAAAATTTTCATTCGATTGTAGCATTTTAACAATGAATCATGGGTAAATTGTCTTAAATTTCTAACACCAAATACAATTTCTTCTACAATTTCTATATAAAAAAATTATTTACACTCCTTCTATACAAATTTTCTTATACTTCAATTCTTTTATAGATATTGATTTACCTAATTATCTTAACTTTTATAAGTAAAAAAAATTTAAAAAAAATATAATTATCCTAAATTCAACATATTTAAACTACAATTTAGTATATTTACAATTTTTTTTCTCACAAAAGTCCTCATTATTTTTTATAGATAAAAATTTTATTCAAAAAAGGTATAATTCCTTCTCAATTTAACATTACTTAATTATAATCGATTATATTTTCTATTCAATTGATAATGATTTTTTTTCTAACCAATCGATTAACTTATGCTGAATTGATTGAGTGATTCTAGTTAAATGATAAATTTAGGATTAATTATATTATATTTTATTTTTTATCAAAAGATAAATATAATTAGATAAATCAATATATTGGGGATTAAAGTGAATAAAAACTTATAGAAATAAATTTGCCGTCATATACGGATGAATGAAACTACAGAGGACTAAAGCGATTAATTAAGAGGAGTTGAATTTGCTGTTATAAAATTTTGAACATCATTCACTACTAATAAAATATAAAATGGAATGACAAAATCTTCTCTCTCGACGTGCTAAAGCCGATCATTTGAACATGTAATTAGCTAAAACTAAAGCACAATCTATATTATCATATATGCGATCCAACATGAACTCGTGCCAAAAATGATAGAAATATTTCTTTTTATAAAATAATATAATTTCCTATTCCACTCTCTTTTTTTTTGTAATTTATAAAAAACCACTCTTCTTTTCACACCTGGTCAATTGCATTTAGTGACTAATGATCACCATTAATTCTAATTTACGAGTGCACAAGGTGATTCACTCAATTCGCTTGTCCCCGTTAATCTCCTTTTTTTTCGGAATTAACATGGAATGGAATAGATAAATTATGAGGCTATTAACATGGAAGATATGACTAGCACATGGGGGAGGAGGGAGGGAGTAGGTATGTTAATTTTGTTAGGTTTTGTCCTTAAACTTAAAGATGATAATATCGCACGTACTAACCATCAATTTATTTCATGGGGCTCCATTAATCCTAATTTAAAAAATGATTAACGAGGTTTTTTCAACCTCAAGCGATCGATCCGGCCCTACGGAAGTTTTCCATCGGCCGCCGGGGTAAATCGGGAAGTGCTCACGGTGGGCGGTCTAGAAGCCCAGCGCTCAGGGTTCGTGCCCTATTTGGAGAAAAAAATCCTGCAAATGCGTCATAACTGGAGATCGAACCGTAGATGTCTAGGATAGCAACTAATCACCCTACTGCTGCACCATAGCCCTAGAGACTCATTAATCCTAATTTAGCACCCTGCTGTGGGTGTAATAATCAAGTATTTTTTATTGCGAGATAATAATATAATAGTTAGACCTTTTAATGAATAATTAAAAATTTAAATTTAAATTTTAACTGCGACATATTATGTAGGATTTCTCTCAAATGAGAAGTGGATTTAAAAATATTAATCGTCTGAATAGATTTTTATGAACTCTTCTCGATTTATCCGAGTGGACAATAAAATTTTTTCAAAAGACTGAACCGACCTCTATACAATTAATCGATTCAAACAATTGAATATCTTACACTAATTTTAAAAAAATAAAAGTATCTTTTTTTTAAGTTGACATCGTATATCAAAATTATTCTGACTAATTTTAAGATGATGAATTTATTTTAACCGAAGTTTTTCATCTACCAAAAAATAAATTTAAAAATCACTAACAGTAAATGGCTCAACAACTCAGCGTGAGATTTAATCCTCGAATCAAATCCTCCTCTTCGTATCTTATAAAAGGCATACATCAAAACCTTTTTCTTGTTTTTGTTCACTGATCATTTGGAAACCACATCGAAGTAGTGTCCGCCTCACTACACCAGACATAACCGTGATTTACCTCCTCCGTATTAGTCCTGGGACGGGCTGGCGGGGGCCGCTGAGGTGGCGGATCCACCTTTTTGGTTGGCCTATCAATGATTTCGCGACATGAATCGTGCCCCCAAACATGAAGCTTAACCCCGGCGATCATGCCACCGGGGCTATGGTACAACGGTAGGGTGACTAGTCACTATCTCAGATATTCACGGTTCGATCTCTAGCTACGGAGCATTTGTAAAAAAAATTTCTCCAAATGAGGCACGAATCCTAAGACGTTTGGTTTCTAGACCGTCCACTACGAGCACTTTCCGATTTACCGTGATGATCGATGGAAAACTTCCATATGATCGGACCGGTCACCCGAGATTGATTGAAAAAATCTTGTTAATCATTTTTTTCTAACCCTACCGATCATAATTAAGAGCTAGCTAGCTTTAATTATTAGTGTCACTAATGCATCGATAAATAGCTAGCAAGCTATAAGTTTCCAGTCTTCCCCACTAACACCTTCACGGCTGGATCGGATGGTAAAGCTCTTGGCTTTTATTTCGAGTTCACATGTTCGAGGGTCGTCAGTTGTGTATAGAGATAAAATCTTAATTTGCTAATATTAATCCCCTCGACCCCAGATACCTCACCACATCAATGATAACGATTCCAACTTTTACTTACTCCAATCTTCCCCGCTAACGCGCTGCAAGCCAATCAAGCAGAGCATCAGCACTCGTTCTCAATTCTTCCTGATGCCGAAGCTCCAACGTCAGAATCATCTGATGAAGGTCCCAACGACCACGACGACGCGAAGTGCTGGGTCGCAGAAGCTTTTGGCTGGGTTCAGGAGGCTGCTTACGGGGTTGATGATGGCACCTCCTACGATCAAGACGAGCTGTGACGATTTCTTCAGTACTATACGTTTTATCATGAATGAATCGAATCTGAAAAAGTAAAGAATCATCTGAATAAATTATTATCAATAATGTCATGCCTGCGGAGACTTTGAACACGTTTATTAGTTTTTATCCAGAGAAGAGAAGTAATTGGCCGTCCATATTTTATCGATCGACATGCGTTACAGGTGACTAGACTATTCAGTGACAACCGCCTTGTCTAATGTAAAGACCAGTAGGCAGCAGTAGTCAAGTAGGTAGGCGCGTGTAATTGTAAACCTTCAGCTACTAGATCAAAGCCATCGCTCACAGAATTTGGTGAAGTAGCGGCCAATTTGAAGGTTTGGTGGCGATTGCATACCTCGCTCGCTCGCTATATTTATGCCTGCGTGGCTCGGTGGTGAATTATCATCATCAATCACTGCAATCAAATTAGTAATTATTAGATTGCAGCTAGCAATGGTGGCGAAGGTGGCGTCGAGGGTGGAGATCCTGGCGAAGAGTGGCCTGAGCGAGATCCCGGCCGAGTACATCCGCCCCGAGTCGGAGCGGCTCGACCTCGGGGACGCCTTCGAGACGGCGAAGAAGGGGGCGGAGAACCAGCTGGGGCCTCAGCTGCCCGTGGTGGACCTCCAGGCGCTGGAGTCCGGCGACGAGGCCGTGCGGCGGGCCTGCGTGGAAGAGGTGCACAGGGCGGCCTCGGAGTGGGGAGTGATGCACATCACCAACCACGGGGTGAATCCGGAGCTGGTGGAGAGGCTGAGGAAAGTGGGGAAGGAGTTCTTCGACCTCCCCGTCGAGGAGAAGGAGCGGTACGCCAACGATCAGGCGTCGGGGAAGATCCAGGGCTACGGGAGCAAGCTGGCCAACAACGCCAGCGGGCAGCTGGAGTGGCAAGACTACTTTTTCCACCTTATTTTTCCCCAGGAGAAGATCGACGTCTCCATTTGGCCCAAGCAACCGGAAGATTACATGTACGTTTAAGCTTGAGATCAACGGAATCCCGACGGAAATCATATACAATTTCCGTCCAGAGGAAATCCGAGAACAGAGTTAACCACAATTCATTCATTTACGAAGATGAATTCATTTGTGCAGTGAAGTGACGGCGGAGTTCGGGAAGCAGCTGAGGGGGGTGGCTACCAAGCTGCTGGAGGCCCTCTCCGAAGGCCTGGGATTGGAAAAGGGGAAGCTGGACTCCGAGCTCGGCGGCATCAAGGACCTGCTCCTCCAGATGAAGATCAACTACTACCCTGTCTGCCCGCAGCCGGACCTGGCGCTGGGCGT
This sequence comes from Boesenbergia rotunda, assembly GCA_024364735.1. NCBI lineage: Eukaryota > Viridiplantae > Streptophyta > Magnoliopsida > Zingiberales > Zingiberaceae > Boesenbergia > Boesenbergia rotunda. The sequence goes on along the minus strand of JAGFNQ010001913.1, from coordinate 1,014,612 downwards.
GGAGGCGCACACCGACATCAGCGCCCTCTCGTTTATCCTCCACAACATGGTCCCCGGCCTCCAGGTCTTCTACGACGGTAAGTGGGTGACGGCGGAGTGCGTCCCTGACTCCCTCATCGTCCACGTCGGCGACAGCCTCGAGATCCTCAGCAACGGTCGCTACAAGAGCGTCCTCCACCGCGGCCTCGTCAACAAAGAGAAAGTCCGCATCTCCTGGGCGGTCTTCTGCGAGCCCCCCAAGGAGACCATCCTGTTGAGGCCGCTGGAGGAGCTGCTGGCCGACGGCACGCCGCCCAATTTCCCGCCGAGGACGTTCGAACAGCACATCCAGCACAAGCTCTTCAAGAAGAACAATCCGGAGGCGGCGACGCCCCCAGCCTCCGCCGCAACCAACTGAGTGTTCGTCCGTACCCATGTGGCTTTCTTAATGTCCAAAATACGTCTTACTTGTGCTTGCAGTTACCCGCCTGCGGGCATCTAGTAGCTACCAGTCGTGTAGTATCGCTCCGTGTTTCAGTTTTTCCATCAGTATGAATAAAAATAATATTTTCGCCCATTAATTTTTTTTAGGCACCCTGATTAATATATGCCGCAAAATTAAAGCATCTATTTTGATATATGCCCATTATATTAATATCTATCTTTTATTAATATACACCCACGTTTATTGTAATATTAATATTCATTATTTATATTTCTTTTAATTTTATATTAAATAAACATATTTTCCATTTTATTCTTGTATGACTTTCCGTTTTCATTAATATATCATTGTTATAATACTCAAAATGATATTACAATCAATGTAGATGGTGGGTGCTATGACACTTACACATTTAACCATCTCTAATTCTTTGAATGCTATTAATGAACATTATTCCTATATGAGATCGATTTGGCGAGTCCTCGAAGGACAATTGTCATGGAAAAAATTGCAGATGACATAATAGGGAAGGAACTACATAAAGATCTTGTGAATACTCAATAAAAGGATTAAAATAGGTGTTGAGATGACCACTTCGATGCTCAAATTAGTACAGGAGCTAGGGGAAGATGAAAATGAATATAGATGGTTATGTATGCATGCTTACGGAGCGAACGGCCTTTTGTGGAATCATAGTTATACCCTCATCTTCTTCGTGTGTGTTTGAGGTGGGTGTTTACAATGTCACATCTTCCAAGATAACAACTATGTTACCCATATCCTTCGGGGATAACTGCTGCGTTGTTTGTATTTGTCGAAGTAGCGGCGTAATCTGCCACATAGGATGTGAGTTGCGATCAAGGGAGTTAGGAGGTTGAGCCAAAGAGGCATCACCGCGTCAAGTTTCTGAGCAAGTGGAGTTGGATAACTGATATGAGAGAGTCTGACTCCTAAGCTAATGGAGTCACATAATTAATATGAGGGAGTATGACTCCTGAGCTAATGGAGTCGGGATAACTGATACGGGATAACAACTGCTTTGTTCATATTTGTCGAAGCAGCGGCGCAATCCGCCATGTAGGATGTGAGTTTCGATGAAGGAAGTAAGGAGAGGTTGAGCCAAAGAAGAGTCAAGCTCGAAAGCAAGTGGAGTTGGATAACCAATATGAGGGAGTTTGACTCCTAAGCTGATGGAGTCGCATAACTAATATGAGGGAGTATGACTCCTGAGTTGATAGAGTCAAGATAACTGATATAAGGGAGTCTGACTCTCGAGCTGATGGGATAATTGAATTGAGGGAGTCGAGTGTTGACTCTGTTTCTAACCCAATCTGATATACTGACCCACCATCTGGCTTGACTTTTGACCAACCACCTTGACTCTTGACTCAGTGTAGGCTCTTATATCTACCATACACAAGTATCTCCTCGAGTCTAGTCAAAAGAGAATGATTAGCTAGATTGACTGTTGTATAGCTTAACACCCATGCTTGGCACTCGAGACTACAGTGGCACCCAAATTTTACCTGCTCTCCCTTCGTATGCCTCAGTATATGAGAGTCAAGAATTATTAATGGGGGAGATATGCGTGATTGTGTATCAAAGTCATGATTGATTTGCCCCATCGACCATTAATGCGAGTTGATCCAAGGTTAACATACAACAATGACATGCCAAGAAATCAACTCGTGGCGACTATTGGGATCTTGCGGATTCAAGTGCATGATCTTACGGTCCAACACTATATCCCGCCTTTTTTACCTTCAAGATTCGACAAATAAGATTCACGCACTGAAGTTTTCATTAGGTCAGCGAAGGGAAAGTGTCATCACTTTCTTCGTTGTCTTCTCCAAGTTCCGACAGTGGTGATTTTTTGCGGCATTGTGAACTTCTTTTTCTATAAGTTTTCTTCATCTTTCTAGTGTGCCAACCTTCATAGTTTTTTTCTTCTTCCTTCTATCGAGTTTTCCTAGCCATCCATGACAACTAATTAATAAGAGCATTTCTACTCTTTGGAATACGAATCTGACTTCAAAGGTGGAGGACTTGGACCCACTACACTTATAGTTTGAGATTCCTATTGATCATTGCATAAAATGCATCTGTACGAACAAAAACTTACTTGAAAATCATGCAACACATAGGGACAAGATCAGAAACCCCCCTACTACCTCAATGAACTTCTAACACTGTCGCACATAACCGTATATGCATGTCAATCAAATATAACAATCATAGCTCAAACATATGCAACAAACACAAACAAATGCATAATGCATAATATGCGCATGATGTCATGACATGTACTGTACACACACCAACCACCACTACATTGGGTAAGTTGAGTAGACAAGATACAAGCGCCCAACACCTGTGGCTATGCAAACACACCACAACACCTGTGGTCCTGAATGAAAATTAAAAAACCCGAAGCACCTGTGGGGACTCCAAACACCTGGGGAGTATCAACTGTTTGTACACAACTCCAACTGAGTGTGACACAATACGAAAATATACCCGATGATCTGTCTCAACCACAAGGGATTCAGTGGTCGTCGACCTGCAAATAATGCTATGATGCATGACTCTAATATGCACAACTTCAATCAGACCCAAAACATACAATCAATACGAAACGAAAAATACAAATAACACTAAAGTAAATAAACATGCACTAAGCTACTAGGTAGGGTTTATCTAATGTTAACCAAACCCTAGATAAGTCAAATAATAGTTCTACAGTACATGCGTATAAGTGGTACTCTTTAGATCAGAAGTCAAAAGATGAGATTGTATAACTGAACAATTTGAATTACTACTCAAATGTCAAGCAATAATAAGTATCAAGCAGGAAAAATAAGATAAATAGATTTAAGGTAAATCAACCTACTCAAATAAACAAATAATCATGCATTTAAGGTAAACGAATCTACAAGAATCAAGTAAAAAATACCCGCCTTCGATAGAATGTATCCAAGTAAACCTCACATCCAGGTGCTCGTATCAAATTAGAGTCCTGTGCCAAGGACATATTTTAACTAATCACAAAATCATAAAGTAGCTAAACTATACATGAAGTATAATTATAATTATAAATCTACTTAATTAAATCTTAGACAGCGACAAATCCATTATCCTAATTTATCAAGATTAAGTTAAATACCCAATTTAATCCAAGAAACAATTTTAAAACCGAATCCAACTAAAGCAAATCTTAAACTTTAGCTTTTGATCTACAATGACACAAAGGAATCCCAACTAATTCCCAAGTTGTGTAATCTCAAATCCAAACGCATATTACAAAGTAAATCTAGATATTGTCTAAGCTCCACCCAACCATCACAAAGCCAAACCTTCAAAACTAATTCTAATTCAAAAGGGAAAGCTCACAATAACAGATCTCTAGAAACAAAAACTGAATCCTTACAAGACTCAAATTGCTATCCAACCGATCCAACTCACCCATACAAAGTTCTAACCACGCTAGCCTTACTGTCCAATCCAAAAACTAATCACAAAACCCATATCTAAACCAAACTCGTTCATACCACCAATGGAAACCAAATCATCAATCCCAACAACTCCGATTGATACAAAACCTAATCCAATCTGAGAACAATACCTAAAGTTGTACAAGAACCAAAACACAACTCAGACGAACACAAAACCCTTATCATGACCGCAAACTGATCCAAGAACTCAAACTCTAACATATAAAAACCAAATCTAAGTTGATGAAACTCTATAAAATAGAGACCAAATTCCAATATAGAATCATCCAAAATCAAATTCGATTGCTAACCCACCATTCCAAAACCGAAACAACTCATCGTTACCGATCAAATTCCAATATCATCAATCTATCTAATACAAACCCTAAACAATGAACTCCTTACCTCAGCTCCCTTGCTGCAACCAACCCTGATCAAAGACGCTGTGAAAATTTTGCCAGAGAAGCTGCGGTAACCCAATGATCAACCTTCAACTGGAATCCACAACTAGCAAAACTAGGTCTTAACTACTCACCTGTTAGGGACTAGAGGAAGAGTGCTCCACGGCCAAAGGAGACGCAGTCGCCGGCTAAATCGCGTAGGGAAGGGGAAGAAAGGAGGTGGCGTTGGGTGGATCGCTAAGGGAGGAGAATGTTGGAGCAATCTAGGTACCTTGGGTTTTGATGTTTGGGCAAAAGTTTAAGTTAAGTTTATTGTTGTATTTGATGTTGCATTGTGAGAATGCAGGATACAGTTACGAAAGGAGAAAAGCCCAAGTGACATCTTGACAAAGGAAGACCCGATAACAAGGACCGAGGCCGATGGAAGCTCCAGAAGACAAGGCGTGAAGGATAGAGAGGCATCCCAGGGACGCAAGACTGATGGAGGAGGCTAGAAGACTAGGTTAGTCGGGCGAGGACGAGTGCTGAGTGACTGTACTCGGGTTGAAACCCTAGGTTTAGGGTTTGGGCAGTTGACTGCTGCTTAGAGCAGTCAACTGTTGTTAGGCATAGAAAGATCAGTCGACTGATCCTCTGTGCAGTCGACTGGTGTCGGCTAGAATTCAAACGTTGGGTTGTAACGTTTGAGTTCAGGTGGACCAGCACCAGTCGACTGGTAATGGCTATTTCAGGGACGAACTCTATTTAAGAAAGCTCGATTTGACTGAGTAAAGGTTGATGAAATAAGCTTCGGTAAAACTATTAGTAGTCTACCAAGTTCAGATGTGTGTGCAAGTGTTGTGGTGAGGTTTCTCCACCCACAAGGAGCGACACTAGCTAGCCGGAGACTTTCTGGGGAGTCATCCACCGACGGATCATGATCGTCCACCTTACGAACAACCGTGGAGTAGGAGCTTTATCTCCGAACCATGTTAAATTGGTTTGTCTTTCTTTGCGTTAGTTTTAGTTTATATTACTCTGCTTGCGTAAACTAACCGTGTAGGAAGAACGAGTGAAGAAGTGGGTGAAAGACTATTCACCTCTCTCTAGCCATACGCATCGGTCCCATCAGAGAAGAGAGTTGAGCGAGGACGCGGCTTTGGCGATCAGGTGTCAATCGGCCGAGGTGTGGAGGTGGCTGACCCGCGTCGAGCTCGTTGGATGGGCTGCGGCATCGACGCTTGCGGCGCTTAGGGCACGAGTTGAGGCTAACATAAGGTGGTTTATAAATAGAGAATATATATATATATATATATATATATATATATATATATATATTACGAAAAATAAAAACTTTTTCTTAAATAATTCGAAATTACACCATCTTGTGCCAATTATCCCCATAAACATTTCTATAGATTTCAGAAAATTATTCCTATATTGTCTATAAAATTATTTTCAATTTTTAAACTCACTGGTTATTGTAAATTTATATTTATGTGTGTATATATATATATATAATTTATTATTATTAATAATATTAATATTTATACCGTATTTTACATGACCTCCAACTTTGTTCGCTTGGCTGACTAGCTAGCAAATGGAAATGCCCAAGCCGTTGAATATGGATCGGTATAAGTCAGAGTCTACCTATCTCACAGCAATGGCTACTTTGTCCGATCTTCACTTTGACGGCAAGCTCTTGCTTGAGGAGGACCTTCTCTTTTGCCGCAGGTTGAGCTTGATAAATGTCAAACTCCATGCTCCATTTGGTAAGAATTTCCGCTTTACATTGCATGTGATTATTAACTGAAGGTTTACCTCTTTGTGCAACCTAATCAATGTGGAGAGCTTCCCTCAGTAAGTCACTCAAGTTGGTCGAGTCGAGTTAGAGGAGCGTGGTGCTCTGCCTGTTGGTTCCTTGGATAATGCGACTATGAAAACTAGAGAGCTACCCCTGTCTCAACCTATCATAGCGGTCATGCCTATTTCCTCCGAGGAGTCAGGGGGACCATTTAGGATAAGTAGGAAAAGGTGTCGATCGAGGGATCACCCAATCAAACTACCTCTACCAGCAATGGTCTCGATACCGACATCTCTCGTCATGGCCTCGATACCGACATCTCTCGTCATGGCAAGATTCGTTTGAGTCAAATTGAGTTCCCTACATGCCCCTCCTATCCCAGTCATCTTGGCTCCTTCCTTAATGACCTTCTAACGTGCTCTATTGGCATCCCCAAGTTGATGAGTTCACTACAAAGAATAGGTGAGGTCTCGCCTTCTATACTGGATACGTCTCAAGCTTAATTGATACATTAACTTTGTTTACAAATTGAACATGGACATGTGTGTTAGTGTTATAATACTTATCTGTTAGGATCTTACTGTGTGCTAGAGGGGGGTGAATAACACTTTTTCGATTCTCTCTTCCTACAATGTTAGCATGCGCAAGCGGAAATAACAATAACAAAATCAAACAATCTCTAACACATCACCTTTACGTGGTTCGGAGATAGAGCTCCTACTCCACAGCTGTCCGTAAGGTGGACGATCCTGATCCGTCGGTGGATGACTCCCCGGAAGACCTCCGGCTAGTTCGTGTAGCTCCTTGTGGGTGGAGAAACCTTGCCACAATCCGAACAATACTCCTGAGTTCTTAGACTACTAATTGACCTTTAACCAAAACCAATTTCGTCAAGAACTCATAGCCAAAACCGAGCCCCTTTAAATAGTGCTCAAGGCTGAGAAGACCGGCAGTCGACTGGTCTCACCCAGATTCGACCGTTTATAGCCTAACATTCGAATTCCAGGTGCCATCAGTCGACTGGTCCAGTACCAGTCGACTGATCTTTCTCTGGTCTTTACCAGCCGACTGCCCAAGCACCAGTCGACTGGTCCACTCCCAAACCTAAGGCTTCCCATTCCCGAGTACATTTCTCTTATCACTCTAACCCTAGGATTTCCAAGTACAATTCCCTCAGCACTCGAACCCTCACGACTCAGTTGACTCTTCACTAGCAGCCTCGATCTGTTGCCTTCAAGCTCTTTTCAACTTTGGCTCCCGTCCCTCAGATGCGCACACAAGCCCTCAGCTTGCTTCCATGTCATCCTTCACGCATGTCTCGAAGTCCGCTTCCCTCAGCTCATCGTCCCTGCTATATCCATGGTCCCTCGGATGCACCCAAGCCCATGGCTTGTCTCCATGCCATCCTTCACCGTACCCGAAGCCGTCCAACTGAATCCATGTGTATCCTGCAAGACCTGCACACTCAAATATACATATCAAACACAAGAGTGAACCTAACTTAAATCCTTTGCCCAAACATCAAAACACATGGTCACTCCGGACCATAGATTGACCCAACAATCTTCCCTTTTTGATGTTTGGCAATACGTTTAAGTTAGGAAAAATAAATAACAAATACAATGCTAAAAACCATTTGGACTTACGTTGCCAAGGCTTTACCTTGGACTTATACCACCAATGCATATGCAATGCGACATAGATCCTATCACAAGGCATCCCCACACCTAACCTTCCCAAGAGTTAGGACTTTTACCAAAACGGGCTTTTCAAAACCTCTCCAAGGCTCCCCTACATTGTGTTGGATCGAGAGAAACGATAGAGGGGGGGGTGAATATCGTAAAACGTTCGGATTTAAGAAATAGAGAATGCACAGCGGAAATTAACGCAAACACACGCAAACACCAAGTTTTTTACTTGGTTCGGAGTCACGGTCGGCTCCTACTCCAAGGCCCACGGTCGTTGACCGTTTTCTGCGGGCAATTCTATATGTGCGCAAAAACAATTTACAAGAAGTATTACAAGATTAGTGCAGTAAACTTTAAAAGAAGCTCTTCGTTACCGACGCCCGTTGTAGATTGTATTTTTGGAGTAGAGGGATGTCGTCGGCGCTTGTATCTCGAGTCGGGAGGTTTCCGGAGCAGAGCGCGAGCGTAGAAGAGCGTGAATGCGTTGGAAGAATTGATTGTTGAAGCCTTGGGGTCGAGGGCCCTTTTATAGCCCCTGGGGGCGCCCGGGACGTCGGGGGCGCCCCCCCCCCCCCCCCCCCGTGTCACCTGATCCGGACACATCTCGGTCAGCTTTGATCCCTTTAAACTCGGGATCGAGCTTTGACGGGGGCGCCAGGGACGCTGGGGGCGCCCGGGTTTACCGGGTCAACTCTTATCCGTTGGCTTCGCTGGCTTCTGCTTCGTTGGCTTGCACTGGGGGCGCCCGGGACGCTAGGGGCGCCCGGGAGCATGGGGGGCGCCCCGCCCATAAGCTACCGAAGTACTTCTTTTGCTTCATCTATTTTGTATTCACCTTGGGGGCACCCGGGCGCCATACTCAGCAGCTGCCTCACTCCTTTGAGGCTCTCTGAGCTGCAGACACTCGTTCCTTCGGTCCTGCATCCAGGGTTAGTCTAAAACAACATAAAGCAATAATATGTTAGTTTTATACAGCCTTAGCTGTCTTGGTTCTGACTTTGGGTCTCCAAAATGGAGCCCTAGGTCGAACCGACGCTTACTGTGTTGATGCAGTCTGGCCCTGATTGTTGTTTTGGTGTTGACACCGATTTTAGTTTAGGTTGATTATGATTAAGTCCTGATCGAGGATTAGGCATGGGATGATTGAAATCCTAACCTGGAAGGTTAGGTGTGGGAAATCCCGGTGAGTGAAGCCGGGTCCTGGTGAGTGAAGCCGGGTCCTGGTGAGTGAAGCTAGGTGTTGGAAATCCCGGTGAGTGAAGCCAGGTGTTGGAAATCCCGGTGAGTGAAGTCGGGTCCTGGTGAGTGAAGCCAGGTGTTGGAAATCCTGGTGAGTGAAGCCGGGTCCTGGTGAGTGAAGCCAGGTGTTGGAAATCCCGGTGAGTGAAAGCCGGGTCCTGGTGAGTGAAGCCAGGTGTGTGAAAAGTCCTAATTCAGAAGAGGTGGGTGAAAAATCCTAGCTTGGAGGGCTAGGTGAAAAGTCCTAACTTGGAGGGTTAGGTGTAAATTCCCATCTTGGAGAATTAGGTGAAAAGTCCTGGCTTGGAGGGTCAGGTGCCTAGTTTGGAGGGCTAGGTTGGATGAAGTTCTAACTCGGAGGGGTTGGGTGAAAAGTCCTAGCTTGGAGGGCTAGGTAAAAAGTCCTAGCTTGGAGGGCTAGGTGAAAAGTCCTAACTTGGAGGGTTAGGTGCAAATTCCCAACTTGGAGAGTTAGATTGAAAAATCCTTAGCTTGGAGGGCTAAGGTGAATGAAATCCTAACTTGGAAGGCTAGGTCTGCGTCCCTGGATCGGTCTGGTGACCGATCAGGGAGTTGTCACGGTGCTCCTTCGTGGATCGGTCTGGTGACCGATCCAGCGATGGCTGATCGGTCTGGTGACCGATCAGGGAGTATGTGTTTCACTCACTGCGTAGCTCCTGATCGGTCTGGTGACCGATCAGGGAGCGAACAGTGAGTTGAGTTCTCTTGCTGATATGCGCCTGATCGGTCTGGTGACCGATCAGGGATACTGTTCAGATCGGTCTAGTGAACGATCAAGTGTCGCGAGATTCTCCTTATGACCGATCAGGATGACTCCTGATTGGTCTAGAAGCAGCCTGATTGGTCTGGTGACCGATCAGGCTGGAGCCTGATTGGTCTGGTGACCGATCAGGCAGGAGCCTGATTGGTCTGGGGACCAATCAGGAGTATGCAGAAGACTGCTGGATCGGTCTGGTGACCGATCAGGCTCCTTCCTGATCGGTCTGGTGACCGATCAGGAGCAGAACTTTAATTCAAATAAGCTGTCAGAAGCTCTGATCGCGTCTGTTTTCACTGTCGATTCTCTGCTACTTGCTGATTTCTTTTTGATATGCATTGCTAAGCCTCTATTGGAGTGTGCAGGTGATAGCAGGTGATTCAAACACTCAAGGAGGGTCAATGGGAGGCTTTCCTTGGAGCAGGTTTGTTTGTTTCTCCTTCTCAGGTTTCAACGGCAACTGGAGCAGCTAGCGACTGACGGAGACTCAGCTGGAGAGGAGGTCTTTAGTGGACTGAGTGCTCAGGAAGGTCAGTGGGTTCAGGCTGGCTCAGTGGATGCTGATGAAGCTTGCGATGGTGAGAGGGAGCTTAAGAGACAAAGCTGGATGCAGAGGAGCAGAGGCGAACAAGACAGAAACTTGGGAAGTTTAGTTGGGCTGTGTTAGTGCTCTCTGTTGCTTTGTGCTTGAGTGATCTTGTTACATCTTTGTGAGCTTGTCTTCTCGAGTGTCTCTGTGCTTAACTTGTATCTTCTTGAGATCACTTGTGGAGAGGTTTCTCCACCGAGAAGGAGGCTGCTACTATCCGGAGTTCACCGGGGCTTGATCTGTCGACGATCAAGGGATCGCCCACCTCACGGGCACGCCAAGGAGTAGGGGCAAGTTATCCCCGAACCTTGTACATCTTCGTCTTAGCGTTTGTTTGGTTTGCGTTCCTTCTCTGCTTTGTTCTTTGTTCTGCATTTTCTTCCGCTGCTAATCTGATCACGTAGAAAACTTCAAAGTGCAACTTGTGGGTGTCTGGCTATATTCACCCCCCCTCTATAACCATCCGGGTTCCAACATACTGTTCCCTCGACGGGGAACGCGCCCTCACCTACTCCTCTCGGGAGAATTTACCTGATGCCAACCGGCTCCTCCGGTTGGACTTTTGTCTAGCGGTCCTTTGCCATGTCTTGAATACCAAGCTATCCTTCGCCCGGTGCCTAGCCGTCCTTCGCCAGGTCTTCGGATCCTGGCAGTCCTTCGCCAGGTGCCTAGCAGTCCTTCGCTAGGTCTTGGATCCCAGGCTGTCATTCGCCCGGTGCCTAGCAGTCCTTCGCTAGGTCTTTGTATCCTGGCATTCCTTCGTCAGGTGCCTAGCAGTCCTTCGCTAGGTCTTTGTTGCCTGGCAGTCCTTCGCTAGGTGCCTAGCAGCCCTTCGCTAGGACTTTGTTTCCTGCACACTTGAGTAACATGTTAGATAAACATTATACCTTAACTTTTGAACCCTTTTGCCATTATCAAAACACAGGTTCGACTTAGGTGCTTTCTGCACCAACACATTGGACTTACAAAGACCTTTTAATAACCTCTTCAAGGTTCCCCTTACGCCACAAATGGAGCAACAATGCTCCCTCTTTACCTAAGCTCCCCCTTGACCTAGGATTTCTTGCAAAATCATGTTTGGTTTCCCACTTAAACCCAACACTTCTCCCCCTTTGTCACACATCAAAAAGACTCGAACAATTTCCCTCTTATTGGATCTTTTACCTTCTAATGATCATAAACACAGTTTACTAACCCCCCATAAGATTATACACTTGTTTTATATTATTTAGACACCTTCCAATTGCTGAAACTCATTTTTCAGCTTTTACCAGTTGACTGGGACAGTTACCAGTCGACTGACACCCTAAAAATCTCATTTTCAGCATTTCTTACCCAATTTCAGAAATGCATCAGAAATTTCACAAATCTCCAAAAATTTTCAAATTTTGTGGAGAGGTTTATGGTACCCATATCTACTTGGGAAAAATACACCCAAAAATATATCTATCACCATTCCCAAGATTGACACAAAATCTAAAATTAGCTAAATGGTTCAATTGAACCTTGACCTAGTCCTAGTTTTGACCTCCTCTTGATGTCTCTGCCCATACCAAACCATAATGCATCCCTAGCATTGATTTATATGGTATTTACACATCAAAAATTAATTTTCATGCAATATGACCCTAATGTCGTATTTCCATGCATAATACGCAAATCTAATTTTGCCAAATTCTTAGGATTGAGACTTCAAATCCATCTCCACATCCTTTGGCACACATAATGACCCATCTAGACTTCCGAGAAAAATCCTCCCGGGATCCATAAACCATGGGTCCCAACTTGGCTCTTAGAGTTCCCCCTTGAGCTCTTAGCCTTAGCCACCTCCCTAGGTGACTCAACAAATGCTAGACCACATCGGAGTACCTCCGGTGTCTCTTGGTCTACAACCATAACCTTCTTAACCTTGGACCCCTTGTCCTTAGTTAAGACATTCTTCTTGCTTTTAAATGGCATCCCCTTGCCATTCTTGGACTTCCCCTCTTTGCCATAGTTATATGCTACCCTAGCATATTTCTTTTCATTAGCATCGAAAAACTTAGATCGGTATCCTAACCCCGATCTATCATTGTTGGATTTTTGACTACCCAACACCATATCTAAACCCTTAGATTCATTTGTGAATCTATCTAGGGTCTTTTCTAATTTCTTAAGCTTTGCCCTTAAAGCTTGATTTTCCCTTTCTAGGTTCTTAAACCTAGAATCAACATGTCCACCTTGGACATTCCTAGACCTACCCATCCTAGGCATGTGTCTCCCCTTCTTGGGGTTAATGTCTTGGTCCTTAGGTCTAATGGTCTTGGATTTATCATGATGCATGATTTCCCTAGGGGTTTGATCTACAATATTAACCCTACTCCTACCATGATATTTAAATCCAAAGTTATGCATGGGTAAATAATTAACATTATTTTTAATATGCATGGAGGAGTTTAAATTTGAATTACATTTAAACTTAAAGTTAGGGATTACCTCCCTTACCCTTGTATCTCCCCCTTAATGTGACCTTCTCTTCTTCTCCTTCTTCTCCCATTTCTTTAAATGTTTCAATTTGTTGAGTTCTTATTTCCTTGAACATTTGGTGTGGTAGTGCCCTAGCTCTCCATACGTGAAACACTTTATATGCCTCTTATCCTTCTTTGCTTCATCCCTACAACTCATGTTAGTTTTCAAATTACTTGAATTGAGTTTAGGGTTTACCTCCTTTTTCTTACCCAATGGACACTTGTCCTTATAGTATCCCTTTTGATTGCACCCAAAGCAAATTATGTGGTCCTTTGACTTTGCTTTGGTGGAGGTGAAAGCTTCTTCTTGCTCCGGTATTGAGGATAGTCTCTCTTCCCCCTCAATCCTTGACATGGAGACTTCGTCTATTTTCTCCTTACTTGAGGATGTGGACGATTCAACTCTCTCCTCCTCTTCGGATGTTGAACTTGACTCAACTTTCGATTGGTCATTCTCCTTCTCTTGGACTAATGATCCCTTTTCCTTGGGCTCTTCTTCTCCTTGTCTTTGTGTCGAATTTTCATGTAGAGCTATCACATTTTTCCATAGCTCGTACGCATTCTTGTATTCTCCTATATTTGACACAATATATGAAGGTAACAAATTTAATACAATTCTAGTTACCTCCTTATCCGCCTCTCCTTCTTCCGTTTGACTCTTGGTCCAATATCGAGGCCGAAGGCGTTTTCCCTTCTTGTCCGTTGGAGCTTCAAATGACACTTCCAATGTGGTCCAATAATCCCAATCCATTTGGAACCATGACTCCAAGCGCTTCCTCCAATAATCGAAGTCATCTCGGACGTACGGAGGTGGAATCCGAATATCCCATCCTAGCGGACCTTCCGACTCCATCTTCCTCTAGCACCTTTTGCTCTCCCGGCGGTTAGTCCGTGGACGAGCGAACCTCGCTCTGATACCACTTGTTAGGATCTTACTGTGTGCTAGAGGGGGGTGAATAACACTTTTTCGATTCTCTCTTTCTACAATGTTAGTGTGCACAAGCGGAAATAATAATAACAAAATCAAGCAATCGCTAACACGTCACCTTTACGTGGTTCAGAGATAGAACTCCTACTCTACGACTGTCCGTAAGGTGGACGATCTCGATCCGTCGGTGGATAACTCCCCGAAAGACCTCTGGCTAGCTTGTGTAGCTCCTTGTGGGTGGAGAAACCTGGCCACAACCCGAACAACACTCCTGAGCTCTTAGACTACTACTTGGCCTTTAACCAATGCCAATTTCGTCAAGAATTCTCAGCCAAAATCGAGCCCCTTTAAATAGTGTTCAAGGCTGAGAAGACCGTTACCGGTCGATTGGTCCTGGGATAGTCGACTGGTCCTACCCAAATACGACCGTTTACAGCCTAACGTTCGAATTCCAGGTGCCATCAGTTGACCGTTTAAACCCTTTATCTAAACATCAAAACACATAGTCACTCCGGACCATAGATTACCCCAACATTATCCACATTGATTGTAACACTTTTTTGTATTATAACACTCACATATTAATATCAATGTGGATGTTTTTATGAAATAAAAGCTAAATTATTAGGATCACAACCCTTGATTGCAATCTACACACCTTCCTAAAGATTGTACGTGGCACGTGAGCACACCTGATTGCAGTTGCCCACGTGGCAGGGTTGACTGTCACTATATATATACTCATGATATTATGGGTGCCCATGTTGGACGTCCCTCACTGCTTGAGGCACCTAGAATTATTCCAAGTGCCTCAAGCATTTTGGATGTGAGGGATGCTCATGTTGGATGCTTTGGAACTTTAAACCCTAAGCACATGCTATATATAGTATGTGTGTAGAGTTTAGTATTTAGATTATAATATTTAATCAATTTTTTTCATGATGATTACTATATATAGTTTAATCTGTTCTCGCGGGTTATTGCAATTGGTTTATGCAAGAGTGTTGCCGCCAATATACCTGATGTTGATTTCTAACGTATGGAATGTCCCCATTGATTGCCTCAACCCCTTCTTACACGCGTTACTGCTGCTAGGCGAAACTCCTTGTGATTTATCTCCCTTCCAGACAAAAAAGGGACCACCCTAGAGGGTCATCAATGTAACAATTTCACTTTTTACTGCCAATATATGGTTATGATCTATTATGCATCTCTCGATGTGAGCCCGTGTGCACACCGCATCGGGGTGCACAACATATCACACACACACACATATATATGCCTGGGGTGCTTAGTTTTTTTATTTTTTTTGGTTTGTGGTTAAGTCATAGGGTTTTGTCTTTATGATTTAGGGGTTTTTATAGTATTAAATATCAAAAAATATTTTAAATAAAAAAAATTTAAGATGCTCACAAGATATGAGTGTAAAGGGCATGGGACACACACACACTGTGTATCTGCATTTGCATGCTCTAGTATCTGGATCAATTATAGATTTTATTTATTTTAGAGTATATTATATGTATTTATGATTTAAGATTTTAGGATTTAGGAGTTAGATTATAGTGAGTTTAAACTAATAAGATTTTTCCTCTGAGATTCAAGCTTCCATATTGGGTTATAGTGTTCAAGATAAAAAAAATTTAAGATACTTGCGAGATATAATATGTATTTAAGGTTTAAAATTTTAGTGTTTAAGAGGTGAATTATAGTGAATTTAAGCTAATAAGATTTTTTCTCTAGAGTTCAGACTTATCTTTTGGGTTATAGTATTCAAGATAAAAAAATTTTAGATACTCATAGGGTATATTATATATATTTAAGATTTACGATTTAAGAAAATATTGAATTTTTAAAATAAAAAAACAAGCGCATTAAAATAAAATTGCACGTATATATATAGGGAAATATTACCCTAATGACTTTACCATATTAATTTCGTACAAATCTTAATTATTTTTTTGGTTTGAAATCTACTTTTGCGCTTAAAATTATAATTCAATCCCTAAACCCTAAAAATAAAATCCTAAATATAAGTTAAAAATTTATCAAAAAATCAAAGGAAAATTATATAGGACCCCGACAAGTCCGGAAGTGAGGTCCGGGGCTCCGCGCACCTATGCAGGCTGCATTCTTGCTCTACTGTGTGGACCCAGGGCGTCGGGATTCAATCCAAGGCGCTCTGGATTCAAATCACAACATTTTTTTATTTTTTGGATATATTTAGGGTTTAAGATTTAGAAGTTAGGTTACATCGGGTTTAAGCTAATAAGATTTTCTCTTTAAGGTTCAGACTTCCCTCTTGGGTTATAGTATTTAGAATAAAACATTTTAAATACTCATAGGATATATTATATGTATTTAGGGTTTATGATTTTATAATTTAGGGGTTGGATGATAGTGGATTTAAGTCAATAAGATTTTCCTCTAGGGTTCATGCTTCATTCTTGGGTTATAGTGTTTAAGATAAAAAAAATTTAGTTGCTCACGAGGTATTAAGATTTATATGTGAGAAATTTTAATTTTTAAAAAATAAAAAAAATTATCTAGGCACTTCAATCAATATTTTTTTTTAAAAAAGGGATACGATGCACAATCAATGGGAGGCGCCTCAAGTCAAGCGCGGACGGACGCGTATTGCTCCATCCACAACATAAATTACTCTCTCTCTCTCTCTATGTATATATATAGTCCTGATATCTTGCGCGACACTTTTGTACGTGACTGTGCGCGACATCTGACCTCAATTAATTCACCAATCAGTAGGATCGTGTCGGGTCGTCTAGAGGGGTGAATAGCCATGAAAAGAAAATTTTAATTTTTTGGCTCTGACTTAACAAAGATAAATAGATTAGTTAAGTAAATAGGAAAACATAAATAACTTAAGAAATAAATAAGAGATCAGGGTTTGTTTGGTTACAACCAAGATAGTTGCTAATCTAAGACAGTGAAAGTATAATAAGAAAAGTCTCCTTTAATAAAGGCGAAGAAATCTCTTACATTCGTGAAAGCACATAAAAGAATTAGAAAATTGATTACAAGTTATAATTTCAAATTCTGAGCTAAAAGGTACTATTTATAGAGTTTGTAAAGTATCTCATTGCTGATGTGACACTTCCCAGGCCCCTATATGCAGTGGGGGCGCTTGAGTTGGGTTAAATTTTATCCGTGTCGCAACGGCTGTGTAAACAACTTATTTTGGATAAATCTTCAATCTCGCGCGCCAGAGGCTCCAGGCGCCCGAGTTCACTTGGGCGCCTGTATTGGTTCTAGTCAACCTCTAGTTGACTAGTCTGGGTGATTTTTGATCGTTTGAAGTTTAGCTCATCCGAACTCAACTTTCGACCTTCTCCTCGAGCAGTCTTCCTCCTCGACTTCTCGTTTCTCAGACGTCACGCACGCCTTTCTCGTCCATAGGTGTACTTTTCCACAGTCTTCTCGTCCCTCGGATGTACCAAATCCGTCGGCTCCCTTCTCGTGTTATCCTTCTTATCAGTGCGTCTTCTGCTCGATTTATTGTGCTCCTATGTTCCTGCACACTTAGACCATTAAGACATAACTTGACTCTGTTGACCACATCAAAACTATCTCGGAGTACTTATACAATCGATTTGGCGCCTAAATTGATTGAGGCATGCATCTAATCGAGGTGTCAATCAATTGATGAATCAATTAACCCTCCCAATCTATTAGGAGACAGGCGTGCATGAGTGCGTAGGGTAAGGTGTAGTATATAATTTTAGTGTGTGCGTGTGCGTGCATGTATAGTTCTGATATGCTGCGCGCCTTCGGTGCGTGACTGTGCGCGACACCCGACTCTAATCGATTCACCAATTGATTGGAGGCGCTAACCGATTGGAGAATTGATTGAGGTGCCTCATGATCGAGACGCCTGTGTGCGTTCGACAACCCAACGTCGAAGACTTCCAGTCGCCTAGTCCCGACCCAAACTATAACCCGGAGTATTGATGAACCTAGTGGAAAAGGATTAGATTCCGACCGAATTACAGTCGGAATCCAACTGTAATTGATCGCAACGCTACGTCTTGAATCGATTCGAGGTGTCGCGATGTATCTCAATCGATTGAGGCATGCACCTAATCGAGGCATCAATCGATTAGTGAATTGATTTACCCTCCCAATTGATTAGGAGATGAGCACGAACGGATGCGCGAGATAAAGTGTGCGATGTGTGTATATATATATGAGCTATGATACACTTAGTGAAAAAACTTAATGAAACGCTCAGTGAATGACGTGACACTTTATATACACACGTTTAATTATTGCGTGGATATCATTGACGGCCGTCGCCCCGAATCAAATTATACCCTAGGGGCATGATGAATCCGTCGGAGATCGCTGTATGTAAAGTGTCACGTCATGATCTTTTCCTTGAGATTATATATATATATATATATATATATATATATTATATATATATATATATATAGATGAAGAAAATCACGATGCAAATTCGAAGAGTCGTTGGGAACACCCAACTCCTCGGTAGGGTTTGAAACTTTCGATCCTCTCTCGCTTCGCCCTTCGTCAGGGATTTTCCGAACTCTTGGTGGGTTTCCGATTGTGTTTTGTTTCACCTGATCCCTCGCCACCATGCCGCCGACCGAATCTCCTGGCGACGATATGGTGGTCCTTGGGTCGCTAGCTGACGGCGGCGTCAATCGGGTACGTTCCTCCGTAGCCCCCGAGGGAGACGAGGAGCAGAAGCGGCGCCGGGTTCTTGAATGTCGCAACTTTTGGAGAGCAGGGGCGTATGAAGTCCCCTCAGGAGTCTCGCCTTCTGTTCGGCATGGTTCTTTGTACCTCATATCATTGAACTTCTGCCAACCCATTTATTTGATGTTTTCTGTTCTGCGCCTTACGCTACCCCGGTTTCTGCAGCCACGCCGGAGTCATCTGATTTTGATCGAGCGCGCGTGCATCCAAAATTTTTGCACACCAACGCTACTTCGCACAAGTGGGCTTTTGGTGGTACGTCTCCCTCTTGATTTTACTTGGTATGATAGCCATCATTGGCAAGGTTGCTAATCCTCATTGTAAGTTCTAACCCAATGGGCAAAAGAAAACAAATTTTGTTTTACGTGATGTGCCAAAACAATTAAGGGATGGCTGCAATGCTTTTAGTCCTTTTCCTTAGAAAGATAAACTGTATACTATTAGCAGTGGCACGGCTCAGAAAAACCTTTTTTAAACCCACTTAGCTATGCAATATTCATGCAAAAAAAAACTCCTACTTGCACCATCAGCCATTTTCTTGTTCAGCGTGTCTATCCATATCATCCTGCAGATGTTAATATTTGTTGTAAAAATATGTACATAATATAGTAGTAAAACCGCAAAGTTGTTTCAGGGGATTTAAGTGTATCTCATAAAAACTAATTATTGTTTTCTTAGATATCTGTTCCAGGTTGTTTACCAGTGGTCAAATGGGTCTTTCATATCCATTAATTGTTATGTGTTAAATACATATAGAATGGAGAGTATAGGTCTTCTTCAGTTAAGTCCTGAATTTGAAGGTTTTACTTTCTATTTACCATGAATCAAATGAAAAGACATTAATAATTTTTCCTCCCTAAGTTATGTGGAACCATGACATGCTTGTCTCAGTCACTGAATGCTGATTATCAGAGATATACCATGAATGGATAAACAGACATTAGTGACTATAAAGCTATTTTATAACCATGACATGCATTTGCTCAATCCAACAGTTGCTATCTCTTATCAGAGATATATCTTGCCTCCTCTTGTTTTTCAAAGGAATACTACCTATTGTTGCATTTGGTTATCTGTCTTGTGTTCATGTACCAATTGTTCAAATCAAATTTTAAATGCCAGACAAATCATTTCTTAATAATCACCTCATATGCATCTGTATAGTCATCGACATATTGCATCTGCACTGTGCTATTCTGTGATTTTGCAGCATGCCATTTGTGTATGATTTTTAAAACCTTGCTTTAAGATATATTTGGCTTAAGCATGATGTTTAGCATCTTTTACCCTGTATATGCAGCTATAGCTGAACTCCTCGATAATTCGGTTGATGAGGTATGCTTGGCTCTTAAATGTTCTTTTGGTATTGGTCTTTCATCTGAATAAGATCTTACAGAATTTCTGAGATATTATCAGATTCTAAGTTGTGTTATATGCTGTTATTTTCCTCTCCATCATCACTCTGAATGGTTTGAAGAATAGTTGAAACACTTTTTTTTCTTATTTGGAACCTCCAATAATCTGCTTTTTCAGATTCAAAATGGTGCAACCTTTGTGAAGGTTGATAAGGTCAGCAACTCAAAAGATAACAGTCCTATGTTGCTTTTTCAAGGTACTTTTCATCCACACAACTCTTCTCTGAGTACAAATGGAATTGTCTAGTACTGATCCAAATTTGATTATCCTGCTGAGAACCAGAGTAGCATATGGTAACATGAATATGTACAGCAAAGGATTATTATTATTATGTTTTACTTTTTTGAAGTTTTGCTTCTCTAAAACTTCTGGTGATTGACTAAGATATGGTTCATCTTCATTTGGATTCAGGTATTTGAATCTGCATTAGGAATATAAGTATGTAGTATGTAGTAAAGATACTTTATCGTGTTATTTTCGTGTTTTTGAAATTTCTTCATTCCAACATCTCCACAGTTTCTTTTATTTTTTAGAAAATATCCCCATGCTCAATATCAGAATCATTTAATTTAGAATGGATGCAACTATTGGAAGAGAATTTAGCATAGTTTTTATACATTGGCTATAGATAGTTTGGTTGTTTCAAAATGTTCAGTTCCACTATTTCCCCTATCTACTGTGTTGTATGCAGCTATGGCCCCTGGGTTTCTTTTCCAATACCCGCTCCATTAGTGCTTCTATCTACAGCTGTTTGTAGTTACAGGTAGAAGGTAGTTTGTTGGGTTTCTTACATTCACCAAGGAGAATTTTGCAGATGATGGAGGGGGTATGGACCCTGAAGGTATACGACGATGCATGAGCCTTGGTTTTTCAACAAAGAGGTCAAAGACTACCATTGGCCAGTGTAATTACTGTCCTCCCATCTTTAATTTCGTTTTTTTCATAAAAAATATTATTATGCATTTGGTTTGGATAAGTGAGGCGCCTGAAATCATCTATCCAACACATATTGAGATAGCCTTTTAGTATCAACATTAACCAGCTATTCATAACCTCTACAAAATTCGGCTGGTTCCTTTTTGGATAAAACATTAAACTAAAATAATCCAATAATTGCTAAAACTTCCTTTTAATTTTCTTGGATTGGGTTTCAAAGTTTTCTTTTCAATGTTTCTTCTTTGTTTGAATTTTGACTGGAGAGATACTTTTTAATCTATGATCTGTCAACTTTTTATTTTCAATTGTTATTCTTCCATATAGTTTGATTGTTTCTTCATTCTTATTATCTATATTGTGGGCCAATGACTTTACTTGAGACATTACTTTTTTTTAAACTTTATTATCGATATATATTTTTTAAATTGATAATATTCTTGTTAACATTTTTTACAATTCCATATTGTATTGTTTAATTGAGTTTGTGCTTCATAACAATGTCAGTGTTGTTTTAGAATATTGTTCTCGATTATTTACAGATTTTATTCATGTATATTAAAATGTTTTCTGATATTCGAATTATGCACATTTTTCTGTACTTAAATGTGGTGTTCTAATTTGCTAAAGATTAGCCCTAATCAATTTTCATATATAAGCATTATAATGAGTATCTAAAAATGTTATTTGTGGTAAATGCCTCTGATATTTTGATTTTGATAATTTTAATGCTTATTCATTTTTAAGCAAGGGAGGAATAAAAACTTCAGTAATTGGATAGTGAATATACCTTGAGTCATTCTCCCTGACAAACGCGATGAAGCCTTTTCATTACCATTAATTGTTTGTAAATAGATTTTCTTGGTAAATAGATTTTTTGTAGCTCAGTTACGATGCATTTCATTTATATTCTTCTCGAAAATACTAGTTACAAAGCACCAACTATGTTTGTCTTCTGTCTTCTTCTTTCCAAAAATCTCGAATGTAAACTACATTGAACAATTCATCCACAGCAGTGCGTTAATTTGACCTGTTTCTTTATTTGAGTATCACTCACAATATGCTTGATCTGCTGATGACATTCCTATTTTATTTGTTATCTTATTTGTATGCGTGTGTCTCTCCACAGATGGAAATGGCTTCAAAACGAGTACCATGAGATTAGGTGCTGATGCAATTGTATTTAGTCGTGCTAACTGCGGAGGGTAAAGTTTTTGCACTCTTGTTGATCCCTATGCCACATCATTCACTGTGTTCATCATCTTCAAATGATCTTTATTTAGTTTACAATTTAACTTTTTAATCTTGGGAATTTGGGGAATGTAGGTTTGCTCCACATAAATAAGTGAGCCTGTACTGTCTTTGTTCACTGCATAAGGTAGGGACTTTTTGGTGAATGATGTGATTTCTAACATGAGTCCCTATGAAATGGGACCTTTGCAACTGTTTGTATTTTCAGGATGTTTCCTTCAACGTATTAGAGTCCTCCATTTTTCTTTCTGTGCATGGATAAACCCAAATAAAACATGACTTACATTAATGGATGAACACAAGGCAGAGGGCTAGCTTTGTTATAAATTGCTTGGTTGAGCGTTGGCATATGGAAAAGATGCCACACATGAATTTTTAGTATCAACCAACAGTTTGTTTAGTGTAGTTGGTGTTGCACAATTGACATGTAGCAACATCACAAGTGACTATGTTTTATGCCATGCCTATGCCATAAGAGTCTACAACAATTGAAAAGACCATCTTTTCCTTAGCCACCCCTTGGATCACACAAGAAGGGTGATCTTCATGAGTATTATTCAAGGGATGTGTGTTTGCTTCTATGAATGAAGTTCATCTTTGTATTTGCATCAATACAAGCATAGCTCTACTGAATGCCTACCGTTGATACTATGCTAAGTTCACATTTCAAACTGTCAAATTGTTGGTGCTTATTGATCCAAGCTTCTGAGGCCAACTTGCACATCCTCTTTCCTCTGAGTGAATGATGCAAGAGTTGTTTGCAAAGATTGGTTTCCTTGTGTGAAGGCTCCTATGAGATGTTGGCATGTTGCACTATTGAGGAGGAACAAACTTTGATTAAAGCTAGTTTTTGGCTAAGATGAAACATGTTAAGGGTTGCTTTGAACATTGACAGCTACTATAAAAGTATCTAGGCATGTGCATATTTTTACTTTAATTTGTAAATTTCTTTATAACATTTTACATTTTGTTCAGTTTCTGTCCTAGTTCTGTAGCTTATATTTGCTGAATGAAGACAATTGTCATTTTTTTCATCTATATGATTTTGTGAAGCTAGTTATTAGTTATCTCCTATATTTGTTGTTCTTATAATTTATAGCTGTGTTTTCTAGCAATGTAACATTGTGCATTGGTCTGCTGTCGTATACATTCTTGAGAAGAACAATGAAAGATGACATTATTGTTCCTATGGTAACATAATCCTCTTTCAATATTTCCATCTTCAAATAGGTATTTTCTTCAATGCGGTAAACTTGTTGTCTTTTCTCTTTGTAGCTGGATTTCCACATAGTGAATGATCAGAAAATACCAATAATCTCGAGTTCACAAGATGAATGGGATAGTAGCTTGAAAGCCATCCTTGATTGGTCCCCCTTTTCTTCAATGGAGGAGCTTTTGCTACAGGTACTCTCTTTACAAAAACTCTAGACTGGTTCTAAATCATATTGAGGAATGTGTGTTTTGTTCTGATATATTGCCTTGTATTAGCTTGTTTTCAATACATTTGTATTAGTTTGTCATTCTTTGGGTTTTTAAATTGACTCAACAGGCAATGTATCCAAAATAGGACCTAATTGTCTGTATTAAAAGAAAACAGAATATTTAATTCTGATTTGATTAGATTCCTGAATCACTTACTCCAAACAATTTTATTACTCCGTAGGGTTAGTTTCAGTCAGAATCAATTGTTCATTGCAGAATTAATTTTCTTTTCCTTTCCATGGTTACATATTGTAATACAAAACATAGATATATTTGCACTGTTAGAATGATCAAATGAAGGTATGTACATACGAAAATAAGGAGCCGATAAAAAGTCTCCTCTCTCCTCTTAAGATCTTTTCTCCTGTTCTTTTGTGTTTCATCTTTGTGCCTGTTTGTTCTCTCTCCTATTATTTCTCCCTCGTTAAACTAACCGGTAGTTATGAAGAACAAGAAAATGTACACTTACTAATAACTTTGTGGTTCAATTGAAGAAGCATTGCTCAGTTCAATTGCACACCTGATTTAATCTCAGACATGTTAGAGTTCACGATTGGACTAATAATTGCTGATATGCCCTATTGTAAATTAAATTCCTTAGCAAAATATTGATTTAAGGAATAATTTAGTTGGTAGAAATATTTTTTCATTTAGCAAATGTGCAAACTTAACTGTTTATATTAGTTGGAAAATTCTTTGGTTTTTTTTCCAAATGAAGAACATGACATTCTTGATAGATATGATTGATTTCATTTTGTCTGGGTAGCTACAGCTAATAGGTAAACATTGCTACGATTGCTCTCTTATGGTTCTTGTGAATGTATTACTTCTAGTATGCATTAGTGTTTTCTTTACAAATGGGAATTGCATTATATTTTTCATGTATTTAGAAGGGATGAAACTTCGCATTATTTTATTTAAATAAGACAAATCTTACTTTTCTCTTTGACTATTCAGTTTGAAGATATGGGGCTGCATGGAACCAAAGTAGTGGTTTATAACTTGTGGATGAATGATAATGGACTCCTGGAATTGGACTTTGATGATGATGATGAGGTAACTTAATTCGCAAACCATGCATCCATTTTTTGTGCAAGTGTCGACTCATGTTAGTGAACATTATCAGTAAGAAACAACTAATGGCGGTGGACATAAGGATTATAAAATTTGTGTTCTACTGCTTGATATTCTTGCTGATTGTGGGCACTCTGGCTAATGGATTGCTCATGAAGCTCTGTATCTGAATAATTATTTTCTTAGTCATCAAATGATCATTCATTTACTTTAATGATATCTATTGTTCATAGAATCCCTTTTCTTCCGTCACAAATTAAGTTAATAATCTTCATATCTAAATTTATTCTAAGGATATTTAATTGAGCCGACTAACAAAATAGTTAGTTTTGGCAAGCCGATTGAAGAGTAAATGTGTTATTATATGTAAATATGCATTGTGTTATTTCCCTGCATCATCATGTGGTCATACTGTCACGTGGACTGCTTTTTAGAGCAATGCTGCAACTAATTAATGTTTTAATTGTTTCTAGTGATTATGTTTTTTTATTTTGCAAAAGTATTTTCCTCTGATAATAAATGATGTGGCTGGACTAGGATTGCTTGGTTATGCTACGTGGTAACAATTACTAGAGAAAACAGTACGTTGGATAGATATTGTTCCGGAGACAAAACGATTTGTCTGCTAATTATATACTAGGCCAAAATTTTGCTACTACAATTCTATATTTGCATTTAGTACTATGGATTCATCTTCTTAATTTTATAGGAGGATTCACTTGTTACCAAACTTTTCACATTTAAGAATGTATCTCTATTCCAGTTTGAACCTTTAAGATGATGCACAACTGCATTAAGTTGTACAGTCTATTCTGTGCTATGGGTGGATGTGCCTTTTACAACGCAATTAATTGTGTATAATTTGTCTTCTGCACAAATGTGGCATTTTTCTATTCACAATACGAGTATCTGTATCCTCAAATATTGAAGAAAACTATGTGTTTAACAATTTAAAGCATATTGTGATGCGCAAATATGTTTAGCTTTACAATAATTTCTGTGCCAGCTGTATCATGCGTTCTTGTCTACACTATTTTATAACAACTTGTTTAACATTTCTGCCTGCACAATTATTACATTTTTTTAATAACTCCATCTATATCCAGAAACATTTAGATGCTTAACTTGCTTTCTTACTGCCTTTGTTATATATTTGTCAGAAAAAGTTTATTTTTCTTATTGTTAACCAATGTAAGACTTAAAATTTATTCACCACAGGATATATTACTGAGAGATCAAGCTTACAGTGGAGGCTTTACAAGAGCTAACAAAGAGGTTGTCCATTGCCATGTCTCTTCTAAGCTTAAATATTCTCTGCGGGTGAGTTTATGCACTTTTCTCATATGTGAATGGAATGGTTTGCATATATCCAATTTTATGTTAAAGGAAGTTTACTTTTCAGGCTTATGCTTCTATTCTCTATATGCGGAAATTCTCAAATTTTCATATTATACTAAGAGGCAAGCTTGTTGAGCAAGTTTGTATTGCAGACGAGTTGAAATTTATAAAAACAATTACATATAAACCCCAAGTGGGTGTGGATGGAGAAAGTGTAAGTTTATATTTGTATTTTATTGTTATTCGGATTCGTATTTATATTATACTTTGCTGACCCTACCTACCGGGATAAGGCTACATTGTTGTTCTATCATGTATTTCTCATGATGTTGTGTCACTTTACATAAGTGCATGTCTGGCATAATGTGTTAGTTTGTTTAACACACCACTTCTCACAATACAGGTGTCTGTGAGGATTACAATTGGCTTTGCAAAGGAGGCTCCTGTTTTAGGAATTTTTGGTGTTAATGTGTACCATAAGAACCGTCTTATTATGGTAAGATATGACATGTAGTTCTGCCAATCTATTGCCTTTGTTAAGCTCGATCTTTTTTTTTTTTTGTGATTCTTTGAAGGTTATTTAGGAAAATAGTTACTTTATAGGAAAACTTAAGCTTCAAAATCTCATTTTGTGTTGTTGTCTCGATGCATGGCTTGAACGAGATGATATTGGCTATGCCATCCACCTGAGGTCAATCCACCTAATGATAGACTTAGCTTAACTGTGCGATCTAAAGCAATATCAAAGTGAGAACATAACTTGATCGAGGACGAGAAGCAACCACATGAATTATCTAGCACAACCATCTCTATAGGAAACTTGAAGTTGAAGACCATATTTGGAAAAGTGAGCACAAGTGTTCAAAGTATGCATAAAGGGATAACATGAATACCAGATAAAGTAAAGGTCAATAACAAGTCCATCATCATCAATATCAAAATAATGATGGAAAAAAAACTATGTACAGTTGAAATGACCATGTCTCATATGTAGGCCTTACAGTATTATCTCGTCCATCTTTTTTTATTGAATTGGTCCCAAATGCTTCTGCCTCTTGTAAGAGTGGCTCGATTCTGCCTAAGTTGATTCACCTATCAAGCTTATTCTTGCATGCACTTTGGCCATTCTTCCCATGGGTTCCACTACATTGTTTTGCATGGATAGATTGGGTGGGTTTAAATATTGCATTGTCTCTGCGCTACTCAGCATTCATGGCAAGTGAAATAGAACTCTTTCTGCAAAGCTAGTGCGAAAGCAAGAGGCATTATTAATAATAAAAGTAATTGAGGCAATGCTGTGGGACAGGAACAACCGCTGGAACAGTTGCTGACACCCCTGGCAAGGGGTTGCCACCATCATTTGTGAAAGGTTGTCACTGCCGCTGGAGCCTCGCAACCTAAATGGATGAGGTTGACTCCACATTGATGGAGAGAAATCACCGCTACTCCTCTGATGCTAGGGTTTCCACTCAAATATGTAGTGCTTGTAAAAAGTTGTTGGTGGAGGTTGGGTGGTTTCTGTGAAGCGATAAAAGAGGATGGATTTCTTAGAGAAAGTGATATATTGATAGAAGAAAATGGATTGATGGGAGGTTGATGATCTGTTGAAGGTTATTACCGGCTGTTGCATGGTTTCTGGGAAGCAATAGAAGGAATTTGTTAGAGAAGGCGATGGATCGATAACAGGAGTCGTTTGATCCTTTAATTCCTTCTCATCTCTTTTCCCTGTTTTCCTTTTAGCCACTGAGCAGTCAACCTTCTGCCTTCTCTCCCTCTTCTCTCTTTTCCTTCCCCTCTCTTAGTCGAATTAATCATAACCTAAGTTCTAAACGATGTGGTTGCAGTAATTGAATGCTTATTATTTGCAAAACCTGGAAATAACTTGTATATATGATAAAGCAGTCATGGTTTAGTTTCTATCTCAACAAAGTTGTCAATTTCTTGAGCTCCAAGGCAGTGGAGCTTGATGATGCTGATCTTCAATTGCCACAAGGATTAATCTATAGACTACAACAATACACAATGCTGTCATTCCAAAAACGAGCTCGCATCAGCTCTTGATCAACATTATAGGTTCATTTCTAATCGAGAACACCACCTTCATATATCCTCAAATCCATTAAATTATTTGCCTAACCTTGTTAATCATAACCAATTATCCCTCCCACTTTCACTTGATCAACGATTATGGAGAAGTGTCCAACAAGATCAAATAATGACAATTTCGTTTTCTTCTTTCTTGATAGATACAATAAAAGTGTACAAGTAACATAAAAGATTTATATTTTTCTATATATCCAATTTTTTATATTGAAACTAAAAAAATGAAACTAGAAACAAATTAACTTAAAAAAACGACTAACAAACAAATCATATAATGATGCATTAGTACAATAAATAACATTAATAAAAAGATTCATTCTTTTTTTACTTGCTTGCATGGAACTCCTTCAGCAGCACAAAAATGAAGATATTCACAATTATTTAGAAATATTGTGAATTTTGATGAAGAGGGAGCGTAACAAACAAAACTGGTGTTATTTATCGCCTAATATGTTGGCACGCGTCTTCATAGTTCCAAGACATGCTTCTTTGATTTTATAGTTTTAAGATTATTTCTATATGTATATTTCTTTGTATCTCCTTTAGGTTGATGATTTGTTTAACATTACGATGTAATTTGAGGAATATAGTATATGCTAACACGTTCTAATATGTTTTTTTGTTGTTGTTGATTGACTTTTCAATTTCTTTCTTTAGCCATACTGGAAAGTTGTTCAGGAAGGTTCAAGTCGTGGGAGGTGTGTTGTTGGTATGCACCTACAATGATGTTTTGTTTGTCCATTATTATTACATGATTTTAAATTTTTTTACTTCAACTTTATCCACTTATAGGAATTTTTGAAGCCAACTTCATCGAACCTGCCCATGATAAGCAGGATTTTGAAAGGACGCCCTTGTTCATTCGCCTAGAGTCAAAGCTTAGACAAATAATTCTCGAATATTGGTAAAGCAGCTAGAGAAATTCTATTTTCTTGATTTTATAAGAGCCAATCTGGTTAATGTACTGCTTGTGAAATAAGAAATTACTGGCATAAATCCATTGGTGAAGCAAAATGGTCTAGCATCAATTTATCTTGTCACAAACCTGGTTGAAGTCATCTTGTCCTGTGTTGATGTTTGCATGCACGGTTTTCCCATATGTTATTTCCTGACTCCTGATTTTTTAAATGGAAAGTGCAGATAAGCATGTCACAACGTCATTTGTATTCGTTTCTGTGGTTTTAAGGGAGTCACCTGTAGTGGTGTTTATCAAATAGGTTGATGCGGAGATAAGATTGAACTCTTTCAAACTTGGAATGAATTAAGAGTTGCATGTAACTAGCACCTGCTTAGCTATTCATTTATGTCCTAAAACGTGTTGTAAGAAACTGGATGGTTGAAATATTAGGATAATCTACAACAACAGCAGTAGCAGCAACAAGAAGCCAAATTACTCACTATTTAAAGTTAGCATGAGTGTTTGAACAATACTGGTTTATTTAAACAACATGATAGAAAGTGATTGGTAAATGAAGGTTATTAATCAAGTGATGGTAAAGAATGGGGCCTATTACAAAAAGATTATGCTCTACATTTATGGTTATTCAGATTGAACTAAGATCTGTCTCTGATGAATTTGTTAATGCAAACTTTTATAAAATTTATTTCTTGGTGGATGTTTAAACATTTTTAAAAATAAATTGTTAATATCATTTTAAAAAACTGTTGTTTAGGTTGCATATGATGTTACCATGGTGAATCTGGAAGGGGAATGCATAGTGGCCGCATTTATATGCAGCTCGCATATGCAAACTAAATTGATTTAGGGAGTGTTTGGGAGAACTTTTGCTTCTTGAAAAGTGATTCTTATAGAGATTATCTTGAAGTCAGTGAGAAGCTAAAACATGGAGTGTTTGGAAATATAAGCTAAAAGCTGATACAAGGTAAAGTTTGAGTGTTTGATGAATAATTGCTTCCAAGCTTAATTTTTAGTTAAATGACAACAATATCCTTAAACTATATAAATTATTATTTTTTAATTATCTAAATATAATTTTGATACACCATCAATAATGTTTTATATATTTATTATTATATTTTAAATATTATATCAAAATTAATTTTTTTAATAATATATATGTTTAAAAAATATATAATTAATAAAAATATAAATATAAAAAAATGAAAAAATTTATATAAATTTATAAAAATATTATAAAAAATTCTGAATATATAAATTATATAAAAATATAAAATTTTATTTAAAAGTATGGTGGCAATTATGTAAAATGATAAATTTATTAAGGGTATAAATGCCTACTTTTAATTCTAGACCATAAGCAAAAAAGCAGAAGCATAAAAAATCATCAAATTTTTGCTTCCAGCTTTTGACTAAAAGTTATAGAAGTTAAAGCAGAATCTGGTATTCACAAACACTCAAAAGTGCTTCTATGTAGCTAGAATCTAAAAAGCAGCTAGCAGAAGCTCTCCCAAACACTCCCTTAAAATCTTAAACTATTTTATTTGGTATCTTTAACTTGTAAGTGATAAACTCTTAAAATATTAATCATTAATTGTCAATTATATGCACGTGGCTTACACATATTGTTGATTAATATTGATTGATATATTTCATCATGAAATTGTATGTGTCAATGACAAATTTTTATTCTATGTGAAAGTACGAATTTGATGTGTTGATTAATATGCTTTATTATAAATAATATTTTTAAAAGCATTTATTATTAGCTGCATATGCTTTTTTGATATATCACATATGTGTTATGAAGTGGTATGCAGCATACTATCTGTAATCACTTTTTGAAACCATATGGGTGAGGCTAAGTGACCTTATGATAGTTTCTATGATCTATTTCAAAGTTTTGTAATCTAAGGATCCATTTTGACATTACCATCCCTATTGCACTGTGTTCTGATGTTTATCCATGGCACTGTTGGACATCAATGACAAATAAATTAATACCAACTAGTTCATACACTTAATAGTTGTTGATCTCTTTGGTATCTGCAATGCCGGATATACTTTGGAAACTTGCTTGTGAGTATTTTTAGTTGTATTTGGTATTTTTCAGCTAGGGCTTCTGGTATAAGCAAATAAAGGACAAAATTATTTGCAATCTTGCCGGTTGGGATGACGACTTAAGCATTATGTTGAAAATTTCGTAATAACCATTGAGAATGTGTGACTGTTGGACTATTAAGATGCACAGAATTTGATGTATAAAGCAACACAATTGTTTGACATGACTGTACATTCTCTAGCATGCTATTTGATTGATATTACTTTCCTGGCACAAAACATATTTCATTAGAAACAATAGCTACTATATGCTACTATGGATGTATTTCTGGACAGATTTATGAATAAGATTTCTTTGGTGTTATTAGCTCATTTCTTGTTGGCACTTGGCAAATTTTTCAAAGGGTGCATCAAAAGTTAAGAATTTCCCGAGGGTGACCGAACTTTCATTTCTTTTCAAAGGGTGCACTTTTCCCTGTGAAATCTCTAAAATTCCCCTTATTCAACTACCCACTCTTGTAATCAGGGTTGTTTGTCCCCTAACGTCCTTGAACTAAACATGTCATCATAAGTTAAGGTCGCAATTGGTATAAGCGTTGTTGCCGTCCATGCCCTTATGCATTTCATGCATAGGAAGGTTATTAAGGTGGTTTATTCTTAAACCGCTTTGATGTGTCAAACTGCTAAGAATAAGACCATAGTTGGAATTTTTGTCGTCAGAGACATATTGATGCTCTTGTAAATTTTACATATAGGAAAACTATCAAGGTGGTTTGACAGAAATCATATGGACCAAATATATCAACGTCCATGTTCTCACTTCTGTATTTATACACAGGAAGACTATTACGGTGATTTAACCTAAACCATCTTGATGAACCCAAAAATATCAGAATGCAAAGATAAGACCACAATTGAAATTAAAATCTTTATAGGAACACGGCCACCCCTTAAAT
The DNA here is from genome assembly GCA_024364735.1 of Boesenbergia rotunda. Classification (NCBI taxonomy): domain Eukaryota; kingdom Viridiplantae; phylum Streptophyta; class Magnoliopsida; order Zingiberales; family Zingiberaceae; genus Boesenbergia; species Boesenbergia rotunda. Next base: position 982,508 of record JAGFNQ010001913.1, on the reverse strand, counting down.
TTACATGCACAATTAGATCATCAAGGTGATTCGAGCCAAATCACATTGATGGCTTAAAATAACTTGTTTTAACTTAAGAAAAAAATTCAAAACAAATCTTGCTCTTACAAATACAATGATATCTTTGATCAAAATGATAAAGTTTTGACACAAAAAATTTAGAAAGAAGGAAAAATAAAGTTCATAATGACAAGGTATAATTTGGTATCTGAAACAGAGATGTGAGAGAAATTGCCCCATTTGGAAGAAATGAAACATTTGAAAATTTCCAACTTTGGGTGTGTCCTTTGGGAAATTTGCCTGTTTTGTTTGAGTCGAAGTTGGAGGAATGCCATACAATATCATTATGAATATGCCAGTCAAAGCAAGTTCCTGTGTTATTAGAAAGATTAGCTGAAAAAAATAGAGATGAGGAAGATTAGAAACAATACTGGTTTCAGTACAGCCCAAATTGGTACCGAGCCATTACCAACCTAAACCCCTCAACCCCTTCTATTCTCCTCTTTGTCCTTTTGCCTCTCTCCCTCTTCATGCTCTTCCCACTTCTCTTTTATCCTTTCCTATGCTACATCTAGTGTTGCTTCCTGTTAGATCGATAATGCTTCATTGTCAAGATATGAAAGACAGCCATTGGTGCTTCTTTGCCACTGCCTATTGATGAACCTGTCACCATTGTGGGCCCTTGTAGCTGCATCTTGATATTTTTGTGTTAATTGTTGGCCATATTGCAGCACAAAGATGGGCTTATATTTGTCCTGCTTATTTCGGCTGCACCAAATCCTTATGAGGAACAATTTAACTATTTGAGTTTTCATTTTGTTATGTAATCTAGATTTCATTTTTGATTAAGCAATGTTTTATTCTGTAGTTTAAAGTCATTCTTGGTACTCTGGTATCTAACATTACAATCATTAGGTACAATCTCTCTCAAAACTAGGAGCTTTGCTTTCTCAATGTCTCAACAAATTTTTATCTTATTTAATTTGTTTTTACATTGCATTTTATCTGCATTCCTTTATTATCAAATATTATGTTTATGCAGGAAATATAATTGTCATTTGATTGGTTATCAATCCGTCGATATAACTACAGAGAAACGAAAACTGAAGGAATCTGAGAAGCACTCTGACAGGCATGCATCAAAAGTACAACTCAAAGTGCCTACACCAATTGGAGTTGCATATGCTGACGGTATTATATCATTTGATCTTCTGTTCCTCAAATACTGTTAAACTAATCACCGTATGCTATCAATAATCAAGCAACTGTTTATATTGTCATGCAGTTGAAATTAAGTCAACTGTGACCAAGGATAATTTGAAACATTATGTCTTTGGTTGAGTGTGCCTGTCCACTTAACTTGTTTGATTGATTGTGTGCATTCATTGTTGAAGAATGAACAATGCTCTATTGTTGTATGACTTCTGATTAGATTCAATTGTAGGAGAAAAAGATCTTCATTAGAAAACAATCATAAACTTTTTTTAAATACATGTACTTGAGTTTTACTCTAAAAGCTTATTATTATGCCATAATTAGATACTATATCTGGTAAAATGAAGTAAAGATCATAAAAAGGGCAAGGATGTTAATAAGAAATTGCCACTACCTTACTGCACGTTTTAGTTGCAGTATAAATTAGGAACACTGCAATTGTGGGTACATTCACTCTCTATTATAGCATCATTGTCTGGATAAATAAAGGAAAATAGGTATTGTTTTTTCTTAATATTGAATACTTTGAAAAACACTGGAATTCTGATTCATATTGATATATTGCTTGATGCATCAGCGTGATATTTACATACTTGGGGGGTTTGCTATATTGGAACAGATAATATTGTGTTATTATGCTGGTGTTAATTTGGATCAATTAATAGTCTATTGTTATTCTTATTAAACCACTTTATGCTATTGTTTAGTTTTTTTTAATCTCATTTTTTTCTTATTTATGAATTATATTTTTGTCTTTTCAGACTAACTACAATTGAGTTTTAATTTAGATTTGACTAAGAATCTAATTAACAAGTCAGTTGAAATTTGTTCTAGTGTCTAGTTAGATTTGATGTTTAATGGGGAAAATTCAAGAGATAATCTAGAGTAGATTTCTATATGTAAGAGTCGATAGGGAGAACAAGCCTCTTGTAGATTCTTGCTAAGAGAGAGATGAAAGAGTTTCATGCTGCAGTATGTTTTAGATGCAGTGTTTAATATTTTTAGAACAACTATGAATGCCAACTTCTGTGACAATAAATATGAAGCACTATGTTGCAATTAATTGATAAAAGTTTTGCAAATGTCTCAATACATGATTCTTTTCTGATACTCTGTTTCCATGTGATAACTGAAGGTTCACATTTACAATCCACTGGTCAGACACATGCTCAATCTCATGACACCATGCCCATATCAGGAGAGGTAAATACTTTCAAACAACTAAGTACTGATATTACTTTATTTTCTTTCTATATTTTAATTGATTATTCATCCATGTAAGCTACTTTTCTCAACTGTTTGAACATTTTTTGGTTATTTTCAGCATATCAACTCCTTTTAACAGTATTGCGTGATCATCGTACGTATCAAAATGTTCAGCCATACATGCCAGGGGCTAAAACTTTTGTTCATGGCCTATTGTCATAGGATGGAGATATTGTTTGGGCAACACCCACGTTGCTTCTGTGTGAATCCTTTTTTGGAACTTGAGCTTTTCTTAGGATTTTACTCACCTTGATCATAATTCATAGACCAAATAAGAATCTTTGGTATAGATATTCCAACTGTTGGTCATTTGTGATTAAGCATGTGGAGTTAGTTGTTGGGACTAACAAATTTAATTGGTTAGTTCTCTTATTTGGTGGGTTTTTACAATTAATATTTGAGTTGGGCCTAGTTCTTAGCATTCTAAGGTATTCTAATTGGAATGAATTTCTTGTGATGGTAGAGCGAACATTGGTTTGGTTTTGCAGGTTGGCAATTAAGAAATGATTCTGAGCCGTGAATTTGACTTGGGGCTTTGACGTGGACATCAAGCCTTCAAATGAGGGAGATTATAACAACTCAGATTAGTTCCACATGCATGGTGGTATTCTAATGGGGGAGACTTGTAGACTTAGATGAGTGATCCACCCATAGTCTTAGGCTAAAGCATTTTGGCCAGTGGTTTGACCTAACAGAGTTAACAAATCAATTATCTTCTTCGGGCTTCTTGCTATAATCTGAACTGATTGGTACTTTATTGGTGTTGACCCATCTTGATATGGTACATGCTTGTACCAACTTCATCTTGTATTGTCGCCGTCACTTCAGTCCTCTGTTGCTAGTCGCGGAGACAAGAAGTATATCAATTTCATAATTGAGTTAGCATTATTCAGAACTTATCTGAAGAAGTATTAAAACCATGTTAACTTCTCCATCAATGTATCTTTGTTGACAATCACAAACTCAACTTGAATTGACACAATTGAAATCAAACTGACAGATACAAGATGTGCTGTTGGAACTCTGTTGTGATTGATTGTTCTATAGTATTTCCTAATTATAGCAGTAGAAATTTGGAAAACTTGACATAATGGTATTTCCCAAACAACTGAAGCTGAAGCACTAAGGATGTCATATCTATGCACCAATGTGAACATCACTTGGCTTGAGGCTCCTTGAATCTCTCCATGAAGTTCCTCAAACTCAATGATGTACCAAATGTGTTGAGTTTGTTTCTCTCAATTTTTAGAATGATATGCTGCAATCAACTGATGTAATGTGCTAAGAGCATGGATGGCTGCTATTCACAATATTTTTGTTTTTCAGGATGATGATGATGTCGTAATTATGGATGCCCAGGATCCAAGTTTGATAAAAAAACTCACTGAAGAGAATATACAGCTTTTCATGAGGTGATATTTTCTTTATGTTTCAACTAACTCTCGTTAATAAGGTGAAGAGAGTTGCATCAAATTCTTCTTTTAAAGATCTAGTAGAATCTAATAAATATCATACAACAACAATAATCAAGCCTTATCCCACTAAGTGGGGTCGGCTATATGGATCCTTCTACGCCATTGGACTTTATCCCTAATAAATATCATATGTTTGAAATTTTAATTGTACCTAGGATGGAATTGAAGATTCAGTTCGAGTTCATACTATAACTTGTTTGTTGTTTTCCGGTTAGTGCTCGATGACTTTGTTAGTTATCAATTGTGTATTAAGCCAAATATGTACACATGTAATTGAGTGCTCCTAAGCAAATCCATAGGAGGCAGTGAGAGCGCACAATGTTTTACCACCAGTCTGATATAAAATGAAGTCAAATTCAATAGTTCCATACTTGCAGTAGTCCTTGAGGCATGCTTCTAAATGTTGAGCCATACTGGTCGGTACGAGTAAAACATTTCATTCAGTCCGTCAGCTGGCAAGTGAAAAGGCCTGAATGGCTGGTATGCAAATTAACAAGCATAACTTCTTGTTGTGAGTGTCTTCTACGGAAGCTTCATTGCGAGAAGCTCCAAATTGTGTTGCTAGTGTCTTCCACTAGAAGCTCTGAGTCGTTCACATATCAAAACAGTTTTGAGTGCATCGTGAGTGCCCTACTTTGTTGCAAATCATGTTTCCTTCACCAGATATGCTTCCTCAGTTCCTCCTTTTGCTTGTTTCTCCTGCTGCTCCCTATTGGAGCCAATTGACATCTTTTGTTGGTACTAGCTGAAACAGCACAGTTTTGTTTCAGTCTTGGACTGAAATCTTGGCTCGGAGTGAGATTTTGAATCATGATTAACCTCCTTATAATTTGTAGGTTTCTATTCATATGAGAACTATCTACTAATATGATATCGGACCCTCAGGCTATAAGGGCTAGGATGTCTGTTATCTGCATTTGGTGGCATTTTGTTCTTCTATCTTATCGTTGTAGCTGAGTTCTTTCAATTTCAATGCTGGGAAAGTAGTAAACTAGAAATGCCCATGGTCTTACTAATTTCATGTGCATTTGTTCTATTCACATTGATAGTTAACAATGGATGTTTTTCTTCTTTTCGCTACTAAACCTTGAATCAAAGGAAAACTACCGACCAATTATGAAATGTTAATTTATTGCTTTACTTAACAGGCGCGAAGAACTCCAGCAAAGGACCAATCAGCTGAGGAGAACTGTAAGTAAATTGCGCCAACCTATTCATTTTGCACCTTTGTTTTTCTCTTGAGGCGCATCCTGTAGAACCAATCTTGAACTTCCAGTTCTTAAGTTGCTCTCCACTGAATTGCTTAATAATATTAACTTTTCAAATTCTTTGTGAATTTTGTTTCCTATTCTGTTGGACATAGGTCGAGGAATTGGAGCATGAACTAGCGGAAGTGAGAAAGAAGTGTTCTCAGCTTGCTGCTGATTTGCAGATCAGAGGGGGAAGCAATATATCCTAGGAAGGAACCTATCTTAAACTCAACCCTGAATGAGATTTGATGTGCTTATTTGTCTATAGAGAGCTGAACAATACAGTTATGACACACTGGTCATATAAGCTCAAGTGTTGGGAAACCGTTTGTCGATGTAATAGTAGCTTATCTACGCCCTCAAGTTGTCAATCTGTTTTCATCTTCATTTTTCATTCACATCTATGATTGCAATAGTAGGAAATTACAAATTCGAAAAGTTGGAGGGGAAAAAAACTTGTTGGTGGACAAAGTGATCGACTTCAGATCTCAGAGCAGACAATTGAGAACAAAAATATGTAAAATCGTACAACTTTATTGATCACTTAGTTAAAGAAAACCATTGGCAGGTTTAAATGACAGTACACTCAATGGAAGAAAATTGATCTAGTTTTTGAATGGTTTAAATAATATAATATTTAGATTAACGACTTATTCTGACTTTTTTCTATAATTAATTCTTGCGGATTGTGTTAACTCATAGTGAATTCGATTTACTTTTACTTGATTGGCATTATTACTATTATTATTATTATTTAACTCCATGTGACGACATAATTATGATTGATTTTAAATATGGATAAAGGAGGAGGATTGTGTTAAGTTGTCAATCAATGTAAAAAATTATGGTAAATATTCAATGAATAGATTCATTATGTTAATGCTAGGATATTTTTCGGAAGGAACGCGTTACAGGGTCCGACTGTAAGTCTCGATAAGAATCATTATATCTCTAGAATTTAGGTGTAATATTAAATAGGTAAGGGTTCACTTTGTAAGATTCAACTGTAACGTCTCGGCAAAGACCACTATATCTGTATGAGAACTTAGGTATAGTGTTAAATAGGCAAAAGTTCTTACAACATATGTGGGTAAGAATAAACATTAGAGTGATGATAGGGAGAGTGAATTTGGGAGAGTGAATGGGAGAGTGAATGACGTGGTAGTTATTGTATACACGTCCGATCGACGATCGGACACCACCGGCGGCCTTCGGCCGCCGCCCCGAACCAAACTATACCCTGGGGGGCACGGTGAACCCGTCGGGGATCGCCACAATTGCGATCTCGCATCATTGACCGTCGATTTTGATGGGTTCACCGTTGCCGGCGATCCTGACGAGTTCACCGTCCTCCCAAGGTATAGTTTGATTCGGGACGACAATCAGAGGCCGCCGATGGTGTCCGATCGTCGATCGAACATGTACACATTAGCTGGACGTCATTCACTCTCCCAAATTCACTCTACCAATCATTACTCTAAACATTATAAGAAAAGTAATAATCTGACATTTGGAACAAGGAATATAAGAACTCTCACTGGTAAAACAATGAAAGTAGCAGATGCGATAATTAGAAGAAAAATTAGTATTTTATATGTACAAGAGACAAAATGGGTAGGCGAGAAGGCAAAAATTATAAAGAACTCAGTTATGATACACAAGAAAGAGTAAAACAAATGGAGTGGATATTTTTTAGATAGTTCTTCAAAAGATGAAATTGTTAGAGTAGTTAGAAAGAGGGATAGAATTATAGCTAGTGACGAAAGAAGCTATGAACGTAATTAGTATATATGTACCTCAAGTAGGATTATATGAAGAAACTAAATCAAGATTTTAAGGCAATTTAGATGAGGTATTACAAAACATTCCACCAAATGAAATGATTTTAATAGGAGACGATCTAAATAGATATGTCGGAGTGAAAAATGAAGAATATGAGAGGATATATTGGAGTTATGGGTTTCGAACAAGAAATGAAGAAGGAAAAATTATATTGGATTTTGCGATAGTATATGACCATATACTAGCTAATATATTTTTTAAGAAAAAAGAAGAATACTCGATTACGTTCAAAAGTGAGAATAATAAATCGCAAATTGATTTTTCTATGATTAGGAAAAGAGATAAGAAGATTTGTAAAGATTGTAAGGTCATCCTTGAAGAAAACTTAACTACCCAATATAGATTAGTAGTGTTGGATATACACCTTAATTATAATATCAATAGAGTAAAATATACACGACTCCTATAATTAGGTGGTGGAAGTTAATGATGGAAAGCAAAATATATTGAAGGAGAAGATAGTAATACAAATATTAGATGAAATATACATTGACTCTAATACGACATGGGATAAGATGATATCAAAGTTAAAAATAATAACTAAGGGTGTATTCGGTGAGTCAAATGGGCATGCACCACTAAATAAAGAATCTTAATGGTGGAATAAGAAAGTACAAAAGAAAGTGAAGAAAAAACGTATATCATATAAGAAATTATATATTTGTAAGAACGAGAAAAATTTAAAAAAATATACAATAACAAGAAAGTGACTAAGAAAACAGTAAATGAAGTAAAAAATAAAAATTTTAAACGATTATATCAAAATTTGGACATAAAAGAAGAGAAAAAAGACATTTATAAAACAGCTACAGCGAGAGAGAGGAAAACAAGAGACTTTAGCCAAATAAAATGGATTAAAAATGAATGCAATAGAATACTAGTAAATGATAGTAAAATAAAAAAGCGATGGAGAATTTTTCATCAACTTTTTAATGAAGGTTTAGGGTCTCAACTTAACTTAGGCAATTTAAGTAGTTCAAATGAGTATAAAATTTTTAATTTTCATCGTAGAATTCAAACTTCAGAAGTAAAACAAGTTTTGAAAGAGATGTAAAATGAAAAAGCCATGGGACTAGATGATATTCTAATAGAGGTATGAAAGTGTTTAGAAAAATAAAGCATTGAATAACTTATAAAATTATTTAATATAATATTGAAAATAAAAAAATACCTAATGGAGGATAAGTATTCTAGTTCACTTATATAAGAACAAAGGAGACATACAAAATTGTGTAAATTATAAGAGTATTAAACTAATGAGTCATACCATAAAATTTTAGAAAGAGTAATAGAAAAAATATTAAGGAAGAAGACCACAGTAACTGAAAATCAATTTGGGTTAATGTCTAGAAGGTCGACAATAGAAATTATATATCTTTTTAGATAATTAATTGAAAAGTATTGGGAGCACAAAAAAGATCTACATATGCTATTTATTGATTTAGAAAAAGCTTATGATACGGTCATAAGAGAAATTATATGGAGAATTTTAAAAAAGAGACGTTAACATAACATATATTGAACTAATTAAGGATATGTATGAAAATGTAACAACCAGAGTGAGAATTTCATGCGGATTAACTGAAACATTTCCAATAAGGATAGGGTTACATCAAAGATAAATTCTAAGTCCTTATCTTTTTACACTAATCATAGACGAATTCACTAAACACATTCAAGATACAGTACCATGGTGCATATTATTTGCAGATGATATTATTTTGATAAATGAGACACGTGAAGGAGTAAATGCTAAACTAGAATCTTGACGAAAAACACTAGAAGTGAAAGGTTTTAGGTTTAGTAGAGTAAAGACAAAATATATGAAACTTAAGTTTAACAGTATTAGACATAATAAGACAACTGTTAAGATAGGAGATGACGAGTTATCTAAAACTGAGAGCTTTAAGTATTTAGGATCATTTTTCCAAAGTAATGGAAGGATTAAAAGAGATGTTTTACACAGAATATAAGTATGTGAAGGTTAACGTCGGGTGTTTTATGTAATTATAAAATACCTCTAAAATTTAAAGAGAAATTATATAAAACGACAATTAAACTTGTTATATTATATGATGCTTAATGTTAAGTCATGACTTGGATACATAAGCAAAAGATGAAAGTTACAGAGGTGAAGATGTTAAGATGGATGTGTCAACATACGAAGATAAATAGTATAAGGAATAAGAGCATTAGAGAGAAAGTCAGAATTATATCTATTGAGGAAAAACTTCGAGAGATATGTTTGAGATGGTACAAACATATACTTAGACGATCAATAAATGTCCCTGTTAGACGATATGAAACTATGATAAATACGCACGAGAGAGAAAAAAGGATAAAAAAACTTAGTCGACAATAATAAAATAAGATAAATTTTATTTAAATATAGGTAATGATATAATAAGGAATAGAGTTCAATGTCGTAGAAGGATCCATATAGTCGATCCCATTTAGTAAGATAAAACTTGATTATTGTAGTAGTAGTAATAGTATTATTTTAATTATTGAGTTATTATCTAAATTGAAATCTATTTTTAATTTTGCCGTCAGTCATCTTTTGCCATGTTATCTTCCCTCTTATCATAACATAATAGAACAGGGTGAGTTAAGATAATGCATAAATAATATACTATTCTGATTAATAAACAGAGAAAAGCTTGACTGGTTAAAGAATAACATACGGTTAAATTTAAGCAGATAAATTACTATATATATATATATATTTTTTAAAAAACATAAAAAAGTAAAGAGAAAATCATCTAGAAATCACAACATGTTTTGCTTTACATGATAAGTCACTCGAAATCAATCCAAATCACTTTGATGAAAACAAAACTCCGGTAATTAACAACCAAACAGCCATTTTGAAAAATATTTGAAGTTCATTGAGGCCATTCATGGGAAAGTTAATTTAGCTCCTGTTTTTGTTCTTGGGACTAATTCATGTATATGATGTGGATGAGATGCCCACCATGTTCACAGTAATTTGCAGTCTCACCATCAGAATGATCCTTCAACACAAGTAGAGAAACTAAGGAAGAATAACAAACGTTCCAAAATCCTTCGGCAACAAATGAAATGAAAATGCGATGTGATTAACCCAACCTGGCAAAGGGAAGTTCCTGCAGAAAGTTGTGAAGCAGGAGGTGTCCAGAGATCAGACTTGCCATTGCCGAGGACGAGAAAACAAATATTGGTTAAAATGGTGAGTATTCACATGTATCTGCCAAGAATGAACGAACCAATACCCATCGTCAGGAATGCTTGATACCAGAACAAATTTGCAAACTGCATACACTGAAAGCAAATATAAATGCATATTTTTCATGTAGATAGCGCATAAAAAATCATAAATTAATTGTCATTACCAAGAAAAACAAAACCTTTAAAACTGAGGTACTGGAATATGATAATTTCACTATTTCATGACGCCAAATGATCCTAACTTAGATAGGTCGGGAACCCAGAAAGATAGCTCAGATGACGCTGTCGTGAACATTAGCATTCCCGGTGCCCATTTTATCAGTGGTGGTTCTGAATCAGTGCTAGCCCAACAAGCAACCTGGACATCAAAAATGTTTCCATCAGGTAAGAGCATACAAAAAGCAATTGAATTATCGATAAAGCAAAGGAAATGCATGAGTCAAGCCCTATTTTCCATACTTTGCCGCTTCTGATGTTCCACGCATAAACACTGCCATCACCAGAACCTGCTAATGAAAATCAGTTATTATATTAGACGTGATAATAATCAACAGCAAACATCTTTTAACCAACTGATATTACCTGATATAACATACATTCCATCAGGACTGAAAGAAGCCTCCAATGTTCCATTACTTACAACTGGCTTTACATTATAAGTAGAAATCTATGAAACAACACAAACACCATGAAACTGACTGGTTCGACATCATGACTAACAATTATAAACCCCGCCAATAAATAGCAATGAAAAATCCCGAATCTAATAGAGATCAAAATTCAAACTAAACGTCATGGATAAAAACTTACCACAGTTCCACGGAAGGAATCCAGCACATGAACATGACCGTCCTTAGAAGTCAATAGCATTAGTCTTCCATCATTGCTGAATTTCACAACATGAGCATCAGACTCAAAGGCGCCAACAGGAAACATATCAAATGGGCCCTAATGAGAAAGAAAAAATTCAGTGAAAGTGACTATTTCACTAATAGATATTATGTAACCTAGTTATCAACCTTCTCATATTTCCGAGCATCAAACATTCTAATAAAACCACCAAAAGCAATAGCAAAAACCATCCCTTGGTCATCATAAGAAACTGCTGGCCTGCCTTGAACACGTAAAAGGCCCTGCAACAACAAACAGAACAGGTAATTCATCGAAGCAAAAAAAGAGTCGCCTTTCCTATAGTGTATCATAATCCAACTTATGTACCTGTGCTTTCTCAGCCCTTTGATCCCAAAGCAAACAAGTCCAATCAAGTGATCCAGAGATGAAACATTCCTTACGGGGACACAATGACAAAGATACAACCCTGACAAAAGTTGCAGAAACACTAAATGTTTGCAGTTATTCCCAAATTTAACTGATGTGCTTAGTCAAAAGAAACACAAAAGAAATGCATACCGGTCATGGTGACCTTTGAAATATCTCAAGTATTTATTGTCATTTAAGGAGAGAAGCCTCAAAGATTCTGTAAAATCAATTAGAACGTACATAAGCATCACGGATAGAAACCTGCATGATGCACCAGATTAAACTCACCATCCCAACCATTTTTTGAGGAGTATATAACTGTTGATGGATGATCAGTGAAGTAAACTAGATCAACACCGTATTTTTTGCTGTTGATAGTCTTCAAGCATCTAAAAAAGCAAGTTAACAAAGAAAAAACAAAATGCCATGACGAAAAAATTCTGCAGTGTTAATATTCAACAGAGAGAACTTAGCAACAATAATAGACATCGATCGTTAGAAATAAAAGGCATAATTTTTTAAAAACAAAAGAAAATGAAAGAGAGGAGTTGATTAATGAGTTTCACTAAATAATTAAAACAAAACTGCAGAATAATGTGAAAATCATAATAAAGTGGTGATATCCTGAACACCTAATCTTACTATCTTGAAGAGTTGTTAGTAACTCACCTATGAAAATAAAACTTGAATGAGTAAAGTGAAAGTCTAATACAAAATGTGATATCCTAACCATCCTCCCTGGCTATCTGAAAGAATTGCCAATAACTCGCCTAGGAAAACAAAGCTTGAAGAATAATGCAAAAGTTCTAATAGTGTAGTCAGTAGTCACCGTCAAGGGTTGCAAGGTGGAAGAATTTTCAATGTGCAGTGGGGAGTAAGAAGATCCAATAGTAATAAGTAGATTACTATTCACCATCTAGGTTTCCAAACACCTAAATTTATAGGCTGGAAGAATTGCCAATAACTCACCTAGGCATGGAGTTGGGAAGAAGACCCGACCATAGCTTTTAACTCATCTGATGTGAATGAGCTAACCTGGTAGTATTTCGGAGTTGCATGTTCTAATTCTTTGGTTATTCATTCTGAAAACAAAAAATGTCTTATCCTTGCTAGTGAGCATTATCTTTCACGCACATACCAAGCACATATAGGTGAATTATCATTTTATACTGAAGAACAACTTATAGATAATTTCAATAGCCCTGTGGAAGCCTCTTGTTTAAAGTTATAAACAGCTACATGATTGAGATACTTTGTGCCCCAACTTGATGGGGAATGCTAAAAGAAGATTGGTAGAGTAGTCTTATGTTATTAATGCCCTTGCAACATATTGTATTATCTTACCTCTTTATATACAATATTTTATGCTATAATGTTCTTGCAACACATTGTATTATCATACCACTATATATACAGTAGTTTTATGCCATGATGTCCTTTCAACACATTTCATTATATGTTCCAAGTGTTTCCTATATCATTAAACTTTTAGCTTGCTTTTGAAATTTTAGTGACTTAATGGAATCCTTGTGATTCAAAGGACTTCAAGAGAGATGAGGGATCTGAAAAGCAAATGTTACACCTGGGCGAGAAGTGGTAAGGAACATCAACTCAGGTGACCTTGAGAAAATATCAAATGGAGAATCACTTGGGGAAACTCCATTGGCTGGAGCTAGGGTGGACTTCTCACTTCTGAACTTGGCAGTCTCAGTTTCAAGGGTTATAATCGATAGACAAGTCTAGGTTCCAAGTGTTATAATAGACGGGAAAGTGACATTCAACTTAATTGAGGAAAACTACAGACTGTTTAGCAAAATTCTCAAGCAAGCATTGATCTAGTGTCATGATATCCTAAGGTTTGAGGCTCAGAGTGTGTGTGATTGAACAATTGAATTATTAGGCTCTTTATTTTCTTGCACGCTTAAATATTTAATTAGCATTACCTTTTGTTTTCACTTGTTTTTGTTGGTGCAATCGACCCAAGTTTGATCGGGTAGATCATGGGTTTTGATGTGTGTGCTAATATGATTAAGTTAGGTTTTCATGTTGGTTGATGTGTGTGTTTGAGTCTTGTAGGACTTAGTGAACCACACATGAGGAACAACGGAGTGAAACATCCGAGGGACGAGAGTCGAAGGAAGAGGATTTCAAAGGGCGAGCCGAGAAAGTAGACTTCAAAGGCATACACGAAGGATGACATGGAGACAAACCGTGGGCTTGTGTGCGCATCCGAGGGACGAGAGCCGAAAGAAGAGAACTTCAAGGGGCAAGCCGAGGAAGTGGACTTCAAGGCTTACGCGAAGGATGAATTCCGGAGAGGTTGAGTGTGGGAATGTAACTGTAGCAGTCGACTGGTAAGGGGACCAGTCGACTGATCTTTCTGTAAGGTCGAACAGCTTGCAACAGTCGATTGGTCTGGAACCAGTCGATTGGTCTGTTCGAAAATCTCCAGCCCGGCTTGGTCCTGAGGACACTAGAGGTCAGCATCTATGGCCCTTGAGTGCTCGCCAGACCTCCTTGTCTTTGTGGATTTAAGCCGAAAGGCTGTCAATCTGATCCATCAATATTCTAACAGGAGCGGAAGCTCCGAAGTCTTAAGAGATGTTTTTTTGGTGCTCCTGAATCCATTCAGATTCGTTCCTTCATTGTTTTGTCTAATCATTTGTCCTTTTGTTGTTAGATCAACTTATAAGATATTGATTTACTTCATTGGATAGTTTACCTAAAAAATTACATTGATAAATTATTTATTTTACAGAATTCATTTATGTCGTGCTCTTTAATTTACCACAGTAAAGGACGAATTTAACATTGCCTATTTTGTTTCACATGGATCCTAGTTAAAAATACAAATACATTGACGATTTTCCAGCAACTTGAGCTTTGAGACATATAGTTAGCCAGCCAAATTTAAGATGGTATATGATCTTATGTTTGAAACTTTGTGTTTAAATATTGGCAATTCCTGTTCCAAAAACATACCAATAGCGTGTTGCAAATGGGCCATCAAATTTACAGTTTGCTTGTCGATTTAGGCTATTGAATCTAGTCAAGAACAATTTGCACAATCACATGTAAAAGGATAGTGTTAAGAATATAAAATAGATTAATCTTTTTTAAGAACTCTTGCTTCTGGGATTAGTAGTTAGCCAATCAAAATTTAAGACATATACTAGCACATCTTGTAAGTAATCCTGAAATCCAAGTAAATTAAAAATATTATATATCCTGACAGATGCAAGTAAATTCAGCCAAAGATGAGAATTGAAATGTTCAAATGTGGCAAACCATCACCCGAGTACCAACTGCACTATGCCCATGGGGGCAATTGAAATGTTCAAATGATCCTTAACTACCTTGCCAAACAGATTGGTTATATCACAGATGGATATGCAGAACAAATGCGTTGATTGATTGCATCAAAATTTGCAATTTAAACACCACTTACAATGCATTTTGTACATCATAAAGGCGAATTGATTCATCATCACTTGCAGTTACTAGATAACTTGCACTCCTATGAAAATCCATCGAGCTGATTCTGCCATTCTAATACCGAAACTGTCAACTCAGTTCTTGTAAAAACAACATATGAATGGAAATTTATAGTAAACTCTTGATAAATTAAAAAAAAACACACACATACATTCAAAAGCTAAACAGATGATAAGTGCATTGATGTCACACTGCCTAATATTCTAAATATTTCAGGATAAGTTTTGAATATCTACCAAGTCAAAGTAAATAATAAGCTAAGCCGTTACATATGTCAATATGCTTACTATGTTATTAACCATAAAACACCTATAAATCAATTTACTTGACAACAATTAAAAAAGCAAACAGTAGAGTGAACAAAGCAAGATGTGAACACCAAAGAAAGTCTACATGCAACAAATCTCCTAGAATTCTTAAATCCATCATTTAGAGAAATAGAGATGAGCCTACCTAGATTTGGCTGTCTGAACTTGCTTGAAAAGATAGTAACACAACAATGGGCATGGGAAAAAGAAAGCAATTGCATAATGACCGTTCCTTCCTGTTTTTCTACTTGAACCTTTATTACTCCACATGTTCTGATTGTCACGCTGCCTTTTCCTTTATCAACAGTCCCATTGAATCCTCGATTTCTTTTGATGTCCAATCTTCTTCCTGAATTTCTTTGTTATAACTCTCTTCTTCCTTTGTAATTATGTTTATGCTGTTGATGAATTTGTTAATGTCCAAATTTCAAGAATTGCTCAAATTTAAAATTAGAATGCTGTTCTTGTACAGTTGTTAACGTATTTGTTATTGCGACAATGCATATGAAATACTATCATGCTTGTGCTAGTAGATGTAAGGGGCTTATAAGTATACATATCCAATCTAGAAGATTTTGCTCTAGTACCCCCAATTAAATATAAAATAAAAATATGCTAGTTGTGCTTCCTATGACAAGGTAATTATTACATTTTATCCATAGCCATGAACCCCAAGACTACTGTTTCACTTCTCTTTCAGATGGACCATATGAAACCATATGAAAGTTTCAAAATTGAACATTAAATGTAAAAACAAAAGCAAACTTATCTTCCTCGCCCTTCCCAACCCTTTATTATTAATTTGTCATCGTCAACAAGCAATGCAATTTCCTTCCCCTACCGTCACTCCTAAACGTAGGAACTAACCAATTATCATATGAATTTTTGCAGTTCGCTTCCAACCCGCAATAAAGAAACAAGTTTTATCGTCAAAAATCACTCCACAGGCACAATGAAAAATTGCAACGGATAAAGTGAATGAAAGGGAAGAAGCACTCAATGAGTTTGATGGAAGATTACATAATCTCGAAAGGCCATGCCGACTTCCATGCTCTTGAATATCTCATCTGTCAACTCCATGGACGCCTTCTCCTCCCTCTCCATCATCATCAACCGCCACCTTCAGGCTAAATCCTAGTAGAACTAAGTTAGGGCGTGGCGCCAGGAAGCGCAATCTGATGGGTTCCTTTCGTCGGTACCGGTGGTATTCTCCGCCGAGGATGCAGATCGAAGAATCCGGCAGGACCTGAGTTGCTACAAGATCGGGGCACAAATCCGGCAATCGCCTGCGGTAGGGAAGCAACAGCAGGAGAGCCCACGGGATACCGGGAGTCCGGGACCGCGGCCGGCAAGTGGCCCAAACACAGGTCGATTGAGCCTCTGGTCATGGCTGCTTATGAGTTATGAGCGGCCTATATATGGGCCGTGATATGGGCCAAAGCCTTTTGAGTCACGTAGACTGCACACTAGTAGAGGCCCGTCATCATTCTTGTATACTTTTAGTCAACTATATGTATATATAAAAAAATGATGAATTCAATAATAAGAAATAATTTACAAAGTAAAAATCTCAGTGAAACATTTAACCGTCTATCACTAGCACATCTAATATTTAATTATCGATCGGACACTATCGATAACTTTCAATCGCCGCTCTAAAGTAAACTATATCTTGGAGGGATGGTGAATCCATTGGGATCGCTGACAATGGTGAACCTGTCGAAATCAATGGTAAATGATACAAGATTACAATTGTGACGATCCCCGACGAGTTCATCATACCCCCTAGGATATAGTTTGGTTTGAGGCGGTGGCCAGAGGTCGCCGATAGTATTCGATCGACGATCGGACGTCGGATATGTCATCGATTGACGGTCAAAATTTTTACTGAGATATTTATTTTCATTGAGCGTATCATTGCTCGTAAATAATATTCAACATATCTTTTTACAAATACATTGTAATTGAAAATTAAAAATTATTTAAGTGATAATTAATGTTCAAACTATCAACGATTTGTGATAGGATATGAAAATCGATTGATGATCTCACTAGTAATGAGATTGGATAATATTGAATTTTAGACGATCAATTTAATTTTATAAAAATATTTTATCATCCATCAAAATAAATCAAGATATATGACAATTTAAAAATTTGTCGGTCTCAGATTCGTTCCGAGTCCCGTTTAAATTTTTTTTAATAAAAATATATCATAATTAAAAATTAAATCATAAATATTTAAAATAATAATTAATCATATTTGAATGTACGGTACCCTGAAATCCTCATTCGACGTACCGTATCCTCACGGAGCGGACAGACGTGGCTGTCACATTCAAGTCATTTTTTTTTTCAGCCGACTTAGACCGAGAATGTGAAAGATAAAAACTAGCTCTGCCTAATTTTAAATGTCAAAAAAATATAGATCTGCCAAAAGATTATTATCTAATTAATTTTTTTTTTTAAAAGTTTTTAGAGTAGGTAAGCCGGAGAGAAGTCTCAACTCTTGTGCACCTGTCGCTTGTCGAAGCCAACAGGTAACGTTCCCGGTTTCTCCACCCGTCGGTTCAACTGCGCGTCGTCGTTTTCTCTCCCCTTCGTCGTTCAGTCCTTCCTAGTTCCTTCCATTACTCCTTTATTTCTATTTTTGAATGATGATAAATCATGTTGCGGTGAATTAAAAATGTGATAAAGATTAAAGAGCAAGGAGAAGAAATCAAAACCTTTCGAACGATATCAAATGCGACACGACGATGATAGATAAGATTTTGTGTCGGTTGGGAGTAAAAGAGCCGTACCTAAAGGCACGTATCGATTGAGTTCCCGTTCGCGCGTAGAAATTTCCGGATGGAAACAACTCGAACCATGTTGCTGGGACGATTTTTCACCAAACGTTTTGACCAGAGAGAAGAAAGGTGGATTGGCAGCATTTACACCGCCCATTCGCTCCCATTGGCCATTTACAATCTCGATTTTATATATTTCAATATGAGATTCACATTAAATTGATGGGTTGAACATTCCGGGGTTAAAACGTGGCATAAGAAAGTTACTTATTAAGGCTCACTTGACTTGAAGGCCAGATCAAACTCGCGAGACCATCTCGGGAGTACAGGCGCCCGGAGACTTGTCGAGCTTTAGACTCTCGAGATCATCTTGAGAGAATAGACCCCAGAGATCAGTTGGGCCGTAAACTTCCGAGATCACCTCGTCGGGAGTACAAGCCTCCGGTGGCAGGCCGAGTCTTAGGCTCCCGAGACCACCTCGGGAGGGTAGACTCTCGGGACCACCTCGAATTGACAGATGCCTGAGATTAGGTCGGACCATACGTTATCGAGACCACCTCGAGAGTACAAGAGTGTTCGATGGTAGGTCGGACCTTAAACTCCTGAGATCACCTCAGGAGGATAGACCCTCGAAGTCATCTCGGGAGGGAATACCCCAAGATCAACTCGGGAGAGCGGAATTCGAAGATCTATACATCAGATAATCCGACTTCAAATAACCGTTCCTCTTTCCAGATCAGGGAAGTTGTCGGATATTTATTGTCTGTTACACGCGACAATTAAGGTCTTAATAATCACTGCGGTCGTTACCTAAGGGTTATTAGGTAACCGACGATTATGAAACGTGAAGACACGTATAAGTAAGCTCTCGGGTATATAAAGTACTTTGACACCTAAATAAAAAGGGATACACTTTCTGAACTCACAAAAATTACATTTCTCGTTGTCCTCGTGCAAATGATTAAGGTTAATGACTTGAGCGTCGGAGTGGACTCAGTCGAAAAACTTTCAGTGCGTTTCCATTAATGCTCGTGTTAATCTCGTAAAATATGATCTTTTTTTTTTCACCATCATCCTCGTGACTCGCACTCCGCGTCAATTCTTTTGAAGAACATAAATTTTACATATTTGATTTGAAGAAGGCTCGAAAGTAAATATCGAAGCATGTTTTTGTCTTGGGCATAAAAGGAAACGAGTCGAGCGCACGCAGATGCCACCGAGCCACAACGATAAACCATGCCTTATCTGCGTAACCATAAGATATGTGTCGACGTGTGATGCTCATCCCAATGCACATGAAAAACGGAGGCGGGACACCTGTACTGGGTCCCACAATATCTGCGGGGAATTCCATCCCAAATTGACTATCAGGTTCTTCAATCTGGTTAGAAGATACTCTGTTTTGTGTGGTCAACAGAATGCTGTGATCGCTGCTGCGTCACTGTTTTTTTCTTCTCCTTTTACGAGTCGGCGAGATCTTGGCCGGCCCACCCCCCATGTGTCTATCTCGTGGCGTGCCCTTCCAATCTGCGTTATAAATTGCAAGCCGAACTCAATATTTTGTTCTAAACCGTTTCTTTGATAGATATAGATCTGTGTTCTCCCGGCGTGTAGAGAATCTGTAGGTGTTGTAGTTGATTAGTTAGTTCATGGCTTTGACTCTGCGTTCGTCGGCCTCGTTCATGAGCCGGCTCGACGCGGGCAGCAAGAGCCACCGGTCGGCGGAGGACTTCCCGGTCGCCAGCTCCGTCGCGCCCGTCAGCAGGGCCGCTTGTGGCCGGCTGCGAGCGGTGGTGAAAGCGGCGGCGTGGGCGGCTCAGCCGCAGCGGCGGAGCCAGGATGACGAGGTCGCGGTGGCGCTGCACGGCGCGTCGGCGCACCGGAGGGAGGGGGGAGGAGGAGGGCGAGCAGGAGTGTCGGTGTTTGTTATGCTGGCGCTGGACACGGTAAGCAGAGAGGGGAGGCTGCAGCGGCCGCGGGCGCTGAACGCGAGCCTGATGGCGCTGCGGAGCGCCGGGGTGGAGGGGGTGATGGTCGACGTGTGGTGGGGGCTGGTGGAGAAGGAGGGGCCCCGGCGGTACGACTGGGAGGCCTACGACGAGCTGGTGCAGATGGTGCAGCGCCACGGCCTGAAGCTTCAGACGGTCATGTCCTTCCACCAGTGCGGTGGCAACGTCGGCGACTCTTGCAGGTGAATATACATCGTTTAACTTCTCCACTAATGAATTTCTGAGGATTCAAGTTGAACACTCAAGTCCAATAAATCCAGATTTTCAAGCCGATTTTCGTCATGATTCGGTCTGTCACATCGAATTACTATCATTTTTAGCTTGTTCTCTTCCATTCCGGAGAACGTAGCTTAAAACTAGTCGATTCTGACTAACGGAAACACTTGGCAGCATTCCGTTGCCTCCATGGGTGCTTCAGGAAATGAACGAGAACCCAGACATAGTCTACACTGACAGGTCGGGGAGAAGGAACCCGGAGTACATCTCGTTAGGCTGCGACATGATGCCGGTCCTCAGAGGAAGAACTCCAATCCAAGTCTACTCTGATTTCATGAGGAGCTTCAAGGAAAGATTCAACGACTACCTCGGTGAAGTCATCGTTGTAAGCGCCGTGACCGGGCAGTCGCTCTTCTTCAACCTCTGTTCTCGACGTAATGCGTTTTTACAACAAAATCTCCTCTGTTTCAGGAAATCCAAGTGGGAATGGGGCCTTGCGGGGAGCTCAGGTATCCGTCGTATCCCGAGAGCAACGGAACGTGGAAGTTTCCTGGAATTGGTGAATTCCAGTGCTACGATAAGGTCGATTCGTTGAAGTTTCGAGATTTGGTTGTGTTTCCTTGGAGAATCGAGCGTTGATTGATCGGAGATTTGGGTTTGATGCGATTTGCAGTACATGAAGGCTTCGCTGCGAGCTGCGGCGGTTGCAGCGGGGCACGAGGAATGGGGCGAGGACGGGCCGCGCGACGCCGGCCACTACAAGCAGTTCCCGGAGGAGACCGGCTTCTTCCGGCGCCAAGGGACGTGGAGCACGAGCTACGGCGAGTTCTTCCTCGACTGGTACTCGGAGAAGCTGCTGGAGCACGGCGACCGCGTGCTGGCCGCCGCGGAGGGCGTCTTCCGAGGCAGCGGCGCGAAGCTCTCCGGCAAGGTCGCGGGGATCCACTGGCACTACTGCACGCAGTCCCACGCGGCGGAGCTCACCGCCGGCTACTACAACACGCGGCGGCGCGACGGCTACGTGCCGATCGCGCGGGCTCTGGCGCGGCGGGGCGCCGTGCTGAACTTCACGTGCATGGAGATGCGCGACGAGCAGCAGCCGGGGCAGGCCGGGTGCTCGCCGGAGATGCTGGTGCGGCAGGTGCGGCAGGCGGCTGCGGCAGCCGGGGCGGAGCTGGCGGGGGAGAACGCGCTGGAGAGGTACGACGAGAAGGCGTACGAGCAGGTGGCAGCGACTTCCGCCGGCGCGGCGGAGGAGGGCGTCGGGCTCAGCGCGTTCACGTACTTGAGGATGAGCAAGAGGCTGTTCGAGGGCGAGAACTGGCGCCACTTCGTCTCGTTCGTGAAGAAGATGTCGGAAGGCGGGAGGAAGAGTGAGCTTCCGAGGAGCGATCGCAGCCACTCCGATCTTTACGTCGGTTTCATCAACGGCGGCGATCGCCGGAGCTCGAAGACTGAAGAAGCTACTGCGGCATCGTAAAGTACGAGGAGAACGATCTTATAACTATATACGGCAGGTGAAACGAATAATTTAAACAGAAAATAAATTGGCACTACAGACAAAAAAATACAGAATTATCGATAGAATAATATTGTAATTGGATTAAAAGATATTTAAATCATTATATTTATGCGTACGTGTGTTCGCTTACTTGTTTTATCAGTTAAAATACATTTATAACCCTACCCACTCCCATGAGTATGGGTAAGGATCACGAACTGCACCGGGGGTAATTTCGTCATTATACATTGCAACGCATCACAAAAGGCATTTGTCTGTGCCCATTCCACATTCAGTAACTGTCTCGTGTACGGTAGGTTGTCCGCTCAAATTTTACATGCAACATCTTGTGGAAAAAGTACGTGCAATTGGATTTTTAACCGTTGGATATAGCGAGATTAACCCAGATCCAAATAGTTGTGCGGTTAAGATTAATTCCTGATCGATCTAACGATGAGCATGCCCCTTTCACGTGAATTGTAGTGTGAGGGGGGATGCATTTATTTGTCTACATGCCGTTGTAGCTTTCCGCTTCCTCCAATCCTTCCTCTTCGTCTCCCCTCGAAGAGGAAAAAACCTGAGACGTTTGCAGTCGCAGCCCGGCTCCTCCGCCTCGCTCGGCCCCCTCGCCTGTCTCGGCCCCTCCGCCTCCTCCTCCGCCGTATTTGTGGCTTCATGTGACGCGGCGACCTCCCGTAGAAGCTTCGCCGTCGAGTCGTCCACATCCTTGAAGAGGCTCGCCAAGGGCATCCCTTCGAGATTCGTCATTTGCGCACTATCTGTTAGCGAAAGCTTAGGCTGTCCGCCCTGTGATCTTCTTCCGTTCTACCGCTGTCTTAAGAGGTACGTCTACGCTACTCAGTCACTGGAAACAGAGCATCTTCTTCTTCCTCGTGCTCTCATGGACTCTGTTTCTCTCTCATCGCAGATAGTCACAAGTGATGGACCCTTTCTCGAAGCGGAAGCGGATTCGCCAACCATCGTGGGAGACGGAATATCACGGAGGAGATACCAGCGGGTCCATTGGCCGTGGCGGAGTTAAGGACCCAGAGGTGATTACCATCTTTGATACCGATGAAGAGGAGGAGGTGGAGGGTCAAGGAAAAGGACGACAGATATCGATTCCACTCGCTTCTTCTGTCTCACAGGTACCCATTGTTGAAATCAATAGCGGTATAAATGGCAGTGAGGGAAGTGACAAGGGCAATGTGAAGACGAAGAAGGTCACAGTTCGTTCTTGCTCTGCTCAGAAAGTCTCTGATAGGGATTTGGAAGTTGAAGAGGTTTCAGAACGAGATGCTCAGCCAATGGACGATTCCAGCTTTCAGTTGAATGATACATGCACAACAGACATTTCCAGTTCTAGTGTGGAGGTGATAGATGAGACCGATTTACATCTTGAAGTGGAAGAACAAATTGATGTCATTGACGACATTGATGAAGGAGAGATAGAGGTTGAAGATTACTTTGAGACGATAATCATGACAGATGTGGAGGAAGATGATAAGGAATGCAAGGAATCCAATGAAGATGATGATAAAATTTCCAAAACTTGTCATCCAGTGGCATATTCTTGTCCTCCGAGTAGGACTAGATCATCGATTGGAAATCAACCAAGAGTTTCGTACTATAGATACTTTGAAACGCTCAACTCTGATGAGGATGATGATGAAGAAGAGGAGGGATTACTGAAAGATGTATCATCGTCTTCATCAAAGAAGAAAATGATCTCAAAAACTAGTATTCCTCGGGATGATCAACCATTGCCTTCATTAAACCAGAAGAACAAGTTCTCAGAAGAGGAGGGATCAGAGGAAGATGAACCATTGTCTTCGTCAAAGAAGAACATGTCAAAAACAGACCTTCCTTGGGACGATGACGAGAAGAACAAGATCTCAATTCCTCCGAATGACGAACTATCATCTTCATTAAACAAGAAAGAGTTCTCAGAACCTCAGAAAGATGAACCATCATCCTCATCAAACAGTGCCAAATCTGGAAAAAGAAAGAGGGATATCCCATCCAAAAACTGTTCAATTTCAAAGCTCCTTGTTAATATGATATGCAACAAAACAAAAGATAATCCTTTTGACTGTCCCAAAAACGAGCTTTGCAATGAGGATCCAGACTTTGTCTCATGGGATGACGAACCAAAAATAGTCGACAAGTCCGATCACGAGAAATTTATCGATGAGCTCTGGGCTGATTTTGATTTTCTCATGTGTTCAACGGACATTGGCGTTGTCGACACTGATAAGGTATACTTAGGAACATGATATATTCATTTAAAGTTAATCAATTGGTTCGATAATTGCAACCATCAGGTTCTTCCCCTATCTTTAGGCATGTTTAGTTTCTGTTTTCTAATTGTACAACTCTAGTAAATCAGGTGTATGATTATGATATCCCAAGTACCTAGAACTTTCAACTAATCAATTTTTATGTTATTCAATAGCATTTTAGTCGAGAAGACTAACATAGCATTTCGCAAATAAGACCATTGATGGTGCTATAAACTAACGAAGTAATGAAAAGCTCTATGCCTCTATGATTGTTCAGTATGTTGAACAAATAAGCATGCAAACTTCGTTGAAGCTCAGTCTAGTTCACGAACAAGCTAAAACATAGCTGAGTTTGGCCAGTTATGGCTCATGAGTAGAGCTTTTAACATTTAACACCGCCCATAAACAGATCATAAGCATTCTCTGATATCTTTATTTTCTTTCACTTGTCTATTCATTTAAAGGATATATTTTGCATGGTGTTTATATCTTATGTTTTCCATTCTATGTCAGATCCATTACTCATAACGATAATCTCCTGAATGATCTTGCAGGCACCAGAAAAGCACATTAGATCAAAATCCATCTTAGACTGAATAGATCAGAGAGATATGGTTTGGCTTCCAGTCATACTTCCATGGTGACTTGTCTGAACTTGTCTAAAGAAGAGGAAGCCTCTGCTAGACAAGGATTTTGTGCATCACAGAACGAGAAAGTGCTTATTTTCAGTCAGTATATACAATCATTGGCTATGTTTGAATGAAATCCTTATAACAACACATTATAAACAATATTTGCATGGTACAATCCTCATTATGTGAACAAAACAAATGAGCAATAAATAAGCAATTAAGTAGGTGAACTAACTATTTAGCATATGATAAATGATTTTTATATTTCCAAAAAATTATTGTACTTGCAATTTTTAATTGTTATTTCCAACAAGTACTGGATCAAAGATAAAGATAAAAAACATCACACAATGAAAGATTCGGTCCACCTAACCCTCTTTTACTACACCAAATGTTCTGGTTTAAAATGCTCCAAAAGTCTATCATTGCGTAATTTGAATTGTTCCTGAAAGTAATAGCAGAGCTGAAAAGAACAATTAAGATTAATTTCTTAATCAGGAGAAGTGTGAGTACAAGTTCTCTATTAAAAAAATGGATCCATAATCCATTTAGCCCTCAAAGTAAACAATTGTCTTATACATATTTTCTGTAATGTCGCATTCGGTAAATTGTATTAATTATATTAGTGGAAGGATTCTTGTCGACTTTTGTCCACTGAGCTTGGGAGAAAGAGATCCAATCTTCAGGAAGATATCTGCATAAACTGGTGAGATCTCTACCGATTCCTCCCTACTTGTAATCCACAATTAGATTCAAATCCATGTTTTTAATTAAAAATTAAGCAACTAAAGGTTGACAGACTACTTTACCCTGAAAGGATTTGACATTAATGTTACTGTTATTTTGAATAATCCAAGTGGTCAATTTTAAGGCAGAATGATGGCTTTGTAAGAAGCTGAAGCTCTTCAGGTTGATCAGCATCCCTCTCAATTCTGCTGCCTCTGTTTGCACAGATTTGGAGCATGAGCGCTCGCCGCAGTCCTCGCATTCTTGTAGCCTTTCTTCTGGTTTCAGTGCTGGTTTATGACTGCCTATGGCTTCCCCATATACCTTCGGTATCCTCCGTGTTTCATCTGCAGGTACGCTCTGCTCCAGTTAATTTCCTCATGCTTGTTAATATTTGTGTTCTTCAAATAGTTGCTAGCTGTGTTTTGATTGTTCTTTAAAATCTCTGTGAATCGGTTTTCATGAATCTTTTCTGTAAAATCTCATCATTCAGTATCCTCCTAGCACCTCAATTAGATCTTGTGTATCTTTAATGGCCCTTGAACAATTATAGTTTATTGCAATATTGGAAGCTCCACTTTATTTCTCGCAGGAAGTGTTCTCATGAACGGAGATCGCATCAGCAAAGCTCTTCGTTCGGTGGTTCAATTAGTTGAACCGGTCAAACTAGTTGACTTGAAAAATATATCAGAAATGTGTTTGTATTTGATTTTATTGATCTACTGTTTTCTATCTAATTTTCCAAAATTCACCCTTTTGTGGCCCATATAATCCAGTTTTATTTGATTTCCTTCTGATTTTCTGTTCATGTCCACAGACGGGCCCCAAAGATGAGCTTCAGCTGCAGCTAGAAGGAGCTTCCATGGTGGATAAGACTTTGATGATAGCAATGATCAACAAAACCTCCGTAGTAGATAACACGCTGCAGCTTTTCCTTCAGTCCATGCTCCAAGGGGAGGGCACCTTGTTACTGATCAACCACCTTCTCCTCGTTGCAACTGATGATGCGTCTTACAAACACTGCAAGATTCTTCAGCTTCACTGCTTCCTGCTTTCCTCCGAGAATGCTCCGATTTCTTCTGGCACAACCCTCCATCGCTTATTCTTAGGAGAAGTTCTCAAGCGTGGCTACAGCTTCATCTTCACTGTCAGTTGGATGATTTGTAGCAGCGACTGGTTTAAATTTTTTTTATTGAAATCTTTTCTATTGTTAGGATGTAGATGTTATGTGGCTAAGAAATCCACTACCGAAATTGAAGCAGAGTTCAGATGACTTGCAAATACGTCACAATCTTGAAAATGGAGGTCCTTCTGTCGATGATTCCACATTCATCTACAATGGCTTTTGTTTTGTTGCCTCAAATGAAAAGACTATCACTTGGTTCACAAGACAAAAAGGAAAGGAGGAGGAAGATAATGTGCTTTATCTTGTGAAGTCTGGAGTTCTCCTGCAGCAATTCGGTGTGACGGTCAGGTACTTGGACACAACATACTTCAGCAGCCTTTGCCAGGATGAACTCGATGCTGCAAAGCTCATCGCGCTGCATGCAAATTGTTGCCCCGATGTCAAAGCTAAGCTTGAAGGTCTCAGAGCCATACTTGATGTTTGGAAGACGTACAAAAATGGGAATTCTAGTATGTCATTTCCCGCTCACACTTCTTGTACTCAATCATGGAAGGTGAGATCAAGAATGCAAATTGAAATATATCGCTATATATATTTCTTACTTTGTCTTTCTTTGCATGTTTTATTGCAGAATCTTCAGCTAAAGAGAATTTTGCAAGGTGCTTCCATGAAAAACAAGACAGTGATCATCAGTTACCTGAACAAGGCATATGTTGAAGAGAATGGCATGCTTGATCTCTTCCTTCAAAGCTTGAAGGAAGGGGAAGACACAGCTTTCTTGAGAAATCACCTCCTCCTCATTACAGTTGATGAGGTCTCATATCGACGCTGTAAAGTATTGAAACTTCATTGTTATAATCTTAAAGTTGGGGATCTCAGTTTCTCCAAAGAGCAAGTCTACATGTCAGAAGGCTACGTCAACTTGGTGTGGAAAAAGATTGCAATTCTCAGAGAAGTTCTCAAGCATGGATACAACTTCATCTTCACAGTAGGTCTAAACTCCATCTCATAGAAAATAGCCAATTCAGAACTTTAGAATACATAGTTTTTTCTGAATTTGCTCGCTTGAAGTTTGCCCCATTTCTGTAACTAGGACATGGACATAATCTGGCTGCGCAATCCATTTCCCAAGTTGACTCTTTATGGGCAAGACATGATGATAAGTTGTGACGACTTCAATGGCAGGCCGTTCGACGAAGCTAACAACATCAACACAGGCTTCTTCTATGCTGCCTCAAATCACAAAACCAAGAAGTTGTTTGACATATGGTTCAGTGCGAGGATAAATCTTCCGAAAATGAACGACCAAGAAGTTCTAGTAGCCTTGAAATCTCAGAGGATCTTTAATCTGTTGGACATGAGAATTCAGTTCTTGGACACTCTCCACTTCACTGGATTCTGTCAGTTAAGCAACAACCTGAAAGAAATGACCACGATGCACGCAAATTGCTGTCGAACTTTGAGAGCCAAGGTAGGTTATCTGCGTGCGAGCCTCGCAACATGGAAGAAACTTAATGGCACAGGTATTGTACCTATTTGGCCACCAAGCAAAGCCTGTGTTCAGTCATGGGGAGCATAGTCACAAAACCAGTTTAAGTGCAAACTAGTTTCTATTTTAGGTTATTCTCTTACAAATTAAAGAAAATATTAAATCAATGTGGAATGGGTTTGTAATGCTGATTAATTCAACCTATTTGTGTCATTGTGGATCCTTGCCTTCAACTTGTAACTATATATGATACCATGGCTATGATTTGGAAATTTATGTTTTGAAGAACTTTGTGAAATTAAGTTCCAATATTTATTCAAACATTGTAGTTAATTTGTAGCTTAAAGGATTAACTTTTTCTTTTAAATATAAAACAATGTATACGTATGAATTTAAAGATAAAAATATTAATCGCATATTAATTTGCATAACATTAGTAATTGTAGCAAAGATTAACTTTTTATTTTAAATATAAAACAATGTATACGTATGAATTTAAAGATAAAAATATTAATCGGCATATCTAATTTTAGAATCCAACAAGAATTCACTTTCATTATTTTTTCATGGGAAAAAAAACATTGTTTTACATATTAATCACTTCAAATTTCAATTTTACAATATATCATTGTAAATTTGCTTAAAACATGATCCTCCAAATTTTTAAGAACTACTTTTAAATTTAACCAGGCATTAAAAATAAATAAATAGTTTTTTCAATGGACCATATAAGAAGTACCGTTAAATTAAATTTAAAAAATTATCAAAATTTTCTTCAAATATATTGTTAAATCTTTCATAAAATTTGAGAGTTTAAAATGAACGAGAATTTAGGGAAATGAACCCAACATAGTTATAAAGATATATTAGAAATAGTAAAAACTTTAATATGTTTTTTATAATTTAGATATCTAATTTTTAATCTTGAAATGATCGTTTCACTCTATTGAAAATTTCCAACTTACCATCAAGATAAATCAAAAAGTACAAATAGTTTATAACAGATGACCTAAATTTACAAATAATTCGAATTAGATGTAATATATTCTGGGTGAGTTAAACGCTCGTTTCTCAGAGAGCTCGTCTCACTGCTTACTATCACATCGTGACCCTGAGTAACCTTGAGCGTTAAAAATTTAACATTGTTATTAGAACAATAATTGATTAAAAAATGATTAATCAGGTTTGGATAAAATTTGAGATGATTGGCCCGTCCCTACATAAGTTTTCAACCGGACGCTAGGATAAATCGCGAAGCGCTCGTTGCGAGCAGTTCAGAAGCCCAATATCTCACGATTGCACGTTCCATTTAGAGAAAAAATTTATATAAAATTTACCGTAATTAGGAATCGAATAACAGATATTTGAGAGATAATTAATCATACTTTTGTTGTATTATAACTCTTGGGGCGAACAATAATTGACTAAAGAGCGTACTTAAAGTTGTTAATTAAATTTTCAAAGTGTGTAGGGAAAATTTTCAAATTTCTGAAAGGGCTGCACTTATTTCTGATTTTGCGCCTCTTATGTCTTATCCATCATTGTAGTACTACATTTTAAAAAATCAACACTACTCTTGCTGATAAACCCTAAAATCAATATCACTATACTACGGCGTTATATTTTGAAATCAACACCATCTTAGTATTTGAAAGAAAAATAAGAGGAAAATGGTTCTGCTATTTTTAATATCGCTGGAAACGCGAGAAAAAGCAGCGAACCGAACAAGAACCGACGGCTGCAGCCGCTGCTTCGTGTCATGCACTGCCATGGCTGTCCTCTCCGTCCGCCCATTCCCATTTTTTCCTCCCCCAACGAGCACGACAATGGCGCCGCCTTTCCCTCCCTCCCACGCCCCTTCTCCACCGCCTAAACACCCGCTCGCCAACCCTGATACCGGCTTTCTTTCCTCCTCTCCGTCCGCCATCCATCCCCTACCGCCGTCCGACGATAAAGATCGGATTTTGTCTCCAGATGCTTGCAAAAGATCGGATTTTTTTTAATTCTGAGCGAAACCAATGAGGTCGGAGCCGTCGGGTCTCAGCCTCCTCCGCCGCCTCGGAGGAGGCAAGGAGTGGAGCCGCAACGCCCACCGCGGCCTCGTCCTCGCCCTCACCTTCTTTGCCTACGCCTGCTACCACGCCTCCCGCAAGCCGCCCAGTATCGTCAAGAGCGTGCTCGACCCCAAGGCCCACTCCTCAGCCGACCCTCCCCTCTGGCCGCTGGGCCCCATCTTCATCGAGGCCGACAGGGTCTCCCACCGCGGCCCCGGATGGCCGCCGTTCAACGGCACGGACGGCACGGCCAGGCTAGGCGAGATCGACGTCGCTTTCCTCGCTTGTTATTCCGTCGGCATGTACGCCGCCGGCCACCTCGGCGACCGCCTCGACCTCCGCCTCTTCCTCGCCGTCGGAATGATCGGGAGCGGCGCCTTCGTCGCCCTGTTCGGGATGGGGTACTTCTGGAACATCCACGCCTTCGAATTCTACCTCTCCGTGCCCATGCTAGCCGGATTTCTCCAGTCGACCGGGTGGCCCTCGGTGGTGGCGGTGGTCGGGAACTGGTTCGGGGAACGGCAGAGGGGTCTCATCATGGGGATATGGAACGCCCACACCTCCGTCGGCAACATCAGCGGGTCGTTGCTCGCCGCCAGCGTTCTGCAGTACGGGTGGGGGTGGTCGTTCATCCTTCCGGGGGCCCTGATCGCCGTCGGCGGCGTTCTGGTCTTCTTCTTCTTGGCTGCCTACCCGGAAGACGTCGTCTTCTCTGTTCTTCCTGATGAGGAAGCCGCGGGGCGGCAGGAGACAGAAACAGAGGACAGAGGAAGCGCAGTGGGAATTCTCAAAGCATGCTCGATACCTGGCGTTATACCTTTTGCTCTCTGCCTCTTCTTCTCCAAGCTCGTGGCTTACACATTCTTATACTGGTTGCCATTTTACCTCAGCCAGACAGGTAATTCTTCGATTCCAAATTAATCTTACTTAGCTTTTGGTCGATTTCCACTCAATTGCTGTTGTTTCTATTGCCGAAGCTATCGGAGGAGAATACCTGTCTGTCAAATCTGCCGGAAACCTTTCGACTCTGTTTGATGTTGGCGGAATCATTGGCGGAATCCTCGCCGGTTGCATGTCCGACCAACTCAAAGCGAGGGCCACTACGGCAGCCACGTTCATGTATCTAGCGATTCCTTCCCTTTACTTCTACAACAAGTACGGAGGCATATCGAAGACAGTTAACATCGTGCTGATGATGATCACCGGCTTGTTCGTGAACGGGCCTTACGCTCTCATAACTACTGCTGTTTCGGCCGACCTCGGCACTCACAAGTCTCTCAAAGGCGATTTACGAGCACTGGCGACTGTGACCGCGCTGATCGACGGCACAGGCTCGGTCGGTGCCGCGGTCGGGCCTCTCGTCACAGGATTTCTATCGACCAAGGGGTGGAGTTCAGTGTTCATGATGCTGATGCTCGGAGCATTCGTAGCCGGCACCCTCTTGTTGGTTCTTGTCCGAGAAGAGATCTCTCAAATGATTCATCGCCACAGGAATCCCTTAATTGGTAAGCACCATTTCTTTCCCTTTGTCTTTTAAATCCTTTTCGGCTGAATGATCTTGTTTCTTTCTTTGTGTAGGAGGCTCTGCTTCCACGCCGCTACTGAAGGAGGATAGTTGAAGGCGATTGCCGGCGCTTGTGCTTGCCAATTTAGTTAGAAAAATATGGAAATCTTGAAAGTTTAGATTGTGAATTTTTCAAAGACAGTGGATCTTGTATCATTTTACTCCCCTCTTTGAATCACAGTCATCGACATGAGGAAAGCTATATAATTTTTTTTTCTCAACATATGATTGATTAGATGATGAACTAAAGAGATGAAGAAATTTATTGTTCGATCTTCAAATACAAACACAGTACGATTGACAAACGATCACTTCTATTAATTGAGAGTGTACTGCTGTTGCAGCCTCGCCTTGTTTTCTTCCCACCACACTCTGGCATTCACCTTGCCGAACCTAGCCCGACTGCATTGTTGATAGTTCGATTCCACAGGTTAAATTTCTAGATACTGAGTTCGATCGACCAGTTTAATTCGCGAAACTTATCGTACCTGAGGAGGATTCGCAGAATCTCCCGAGAACCATCAGGCATCGATCGCACAGTGACAAAGACGCCAGGCTCATCCTCCACTGTGGTGCTCTTAGAGGAGCGTGATGCTTCTTCATTCCCTTCTTCTGCTTCTTCTTCTTCTTCTTCTTTATGAAGTAATTTACTCTGCATTGCATTACAGACTCGTGATCATCGTGCTTACACTTATTTCAAGACTTAAAAAAACTATGATCATACTTCATCGTCGGATGGAGCGAGAGTCGGAGAAGATTGCGGGGAGACGATGCAGTAGAGCTCCATCACCTTATCGTAGTTTTCGCTCCACCATCTCTGCGCTCCCCAATCATCAAACCGCTCCTTGCTAAATTTCAATGAGTTAAGCAGCAAGCTCGTGTTGGATCCGAAGTCGGGTGTGTTTGGGGAGAGAAATCGATCGCACCTGAAACGTATCTTCTTCACGCGGTTGCCTAACTCGGGCAGTGGCACCAAAGTTATGAAAACTCCAGACTCAGGCTCTGCGATCCACTCGCTCTCCTCTTCGTCTCCGACTTCTCCTTCTTCCGGTGTTTCGCCGGACTTCGATGCTGCTGCTGCTTCAGCCTCGCGTTGATGCCTTTTCCGGCGCCGACCGTGGCGCAAAGACATGCCTTTGATCAATCTGACGAGTCCTTTGGTGCTCCTCGGAAAAACGATGCACGTGGGCATTTTCTTGGGATGGAGAAGAAAATGTATGGGTTATTGAAGTGATTTAAAGGAGGGATTTAGCTGTTCTTGGTTTAGGAATTCAAATTGAGTGAATTAAAGGCAACATGAAAAATTTACGGAAGGATTTATTTGTTGCCAAAAGACGATGAGTGGTACGTGCTAAATCTAGGCCAGTAATTGAGTTGGTTGTAAATTTGGTTTCCTTATTATTATTTTGTTGGAGTTTACCAAAAAAAAAAAATTAAATTAAATTAAAAAAATAAAAATTAAGTTTGTAATTTCTTCAAATTTGCTCGTTTATGAATTATTTTTAGAATGCAAGAAAAAAATAAAAGAAAATCAATAATCGTAATTTAAGTTAGATTAATAGTAATTTCTGCTGGGCAAATATTATCGGAAATAATAAAATTAAATTGAAATTATTGATTTTCTATTTTAGAGAAAGAGCTACTTGGAATGACTGGGTTGGATGGAAATGTTGGATCGAGAGAACCGATAGAGGGGGGGTGAATATCGGAAAACGTTCGGATATAAAATAGAGAAGTTGCACAGCGGAAGATTAAAACAAAACACGCAAACACAGAGATTTTTACTTGGTTTGGAGCCTAGGTCGACTCCTACTCCAAGGCCCACGGTCGCTGACCGTTTACTGCGGGCAATACTATAATCGCACAAAGAACAGTTACAGAATTGGAATTATAGTTTAAGTACAGTACTGAAATTAAGCTCTTCTTTTTACCGACGTTCGATGTAGATTTCTTTTTCCGGAGCAGTAGGACGTCGTCGGCGCTTGTATCTTGAGTCGGGAGATTGCCGGAGCAAAGCGCGGAAGCAGAAGAGCGTAGAAGCGTTGAATGAAGTGTTGTGTTGAGCCTTGGGGTCGAGGGCTCTTTATATAGCCCTGGCGGCGCCCGGAATGTCGGGGGCACCCCCCCCCCCCCCCCCCACGTGTCGGTCGATCCATCATTTGCTCGGTCAGCTTCTGATCTCTTCGAATTCGGGATCAGCTTTGACCGGGGCGCCCGGAGCGCTCGGGGCGCCCGTATTAACCGGGTCAAGCTCTCATCTCTTGGCTTCGAGGGGAGGCGCTTCGGCAGTTGGTGCTGGGGGCGCCCGCAGCATGCGGGGCGCCCGGAGCGATGGGGGCGCCCGGAGCATCCGGGGCGCCCCGACAGTCAATTATCGAAGCGGACTTTGCTCCTGTTGGTTGGTCTTCACCTTGGGGGCGCCCGGAACATCCGGGGCGCCCTGCTCAGCTTCTGCCTCACTCCTTTGAGGCTCTCTGAGCTGCAGACACTCAGTCCTTCGGTCCTGCATCCAGGGTTAGTCCAAAAAGCAGTAACATATTAATTTTTATACACCCTTAGCTGTCTTGGTTCTGACTTTGGGCCTCCAAAATGGAACCCTAGGTCGAACCGACGCCTACTGTTCCCTCGATGGGGAACGCGTCCTCACCTACTCCTCTCGGGAGAATTTACCTGATGCCAACCGTTCCTCTGGTTGGACTTTTGGCTGGCGGTCCTTTGCCAGGTCTTGGATACCGAGTTGTCCTTCGCTCAGTGCCTAGCATTCCTTCGCTAGGGTTTCAGTCCCAAGCTGTCCTTCGCCTGGTGCCTAGCAGTCCTTCGTTAGGGCTTGGATACTGGCAGTCCTTCGTGTAGGATCGGGTTGGTCCGGCTAGAGGGGGGGTGAATAGACAGTTAAGAAATAAAATAAGATATCACTCGTCTTTAAAAAAACTTGGTTGCAACTCGGTCGTTGCTTCCAAGACGGTTAACGCACAATCAGAAAATCTCCTTGTGGCGGAGAAGCCTTACAACTGAAGCACACTTAGACTTAAAGAAATTACAGAATGAATTGATTTACTTGAATCTAAATCTCTAAGTCTATTTATAGGTTGAGTGATATGATCTTGATCGTTGATACAAGATTGAGTTGCATCTTGATCGTAGATCTAAGATTATCTCAACCAGTTTTTAAACTCTAATTAAAAAGAGATAAATATCATTATCTCTTTAATCGGCTTGAAAGCTTCGGATGGCAACCGGCTCTCCACGCGTGCTGAGATCAACCAACGGCTTGAAAGCTTCGGATGGCAACGGATGGCAACTGGCAATCGTCTTTATCCTTTAATCCATACTGTAGTCATCCAATTCCGTTTGAATCGGCTGAGCTTCCGATTAAATCAACTGTAGCCATTCAAAGCCCCGATTGCTTGCCTCCACTTGTAAGAAGCACAACAAAAAAAAACTTTAATTAAACGAACGTTGAAGCTTTAATAAAACAAAATTAACAGAACGTTAAATTGAAACTTTAATTAAATTAATAAAGTTTCAATTTTCAAATAATTGAAACGTTCAAAGCTTTAATTAAAATAATTAAAGTTTTAATATAATTAAAACTTTATTATTTTAATAGCAAGTCAAATGTTGACTTGATAAAAGTTAACTTAGTTGACTTTTTATCAAACCGTCGATTGGGTGATTTCCGGCCAACCGGAGTTAGGTTCACCCGAACCCGACTCCGGCCTTTTGCCCCTCGAGCATCCTTCCTCCCGGCTTCTCGTCCCTCGGACACCGCGCACGTCCTTCTCGCTCCACCGGTGTACTCTTCCGTAGTTTCCGCGTCCCTCGGATTGTACCGAGCCCGTCGGCTCACTTCCCCGCACAATCCTTCTCGTCCGCTACGTCTTACGCTCGACTTTCTCCGTACCTAAGCTCCTGCACACTTAACAGAGGGATTAAACACACAGGACCTAACTAACCTAGTTGATCACATCAAAACCAGCCGGGGCACCAACAATCTCCCCTTTTTGATGTGGATCAACCCAAGTTTGGTTAGGGTAAAAAAAACAATAAAACTAACTTAAGCAGTTAAGCATAAAAATATTGCAATCAATAACCACAACCTCCCCCTAAACTTAAGCTACTCTCCCCCTTTGATCACAGCAAAAAATGGGGCACAAAAAATAGGGAAAGGAAAAAAAATATGATTAGTACTTAGAAAAAATGCGAAACATTTTTTTTTTAAGCCGTGAATAGATTAAGTGCATATCACTGAAATTTAATTTTTTGAATAAAAATTTTCAAATATTTTTTAAAATTAAAAAATACGAATTTTAATTAAAAATTTATAGAAATTAATTCGTTCATTGGAAAATTTTTTAAAATTTACAGGTGGAAGATAAAATTATTGCTTTTTACAAAAATTTTCAAATAAAAATCTTTTTCTAATTTTGCAAGAAAAATTATGCAGTAGTGGAAAACTAATTCAAAATTGATTTTGGTATCCAAAATAGATTTCTATCGACAGGATTAACTAAAAATTTGGATGGAATGTAATTCTTTGGCACCTTTTTAAATTGGCCTTTATGGTTTTTAAAATACCAATTTAACTTTTCAGGATAACTATTTTTCTTATGTCGCAAACAGACAATATCACATTTTAATTTCTCAACTAAATTTTTCAGATCAATATTTTTATTTTTTAATTTAGAATTTTCTTTTTCTAATCTGCAATTAGATTTGAGCAAGGCTTTAACACCAGCATACAATTGATCATGAGGAAGAAAACAAACCTCACTTACCGGATCGCTTTCGAAAAGCGAGGTTCCTTCTTCGTTGTCGCTTTCTGATGTCGCTCCCCCTTCAACACTGCTCCCCTCTTGATGACTTGCCATCAGCGTAAGTCCCGCGTACTCTTGAACTTCTGATTCGTCTGACGAGGTCTCGTCCCAGGTGACCTTCAATGCCTTCTTTTTCTTTGGCTGATTTTTGATTTTGGGACACTGATCTTTTAGGTGTCCCTCCTCGTTGCAGTTGTAGCATCGGACAGTTCGTTTCTTCGAAGACCGTCTTTTCTTCTGCATTCTCGAAAAGTTATTAGCTTTAAAAAAACTTTTAAACGAACTTACTATTTGCGTTGTCTCGTCGTCCGTCGAGGATTCTGACTCCTTCTCCGTTCTCCTTGTGTTTAGGGCCAGATTCTTCGTCTTTCTAGATCCTGCCCACCGAGATTCGTGTAATTCGAAAATGGAAAACATTTCATCTAATGTACTTACCTCTAAATCTTTGGAGATGTAATAAGCGTCGACGATTGAGCTCCACTCCTGGGTCCTTGGGAAGGCGTTGAGGGCGTATCGAATGGAGTCGCGATTACTTACCGATTCGCCGAGTTGGGTGAGTCCGGAGATTAGCTCCTTTATTTTGGCATGAAGTTCAGCCACCGTTTCTCCTTCCTTCATTTGCAGGTTTATCAGCTGGTTCCGGAGGAGATCCTTTCTTGCTGATTTGGCTTCAGAGGTACCTTCATGAAGTTCTAGGAACTTCTCCCATAATTCTTTTGCGGAGTGGTAGTTGCCGATCCGGTTTACCTCTTGAGTAGGCAAGACTGTTAGGACGTGGAACTCGGCCTTACCATTGGCAACAGATTCCGACTGCTCCTTCTTATTCCACAAGTTTTCTTCTTTTTCATCCCCGTTCGCATCTTTAGGAACTGCAAAACCATATTTTATTGATAAAAGAATATCAAAATCTGTACGAAAAAATACCTCCATTTTTTTCTTCCAGACGGTGAAATCCCCTTCGAATTTAGGTGGATAAATGTGCGCGCCGGCCATCGTCTTGTTGCTTTCTCAGGCGATTAGTCCTTCAAAAGTGAACCCGCTCTGATACCACTTGTAGGATCGGGTTGGTCCGGCTAGAGAGGGGTGAATAGACGGTTAAGAAATAAAATAAGATATCACTCGTCTTTAAAAAAACTTGGTTGCAACTCGGTCGTTGCTTCCAAGACGGTTAACACACAATCAGAAAATCTCCTTGTGGCGGAGAAGCCTTACAACTGAAGCACACTTAGACTTAAAGAAATTACAGAATGAATTGATTTACTTGAATCTAAATCTCTAAGTCTATTTATAGGTTGAGTGATATGATCTTGATCGTTGATACAAGATTGAGTTGCATCTTGATCGTAGATCTAAGATTATCTCAACCAGTTTTTAAACTCTAATTAAAAAGAGATAAATATCATTATCTCTTTAATCGGCTTGAAAGCTTCGGATGGCAACCGGCTCTCCACGCGTGCTGAGATCAACCAACGGCTTGAAAGCTTCGGATGGCAACGGGTGGCAACCGGCAATCGTCTTTATCCTTTAATCCGTACTGTAGCCATCCAATTCCGTTTGAATCGGCTGAGCTTCCGATTAAATCAACTGTAGCCATTCAAAGCCCCGATTGCTTGCCTCCACTTGTAAGAAGCACAACAAAAAAAAACTTTAATTAAACGAACGTTGAAGCTTTAATAAAACAAAATTAACAGAACGTTAAATTGAAACTTTAATTAAATTAATAAAGTTTCAATTTTCAAATAATTGAAACGTTCAAAGCTTTAATTAAAATAATTAAAATTTTAATATAATTAAAACTTTATTATTTTAATAGCAAGTCAAATGTTGACTTGATAAAAGTCAACTTAGTTGACTTTTTGTCAAACCGTTGATTGGGTGATTTTCGGCCAACCGGAGTTAGGTTCACCCGAACCCGACTCCGGCCTTTTGCCCCTCGAGCGTCCTTCCTCCCGGCTTCTCGTCCCTCGGACACCGCGCACGTCCTTCTCGCTCCACCGGTGTACTCTTCCGTAGTTTCCGCGTCCCTCGGATTGTACCGAGCTCGTCGGCTCACTTCCCCGCATAATCCTTCTCGTCCGCTACGTCTTACGCTCGACTTTCTCCGTACCTAAGCTCCTGCACACTTAGCAGAGGGATTAAACACACAGGACCTAACTAACCTAGTTGATCACATCAAAACCAGCCGGGGCACCAACACTTCGCCAGTTGCCTAGCAGTCCTTCGCTAGGGCTTGGATACGGCAGTCCTTCGCCAGGTGCCTAGCAGTCCTTCGCTAGGGCTTTGTATCATGGCATTCCTTCGCCAGTGCCTAGCAGTCCTTCGCTAGGGCTTTGTCTCTGCATACTTGAGTAACTTTATTAAATCACAAATAAACTTAACTTTGAATCCTTTGCCAATATCAAAACAAGGTTCGATATGGTGCTTCTTGCACCAACAATCTCCCCCTTTTTGATTTATGGCAACATAATTCAAAGTTAAGTAAAAAACATATACAGTTTAAGCAAAAAGATAAAAACACAATGAAGTATGAGCAGAATAGATTTAAAAAATTCTTTATTTCTCATACTCCTCCTAAAACCCTGAATTCTTGTGTTAAAACACTTAACTTTGATCTTTCCTCTCCCTTTGACATATATCAAAAACATACATGGGCGAAAAAAAAGGTTTCTAATAGAGAGTTTTGAGTTTGTGTAAAACTTCTAAGTTTTTTGACAAAGTGTTTTAAAAAACATTTGCATAAAAACTTTTTACACTTAGACAATTTTCCATTTTACAAACCTAAATTTTGTAAAAAAACTTTTACTTACAAGGCTTTGCAAAAAGGAATTTTACTTAGGCCAAATTTTGAAGTCAAATTTCCAAAAAAAAGTTCAACTTTGAGAATTGAAAAAAAAATTGTTAAAATAATTTGCACACTTAGACGAATTTGCTTGGAAATACTTTGTGTATTTTGAAAAACAAAATTTGTAAAGCTTCTAGACAAGTTTTTCACCAACAAAAAACTCTACTTAGAAACATTTGCCAAAATTTTCAACTAGTTTTTGCTCAGACAAATTTTGTTTACTAAGAAAAAGAATTTTACTTAAGAAAAAAACATGCACTTAAGAAATTTTGAAATACTTAGAAATGCTTAAAAATTTTGAAGCACTTTTAAAGAAAATTAAACGAAATTTCCTTTCTCTCCCCCTTAATGTGAAATTCTTCTCCTTCTGTTTTAGACCATTTCTAAGTTCAGTTTTGAAAAACTTCTGAGTATCACAAAGGAAATTCTTAATTAAGAGCAACTCGAAGTTTTCAATAAAGTTTTTTTTTAAAAGGAAAAAGTTTAAGGAGAATGTTTGTGTATCAGAGCCTATGAGTTTTGTAAACATAAAAATACTTAGTATAATTCTCGAAAGCATAGCAAAAAGCTTAAATTTCTAGATTAAATCCATTTTGAAGAGTATTGTGAGGTTCTAAAAATTATTTTGTAAGAAAAAAATTTCCTTAAAAAATTTAGAAAAGATTTTTCAAGTACTTTTGAGATAAATTATGATTTGAAACACATAAGTACTTTTAGAAAAATGTTAGACTTTGAAAAATATGAGTAATTTTTGAAAAGTATTATGTCTTTTGAAAACATAATATTTTACTTGACTAGGTTTCTTTTCCAGTCTGACACAATCCTAGGAAACCTTATTAACTATAAGGACATTTTCCTAAGTGTCCTGGAAGTTTCTCCAACCCAAGTAAATATTATTTCAAGAATAATTTCATAAGCCACAAGCATTTTGAAAAAAAATAAAAATAATAGTCTTTTGAAAGAAAAATTATTTAAGTCTTCAAAAGGATTTTAAACGTGTGGTGCATGAAAACATATAATTTTGGAAATATTCAATAATTCTTTTAATTTGATCTCCCCCTAAACATGACCCAATCCTAGGAAGCTTGTTGACTACAAGTGATCTTCCTCTGAGTTTTAAGGTTTGATTTAAATTATAAGAATTATCTAATAACTTCAAAACAAATAATTACAAAAAAATATTTCAGAAAATCTTCTATTGACTCAAACTCCCCCTAAATTTGGCACATCCTAGGAGTCCTTGTAGACCATGAAGTGGACCTTCCTCTGTGTCTTTAGGGTTTATTAAAATCAAAAGAATAATTTTGAACAACCTTCTGAGTATGATAACTTTTAAGATAAAATTTTGAAAACATAACTTGAAATGATAGCACAGTTTTCGACAATCATGATGATAATTTTTCAAAGAGATAGTAATATCGAGGGTTTTTGAATAAGTTTTAAAGCATTAGGTTTTTGAAAATTTTGAATTTTTCAAAAAAAAAATTTGAGATGAACTCTCCCTGTATTCGACACAGTCTGTCTTTTACCTAAGTTCCTTAAGGGACTTCAGTGTTGACCAGGTTTGACTATGTTGACCAAGTTAATGACTAAATCAGAACAAGCCCTAGACTCTATTTATTGTGATATTTGACCAAAAAAAATGTGATGAATGAAAAAGTAGGGTACAGTACAAAAATTAGAGGTAAGTTTGAATAACTTTTGCAAACCCCCTTTTTTTTTTAACAGGATAGTGAATCAGGCTTTTAGGTCCTAGATGTCTCACCCAGTTATACGTGGTCAAACATGTTAACCTTATGGGTTGTGTGAGACAAATATTTAATTTTAACAAAAAATGGTTAATTTTGTAACATTAAACTTTAGTTTAAAAGTTAAAATGATTTTTGAGGATTTTGAAATTTTAATTTTTTTTTTTAAAAATTATTAAGATGAATTTTGAAACTAATTGATTGAAAATAATTAAGTTGAATTTGAAAATAATTAATTGAAAATAATTAAGTTGAATTTGATTTGTACGATTGATTAGGTTGGACTAAACTTTTAGGTCCTGAGCATCTCACCCATTTCTAAGTGACAAAACAGGATATCCTTAACTATTTTGTGAGATGCATATTTTAATAGAAAGATTTATTTTAAAAAGGTCATGATTAATTTTGAAAAGTTAAATTAATTTTTAAACCCAATTTAAATTTATTTTGAAAAGAGATATTTGAATCTAAAATTAACTGAAAATTTGTGTTAGATTCGAATTTAACAAAGAGTAAATTGAATTTGAATATCGGAAATTAAGCTCTTCTTTTTACCGACGCCTGATGTAGATTTCTTTTTCCGGAGCAGTAGGACGTCGTCGGCACTTGTATCTTGAGTCGGGAGGTTGCCAGAGCAAAGCGTGGAAGCAGAAGAGCGTAGAAGCGTTGAATGAAGTGTTGTGTTGAGCCTTGGGGTTGAGGGCCCTTTATATAGCCCTGGGGGCGCCCGGAATGTCGGGGGCGCCCCCCCCCCTTGTCGGTCGATCCACCATTTGCACGGTCAGCTTCTGATCTCTTCGAATTCGGGATCAGCTTTGACCGGGGCGCCCGGAGCGCTCGAGGCGCCCGTATTGACCGGGTCAAGCTCTCATCTCTTGGCTTCGAGGGGAGCCGCTTCGGCAGTTGGTGCTGGGGGCGCCCGCAGCATGCGGGGCGCCCGGAGCGATGGGGGCGCCCAGAGCATCCTGGGCGCCCCGACAGTCAATTGTCGAAGCGGACTTTGCTCCTGTTGGTTGGTCTTCACCTTGGGGGTGCCCGGAACATCCGGGGCGCCCTGCTCAGCTTCTGCCTCACTCCTTTGAGGCTCTCTGAGCTGCAGACACTCAGTCCTTCGGTCCTGCATCCAGGGTTAGTCCAAAAAGCAGTAACATATTAATTTTTATACAGCCTTAGCTGTCTTGGTTCTGACTTTGGGCCTCCAAAATGGAACCCTAGGTCGAACCGACGCCTACTGTTCCCTCGACGGGGAATACGTCCTCACCTACTCCTCTCGGGAGAATTTACCTGATGTCAACCGTTCCTCTGGTTGGACTTTTGCCTGGCGGTCCTTTGCCAGGTCTTGGATACCGAGCTGTCCTTCGCTCAGTGCCTAGCATTCCTTCGCTAGGGTTTCAGTCCCAAGCTGTCCTTCGCCTGGTGCCTAGCAGTCCTTCGCTAGGGCTTGGATACTGGCAGTCCTTCGCCAGTTGCCTAGCAGTCCTTCGCTAGGGCTTGGATACTGGCAGTCCTTCGTCAGGTGTCTAGCAGTCCTTCGCTAGGGCTTTGTATCTTGACATTCCTTCGCCAGTGCCTAGCAGTCCTTCGCTAGGGCTTTGTCTCTGCACACTTGAGTAACTTTATTAGATCACAAATAAACTTAACTTTGAATCTTTTGTCAATATCAAAACAAGGTTCGATATGATGCTTCCTGCACCAACAGGAAAGACTACCCCTCGACCCGAGTGTAGAGTCTAAGTGTAGACTCCAAACTTGAAACTCTTAAGTGCAGAATCTAAGTACAAACACTCGACCCGAGGATATAACAATGAAACCATGCACACAACACACACAACCAAGCACTGGTTGCTCGTGGAAAATTAAGAAAGTATCTGATTGCTATCACGGATAATCCACTAAGTGGAATGCACGGTGGAAAAAGATTTGGGAGGAAGGTAGGAGAAAATCTTTGCTATTAGCCCACAGTCTCTTTTGGCTGTCTTGGTCACAAGACTTTTATATAGGAGCTCAGACAAATACAGTATTTCATGACCAAATTAATTATCATTTATTGTCCATTAACCTGTCCAGATCAAAAAGTCTAGCATTTAATACGCGTAAATCGTGCTCGAACATGAGTTAAGTTGGTTTATGAGAGAATGCTTGTGAATAAATATAAACCAACTAATATATCTTGAAATTTTCAATATAAAACTAAAAATCACAATCACAATGAAGTATCTTTTTTCTTTACCTTTTTTGCATTCATTTATATCCAGCCATTTCCACAATATACAAGAGTTTAAATATAATTATTCTTTTCTCTTATTTTTTTTAAAAAATTAAAACAACACTTAATATATTTTCTATTTCAAAAATACACTAATTTTAAAGCTTTTTTAAAGAGAGTACAAGTACCATAATAGTCTAAATACAATTCGAAATTCACTGAGAAATGAAAACTGTCCGTATATTAGATAAGACTCAAGAGAGGATCCAAGACAACATGTTAAGTCCAAATAAAGAATCATAGAAACCTCCTGCCAAACCAGGCCTCTGCTATCACCACCCAATTACAATCTAGCCCAAAATAAAATTGAAATTTTCAATTCGTTCGCTAATTTGACGTCCAAAATAAAATTGAAAATTTCAATTCGTTCGCTAATTTGGTCACTAATGATTAGTAATTGAAATTTTCAATTAATAATCTTATTAGTGACCAAAATAAGATTTGGTCACTAATGATTAGTAATTGAAATTTTCAATTCGTTCGCTAATTTGACGACCAAAATAAAATTGATCGACAAATTTTAGTGATCAAAATATTAAATTCTATGGTTAAATTTAGATTTAACAATCAAATTTAATATTTTGACCGTTATTTAATAGTCTAAATTAAATTTGATAGTCAATTTAGCGATTATAATTCTACTGCTAAATTAACATATTAATATTGTTTAATA
Source organism: Boesenbergia rotunda (assembly GCA_024364735.1). Lineage (NCBI taxonomy): Eukaryota > Viridiplantae > Streptophyta > Magnoliopsida > Zingiberales > Zingiberaceae > Boesenbergia > Boesenbergia rotunda. The sequence goes on along the minus strand of JAGFNQ010001913.1, from coordinate 938,456 downwards.
TTTCTTGGGACGGAGAAGAAAACTAGAGGGGTGCAATTTGTGCTATTGAAGTGATTTGAAGGAGTATTAGTTTACTAGTTAGAAATGGAAAAAAATAGTTCTTGTGCTATTTAATTGAGCGAAGGCAAGGCCTGCAAGATAAAAATCATTAGAATTCGTCGGAAAAAGTCCTCTGCAAGACACTCCGACAGTCAAGTAAATCCCCGGTGGTAGTAGAGCAAAAAGAAAGCAATAGAACAGTAAAATTTCACTATCACGCGTACCTAGGACGTGTGGAGTGGAAAGACTTATATAGCCGGGGAAGCTGACAGTTGCTGCCCAGCCTGACACTTTTTGTCTCATAGCGAAGACAGGGCAAGGCATACCCAGATCGGCAGGATAAGGCGTCGTACACCGGAATAAGGAAAATAACACTGTCAACTTAAAGGTTAGCGTCGTTGGGCGCCACTCAGCCTGACACAGAGGTATGTGGTCATAATAGGGGGTCAGAATAGGGCAGGAAGATCATAGCGTCAGCGAGATACTTGCGATTAGTGCCGGAATGATGTCATACCTGCGCCGACCCCGTATTCCTTCTGCTAGTTCTGTGTCAGGGAGTGGTTGTTCTGGTGAGTCACGACAATACCTCAAACATGAATGCCGACTGGGGGCACAGAACGAGGAGACCGACTAAGGGCCTGGAGTAGTGATGCCGACTGAGGGCACAGAACGAGGAGGCCGACTGAGGGCCTGGAGTAGTAATGCCGACTGAGGGCACAAGACGAGGAGCCCGACTGAGGGCCTACAGTAGCGGTGCCAACTGAGGGCACAGGACGAGGAGGCCGATTGAGGGCCTAGAGTGATAGTACGATTCAGTGATATATTAAGCAAAGCCCCTTCTGGCTCGAGCTTACCCCAGGAGCGTGGGTCGTCATGCGTCAGCTGGGAGCCAAACCGAGTGGGATGCGGGGGCAGGCCCCGCGATAGCCTGGATGCTCGGTCAGGCCGATTCTGAGGAACGTGGGTCGCCACGCGCCCGATCGGGGACACTGAGTCGAGTGGTGTGTAAGCGTATAGCTGCGTATGTCTTCAAAATGCTTTGAGTTTGAGGTTCCCCCGACTCGGGAGAACTGAGATTCAGTAGCGCTGTGAATTGAGTCTTCTTGGACTCGGGTCTCCCGACCCAGGCCTTCCTAGACTCGGGGGCCTTTTGAGGGCTTCCAACCCCTTTAGTCCCGATGATTACTTTTCACCAGGGTCTATCCCATCTCGTTCTCGAGGGAACTAGGCCGAGCGGCCCATACAATTGCTTTATATCTTATGGGCTTCTGAAGCCCATCAATCTATCTCCTACTAATGAAGCGCTAGATTACCAAGGCAGACTGTACGTAACCTGACCCGGGATCATTAAGAATGTTTTTTTTTTGCCAAAGGAGGCTGAGTGGTCGCTCAATCAAGTCCGATTTTATTGGAAATTTGGTTTCCTGGTTTATTTTTTTTTGTTAGAGTTTAGAAAAAAATAAAAAAATAAAGAAGCGTGTAATGTCTTAAGATTTGCTATGAGATTTACGAATTACTTCAGACTTAATGATACCTTTGAGGAAAAAAATTTAAGAAAAATTTTAAAAAATAATATGACAGTTAATATATATGTTTGATTATCGTTCGGATATTTTCGACGGCCTTTAATCGTTATCCCGAATTAAATTAGTTTTTAGGGGCACGATGAACCCGTCAAAAATTATTACAATTACGATGACATACCATTCCTTAAGTTTTTTTTAAAAAAAATTTACTTGAACATATTATTTTTTTCCTCTTCGACCAATGTGAAATAAAGAAATGGATGTAATGATTGGGAGAGTGAAAATCATAGAGAATAATGTGGCACCTTATATGCACGATCTTCGACGGATTCACCATATCCCCTAGGATATAGTTTGATTCGGGACGGCGGCCGAAGGCCGCCGATGGTATCCAAGCGATAATAGGATGTGTGCATGTAAAGTATCATGTCATGTCACGTCATGCCATATCATTCACTATGATTTTCACTCTCCCATTTTCACTCTCTTTATCATTGTTCTTTAAATAATCAATAGTTGTGAAATATAATTTTTTTTAAATCCAAAGTAGATAGATTTTCTAAATTATCCAATGGCTGATCATATTTTAAAATTATCAAATTATATATTTAATTTCATGTTTACTCTTATTATTATTCCAAGTTAACTGCTATAATATAGCAGTCGATTGATATTATACCCAGTCGATTGCTATTGTAATAAATAATTAATTTTTTATAAAAAAAATACTAGATTCATATTTAAAAAATTATAGAATAAAAGAACTAGATGAACACATCAAAATTGATTTCTTTTCATTTTGAGATGTCTAGATCCATCAATCGATTTTAGTCAAAATCGACTGATGGAAATATAGACCTCGGAATGACACGAACTAATTTTTATGTGTTCGCCTAGTTCTAATAATTTTATAAATATCCTTAAATATTAATTTGACCTAATATACTAAGAACGCTGATTTTTTTAACATAAATGTATTCAAAAATTAATATGTGTTAAAAAAATCATTACTCTGAATATATTAAGTCAAATTGATATTTGAGGGTATGAATATAATCATAAGAATTGGACAAGCTCATAAGACCTAGTTTTACGTCATTTTGATCTCTCTAAGTTTATCAATCGATTTTGGCCGAATAAACGTAAAGAGTTTTGGCAAAATAAGTTGATGGACCTAGAGAGCTCGGAATGACATGAACCAGGTCCTATGAGTTTATCTAGTTCTTGTAATTATATTCATGCCCCTCAAATAACAATTTGATCCAATATATTGAGAGTAATAATTTTTTAAACACGAATTAGTTTTTAAGATATATTCATTAAAAAAATCACTGCTCTCAATATATTAGGTCAAATTAATTTTCGAGGGCATTTATAAAATCAAAGAATTAGACGAACACATAGGAACTGGTTTCGTATCATTCCAAGGTCTTTACTTTTATCAATTGATTTTGACCAAAATCAGCTAATGGACCTAGAAACATTGGAATGACAGGAAACCAACTCCTATGGGTGCGTTTGGTTGAGGATTATCCTTGATAATCTTGGTTATCCATTCAAGGTTATCAACAAAAACCTTGTTTGGTTTAAATAATCAGTGATTCCCAATTAATGATCGATGCCCGACACGTCAACAAAAGAGGCATGCAACCCGGAATCGGAAAACCTTAGGAAAGTAAGGTTTTTCTTGATTCTAGGGTTATGAAACTTATCTTTTCAAAATTATCCTCCAATATTTACCTTAGCAAAAGAGACATTATTTGCGGGTGACCACCGACAACGACGCCGGGCAACCACCGTTGGCGGCCGGCAACGATGGTCGGCGACTGGCAACGCCAGCAGGCGACCGCCGAAGACGGTCGGCGACCATTATTCGCGACTGACGACCGGCAACGACGATCGGCGACCACCACCTGGGGCCGACCATTATTCGCGGCCGACAACCGACAACGACAGCCGACAACCATCGTCGGTGGCCGGCGACCACCGCCCACAGCCTGTGACCGAGGGTACGAATATGTATATAATATTATCTTACTTTTTATTTTAAATTTATAAGCATATAATATTATTATACTTAAATTTAACTAAATGGTAATACGGTAAAATATTATATTATGTCATAGACTATTACCTTCAAACAAACAAGATTTTATTTGATTACCTAAATTGAACAAACAACTTCAGGTTATGTTTCATTCCCCATTACCTTAGTTATATTATTGTTTGGTAATCACATAACTAAGGTTATATCTGATAATTTGAACCAAACGCATCCAAAGGTCTTATACGTAGGAATGCTAAATGTTAAGAGAAAACGAGATCACAAATAATTTTTTGACTTTGGGCTTCTAGACCGCCCATTGCGAGTGCTTCCCGATTTACTCTGACGATCGATAGAAATTTCTGTAAGGCCGGGCTATTCATCCGAGGTTGAAAAAATCTCGTTAATCGTTTTATGCTAACTTTTACACATTCAATCATGGTTATATTATGCTTATTTAAAATGTAATGAGTATCACGAAATCTTTATCATTTAATTTACTAGTTAAAATATTATTTTAATCAAATTATCAAAGCAAAATCAAAATGATAAAAAAACCCTGTTGTATAAGTTAGCAATTAGTTTTTTCATAGTTGAATGACAGATAATGTATTGTGAAAGCTAGAATCTAATTTCTACCGTTGTAGAAGTTAGTAGTTTCTACATAGCTGAATTATCGGACATGTTATAGAAACTATATTTTAACTTTTATAATTATAAAAATTAATTGCTAGTTTCTCCGCGATCAAATATCATAATGTAAGATAAAAAAGGTGGATCCGTCATCCTAACGGTCCCATAGTCTCTGACCTACAAGTGTCCAGAAAAGGTAAATCATGATGAATGCTGGGCAGGTGAGGCACGCAGGCGCGAAGAATTTTTTTTTAAATAGCAACTGAGGTTTTACCCTCGGCGTAAACCGTCGATCCTCGAACCCCGCACGAGAAATATCATAATGTAAGATGATGAACCAGACAGCAGACAAATTGAACCTGGGGTGACCGACCCGGCCCCACGGAAGTTTCCCACCGGTCACCAGGGTAAATCGGGAAGCGCCCGCGGTGGACAATCTAAAAGCTCAGCATCTCAGGGTTCGCGTCCCATTTGGAGGAATATCATAATGTAAGATTCAAAAAGGTGGATCCGCTACCTCAGCGGCCCCCGCCAGCCCGCTCAGGACCAATACGGAGGAGGTAAATCACGGTGAATGCTGGGCAGGTGAGGCACCCAGGCGCGAGAGATTTTTTTAAATAGCAATCGAGGTTTTACCCTCCGCACATACCGTCGACCCTCGAACCCATGCCCTCTGATTCAAACGACGAGTACCTCACCAGCTGATCCAGTCCGTGGGGACAATATCATAATGTAAGAGCTTTTTGGTCAGGTTGTTCGAAATGGGGCATTCATTTGACTTTAACCAGAATGGGACGTCTGACAAAAATGCAAATGATGAACGCGCATTTGATTTTTGCACAAAGTTATTCTGAATTTTAAATATTTCTTAAATGTTATCTTGATTTCTTAACCATCATCCTGTCTGTGTGAATCCAAGAACAAAATAGAAGTGTCTCCACAGGCATAATTGAGTTGATAATTAGGTGATATATTGTCACACGAGATCAAGGATTGAATTCTAGAAATAATTTTTAGAAAATAAAATCTCTCTCACGTAAAAGGTTAAATCATGATTTTTTCTCTTTTATCTTATTATGAGACTGACGATTAGAAATGGAACCAGTAACTTTTATATCACACAAGAATAAAGTCGAAGTTCTTCCCCATCATCTCGTCCATATTAATCAAGAACAAAAGAGAACAAATGTTTCCGATTCATCTTTATTTAATTTTAGTCTACCTAATTTAATCCTAACATGTCTTTATTTATGCATCCATTCCTTTATATTCCATTTGAATTTTTTTAAGTAATTTCTTTATATTCCATTTGAAAAATTTTTAAATAATGAAATTGAATTAAATTCTATGTAGAATTGAATTTTATCATGAATTTAATTCAATTCTTTGGAAAGAGTTAGTAAATAGCAAAATTAATTGAATTTTTTGATTTGGAATCTATCCGAATAAAATTTAATTTTATTTTTTTACTATTTTATCTTTGTCGATATAATTTAATATTTATATGAAACAGTATTTAGTAATTTTAATTTTACAGATGAATTTCATAAATAATTCAAATTTAAAGAAATCTGATTTATTTTGAAATATTTAAATAAAATTGAATTTTAAAGGATAGAATTAAATTTTAATTCGTAAGAAATAGGATTCCATTCCTTTCCAAAAAACAGCAAATTAAATAGCTTATTATAATTCGCTCGTCCGATTTAGTTCGTAGACGTTTTCATTCACTCCCAAAACGTACCCGAAATTGTTACTTCCCGATTCACTCACCGGCTGTTATTGGGATTGGGTCCCACATTTTTCTTCGAGAGTTAGTACTAATTAGTAAACAGAGAGTTCTAGTGGGAAGGTGGTGCCGTTACGCTTCCCTGCTGCGATGGTGTTACCCGTAGCCGCCTCCTCCTCCAGGGCCGGCTTCTGGTCATCCGCTCGACGCCGTAAATCCATAGGGGTTCCGTCTGCTGGATCGGACGACAGCGGGGGCCTCGTCCGCGGCCTCGGCCTTTTCGATCTTATTCTACTCGGCATCGGCGCTTCCATCGGCGCCGGGATCTTCGTTGTCACTGGGACGGTCGCTCACGATGCCGGCCCGGGTGAGTCTCTAATCTGGAGATGCGAGTCTTCTGTATGCGAATCGCTTTCGAATCGTCTAAAAATTTCGTTTTTTTTTTCATTCGTAAGGTAACGTTCATCAAGTTGCCCAGGGTAAATGTGTTTGAGGTAGAAATTAGCAACTAGGACTTACCTATGATGGAAGTCTGAGGAACTGGGTAGATATTATTGGAGAAAAATGCTAAAACCAAATATTGCGATTCTTGAGAGGACAGGATTCGACAATTTCAAAATTTGTACCTTGTTTATCTTATCACCAATTAATTGTATATGGTATTCTAGAAGAGGTAAAGAAAATCAAGTTTGTAAACTATTTTTTCCTTTACCTTTCAGATATCTTGTTATTATGCTATTACTGGTATACCAGATGAGATAGAATTGCTGTATAATGCTTCAAGTTGCTATGGCAAACCAAAGTCTTATGTTGGCTTCTTTGTCTTAATAAAATTAGCTACCAAATTTAAGCTGAAAAGTTGTGTTTGTATACAACTTGTATTTAGTTGTTCCCTTTACTGCACCTGACTTCCATTTTTCCATTTTTAAAATTTTTTCTCGTTACCCATCTATCAATTTTTTATATGACCCATCAAACACTTTGTTACAGGTGTTACAGTTAGCTTTGCTCTTGCTGGAGCTGCATGTGTACTAAATGCCTTGTGTTATGCGGAACTATCCTCACGTTTCCCTGCAGTGGTTGGTGGAGCATACCTATACACATATGCTGCATTTAACGAACTCACTGCCTTTCTAGTTTTTACCCAGCTAATGCTGGACTATCATATAGGCGCTGCAAGTATTGCCCGCAGTTTAGCTAGTTATTTTGTATCCCTCTTGGAACTTCTTCCTTTTTTCAAGGGACGTTTTCCTAGTTGGATTGGGCATGGGGGAATAGAGTTTTTTGGAGGAGTTGTGTCTATTAACATATTGGCTCCCATCCTTTTGGTTATTTTAACTGTAATTCTCTGCTGTGGCGTCAAGGAATCATCAGCAGTAAACTCTTTTATGACTGCAACGAAGGTAAGTAATCTAATTATTCTTTCTTACAATTTTTGTTTTTCAACAATACTTGCAATGCATTTGCCTTTTGATTGGTAATCAGTGAGAATGAGTTAGGCAATCTGCAATCTGAATTTTGGTGAATTTGCATTTAACAACTTGGTAACTCTTTAGTTTGAGTGGTAGTCACTGTACAAATGTTGTCATTAAGTTTTTGATGAGGAGGTCCATTGTTTCTCACTTAAAGGTACTCTATAGTCAGGATATTTATTTTGTACCCTTCATGCTGATACTTGAGAATTGTATATCATAACTAACTAGTATCTTCTATGACAGTGTGTATGCAAATGCTTATGTACCATGATTGAATGCTCAACAGAGGGATACAGTGTCTTTTCTTTGACTGTTCATGCCTTTGATAGCCACCAGAATTAATTACTGAACTTTTTTTTTTTGACACTAGTTTCTTTTCGGTTTCTAGGGTATATGGTTTTGTTGTATCATATGCTTATTTGTGTTCAGAAATTTGGACACAAAGGGATTGTGCCTGTTGGATGAATTTCATGTAGACAATAGTTTATGAATGGCATGCCACAGTAAGCATAACAAACAAAAAAACATAGATTGTCACAGTGAATCACAATTTGTGCAGGACACAGTATAGAATAGGAATGAGATCGAGCTCAGTTCCCAAATGTGTGCTGTGCAAATTTAAATAGCATGGAATCTAGCACTAAGTTCATTAATAAGAATGGTACACCTTTTATTAAAAAATTAACAAGGTGTTGAATGTCTCAATAGCTCAAAGAAGGTTTTGAATGGAAATGTGCCAACTGAGTAAGTCAATAGCAACTTGGTCAAGAAACAAACCAGAACACAGGTTTGAACAAAAACAAAACCACATGGTCAGCCATCACCAAACGAGCTGCATCTAATTGTATTTCCATAACAGGTAGAGCAAGCCATCAAAAGGCAGCAAACAACACAAGGGGAAGAGTGGGAGCAAGGACAGGATATAAGAGTTAGCTATTCTGAAGCTTCGATTCCTAGTTGGGAGGGAAAAACGTAATTGTATTTGTTAGATTTAACACTATTTCACTATATGTAAATATTATGTTCAGAGGTTAATTTATTATTTTTCCAACAAAAATAAATAGGATTAATTAGATAGTCAGAGAATGAAAACTTGTTCAGATATCAACAATTTTAGAATTTGCAGTTCTATCTTTATTTTAATGGAAATCAAACACAATTTTATGAAAAAAAACTATGAAGGTATGGTTTCTATAAATTTCACAGGGTGTTGTTTGTATTTTTCTTCTGTTTCATTTCTTTTGTTAAATACAAACTGATATTATATACAAACCGTTATCATTTTCTCTGAAAATGATTGTATTTCCCTATTGATTTTCACTAATTTAACCTTAGAAATTTATTTACCTTACTCTCCAAGCTACTATCAAGCATTTTCTATGGGTTGCTTTAGCTATTACTCATCAAAAGAAGAATATAATTGTCCATGTTAATTGATGTGATGACAGGTAGTCATTGTCATTATTGTGATATTTGCTGGTGCCTTTGAAGTGGATATATCAAATTGGTCCCCATTTGCCCCAAATGGTTTTAAAGCAATTGTCACAGGTGCCACAGTTGTATTCTTCTCTTATGTTGGATTTGATGCTGTCGCCAACTCTGCTGAAGAATCAAAAAAACCCCAGGTATCTTACATCTAAGTATCCATTTTGTTTGTTGGGTTTTAAATTTGGTTCAATTTTTGGTAGTTCATTATTTGTATCAGAGAAACAGTAGCAGTAAATTACAGAATCATTAAATCTTAAATTCTTTTCCACTTTCCCTTTTATTTCTTGAAGAGGGATTTGCCTATTGGCATTCTAGCAAGCCTTCTAGTATGTGCAATGCTCTATGTTGGCGTCTGCTTAGTAATAACCGGAATGGTTCCATACCAATTTCTTGGTGAGGAAGCTCCTTTAGCTGAGGCATTTACCGCTAAAGGGTTGAAATTTGTTACTGTGTTAATCAGCTTTGGAGCTGTGGCTGGCCTCACTACAACCCTTCTTGTTGGTCTATATGTTCAGGTAAGGGGTTGAGCTACTACCTTATCTACAATTCAAATATTTTAGTCAACAACTAAATGCATAATTGTTTACAATGAACAGTCCCGCTTGTATCTTGGGCTTGCAAGGGATGGCTTGCTCCCAGCCATTTTTTCTAAGGTGCATCTAGTGCGCCATACCCCTATCCATTCTCAGGTCTGGGTTGGTATTGTTGCCAGTATTATGGCTGGTTTGTTTAATGTTCATCAGCTATCTCACATTCTCTCAGTTGGTACCCTGGTATGTCCTTAGCACCAACAATTCAACTCTTTTTTACATTATCCAGCATATGATTGCTATTTGAGATGAATCTGTGGCAGAATAGATTTACTTCTCTGATTCATTGGCTTTCTCATGGAGCAGACTGGCTATTCAGTTGTTTCAGCATGTGTAATAACACTTCGATGGAAGGACAAAGTGACCAATCAAGTTTCTCGAAAATATATTACTTCTCGATCTGAAGGAACTATTTGTCTTGTTGCAATTGCTTTCTGCGGTTTTATTGCTGGACTGTGCTACCGCTTCAATGCCTCAATTATTCTTATGATATTTGCTATAACAATAGCAGTTCTTGCAACAACTGCTCTACAGTTGCGACAAGTGAGTGATATATAGCTTCTTGTCTAGAATTTCTTTTTTCTACTTGTATATTATTATTACATGATAAAATGACAACAATTAGGTATAGTTCCAATAGATAATAAAATGAGAGAAAATATGTTGAATACAGACATGTTCATAGGCGCATTTTTTTTTTGTTTTGATAAAGGTAGACGGCCTTTCCCCTTAGTTTGCGCCAATAGATTTTATAGATATAGAAGTTGAATCTATTAGAATGGAAGATAATGCAAGATGTAATTCTGGATCAAGCATTTGTTATTGGAACATGTCATATTTAATTGAAATACCAAAGTTGCTTTCCAACTTAATTGCATGCCATGACTATTTGAAATTCTTGTGTTTGACAACATCTCTGCATTTGCAGGATTATGCAGATCCCCCTGGCTTCTCTTGTCCTGCGGTTCCTGTTATCCCCATAGTTTCTGTTTTCTTCAATATGTTCTTGTTTGCACAGGTTAGCTAGCTTCTCAATTCCATTTAAACCTCTTTCATCGACTAAACATGCCTCGTTAATAGTGTTCCTACATTTTTTTATATAATTGTTCCATGATCATTTTATTACTTTGTCACAAGTGCTTCATTTCTTGGTTGGTTAATGAAATATTATTTTTCAATGTTGCAATTTGTTTGTCACTAGGAACTGTGGCTAATGCACTTTTTTGATGGTACTGCAGCTTCATGAAGAAGCATGGTTCAGATTCGTCATAGTCAGCTTGATCGCAATTGTGATGTATGCCTCCTATGGACAGTATCATGCTAACCCGGTGAGTTCAGAACACTCACACGCCTATCATGGTATTCCCTCTTCTGAAGCAGCCTAGAGATGGCCATTCTTTGGTATTTGATCCACCAAGTAATGCCGGACCGGGCTCTGATAAGGAGATTTAACCTCAATTCTCAATTATGCTCCCAACATTGTTCTCTGTTAGCGCGCAGGCACCAGCCCTGCTGTTTAAATTAAATATTTATACTCGATAATTTATCGAACATATGAATTTGATTGTTCTTCATTTGTAATACTAAATAAGGGTGAAAGTTTATAGGTAGCTGAAATTATTATGCTTCATGAGCTAATGAGTTGTTATTAACTCTTTTCTTCTTCTGTGGCAGGAGAATGATTCCAACTCTAACCGATCACTCGTTTAATGATTCAAAGAGTGTTAGTTTTTGATACTTGCGACTTGTTTTATTTTCATTATAATTCTTTTATTAATTTAGTCAATAAATGCTCCTGCAACCTCTTCGTGAGGACTTCCAATGCTAGATAGCCCGAATTTGTAGGCACATTCACAACAGTGGAATTGTTTAATGATTTCTTTTTCTTTTTGTTTTATTTTTCAGTGATGAATGTATTGTCTAGCTAGTTTGATTTTGTTTCTCACATTTAAGACCTTATGAATGGGTTCTTTCAATCATTTAAGAACTGTCCATGTAATGTATTGTTATTTTGTTTGCAAATACCCAGTTGGAATAGTGACAGCCATTGTTGAAATAGAAGCGAAGTTCATAACCTGCAACAACAATCCTGTTGATACAAAAAAGAGTCACTGTTGCATTCTTACACAATTTCCTCACGTGAGTTGATGAATTACGTGGAGCTGATGTTTCAGACCAATCAGTGGTTCAACAAGCCAAGCTCATTCAATCAATGATGCCAAATCTAAGTGTGATCCACTCAAATCTGCACCCAATAACAGGGAATCTCTGCACCACAGTTGTTGTAAGAAAATATCAGTAACTGAGAGGGACTGACTGAGTTCTTGAATTATGTAGTTCTTTCTACCCAAAAAAGCACAATCACATGCACCTCATTAGTGTGATCGCAGTAAGTACAGTTGAGTCAGATGTATTCCACTGGTGGTCTGAAGAAAAGTCAACAGTGTGATGCTATTGAACTTTGTTTTCATCTGCAAGTATACAGCTTGTGAGCCCAGGGTTCCAATTCTGGCATTTAAAGAGCCGTCTGTTCTGGTGTCAACTTTCACTGTAAAATTTAAGATACCTATCATTTAATCATGCATCAACCACACCTTGATCCATGCTGGTGGCTCTGGAGGTCACACTGGAGAGTGGAGACCACATCCCAGCAAACTGCTTTCCTAAGCCATCCGATCACAAGTGAAACATACAAGTCCCTGTTTCGAGCAATAAAGGACTTTGTCATTTCTTCATTGCACTAGGAACAACTCATTCTTCTTGGCACTATGAGCAACCATTTGCTTGGCAACAGCAGGCAGCATTGAGGATCAGAGAACAATGTCTTCGAGTTGAGTGATGACATGCTTGATATCTGGTCTCGCAGAAGGTTGAGGGGAGCAGCAAGCCATTGCCAATTGGAACAGCATCACTAGGCCTTGTTCATTCAGGAGCTCAGAATTGAACACATCGGAGACTTTGTGTTCGAGGACAAATTTAGCAGGGAGCTGGGCAAATGGAAATCTTTGGACTCTAAGAATTTGCTGTTGTTGACAGGATCCCTTTGAGTGAGCATCTCCAGTAGGATCACTCCGAAGCTGTAAATGTCGGTTTCTTTGCTGATATCTCTGACCTTGACCAGCTCGGGGGCTTTGTATCCCTGAGCTGCAGAGGCTTCAAGCATGTCCTGCGCCGCCGACGGATTCAAGACGAGGTGCAAACCGAAATCCGAAAGGCGGGGCAGGTAATCGACATCAATCAAAATGTTGTTGCTCTTGAGATTACCATGCACAATGGGCTTCTCCAGTCCCGTGTGGAGATGGTTCAATCCGTTGGCAATGCCGATTGATATCCTATAGATGATATCCCATCGGTGTGCTTCGGCAACACCAGCTGTAGATTATACAAATCAGTTAATCATTGGAACAGATTGATCATTCATTGTTGTTTCATGATTTCATTTTTCTTCACATCCATCGGAAGAAAACCGACTGTAAACGACAACATGAAATGCGACAATTTAACAGGAAATTTAGACAGGAAAATATGAACTGACGAAATAGAAGCCAAAAAGAGGGATTGTAGACAGGAAAATCACCCTTTTCAAGATCACAAGGTTTCGGAGCAAGAAAAAATTCGGTATTTTTTCTTCGATCTGGATCAAAACACCAACATTAAAGCTACCAGCAAACTCACCTCTTAGGAACTGCTTCAGCGACCCTGCGGCATAGAACGGATGCACCAAGAGCTTCTCCCCTCGCGGCCCGACGTACATCGCCCGCAGAGGCACCACGTTCGGGTGCCGGATGGCCCCCAGCACCCGGATCGCCGGCAGCAGATCCTCAATCCGCGCCACGCAGGCCGGCCGCACGAAACGGAGCAGCAGAACCGCGCCGCTCTGCTCGATGCTGGCCCTGTACAGCGTCCCGTAGCCCGATTTCGACACCACCTCCCCCGGCGCGTCCAAGATGTCGTGCACCGTCAAGCTCTCTCCCCCGGCGAACTTCACCAGACCCTCCGCCTCCACATCCTCCCCCGCCCCACCTCCCTCACAGCCGGCCTCCAAGGATTCGCTTTTGCCGCGGCAAATCATTCTCTTCCAGACGACGAAACACAATGCGAGCAAAAGAAGCAGAACGAAAGAGCAGAGCAAACCTAACAGGAGCCAGATCTTGAAGCTCTTATCCATCTCAAGCGCCGCGAATTCGATCTAGCAACAGGAAGCGAAAGAATTCGGCATTTTTGGTGAAATCCGAAAGGGAATTTGGGATCAGTTTAGGGATGGAGGAGGTTGGTTGGATGGAGTTTAAAAAGAGATGAGAGAACCAAAGATCGGATAGTTGGGGAAGCAGGGGAGGACGGTCGGAATCCTCAACAAGTAACGTGGAGAGCATGGATTGGCCAACAACCTGGATGGTGTTTCAGTGTGGCTCTCTAGTCGAAACGGCCTGCGGGAATCCCAACGTCGACCGGTTTGATTCGACGACAGTTTGGACCGTCACCAGTCCACTCACGATTCGATGGTTCGATTCGACGATTTGTAAGTAGTCGATCTTTAATCTTCACCCTCCAAAACTATTACGATTCATGTTATTTAAGACCGTTGATCTTCAATATCTACTCGAAAAATAATAATAATAATAATAATAATAATGAATAAGATAACAGATCAATCTAAAATAATTAATATAATTTATAAAAAATTTTCATCGATTGTCAGATTAAATTAAGAAACATTTTCGACGGATAATTTAAAAATTCAACGTCTTAAGATTTACATCCTACTTGAAAGAAAAATATTTACAAAATATATCCTAATTAGAATCAAATCATAGATATTCGGAATGATAATTAATTATCTTATTATGTTATAGTTTCGGAGGTAAAATAATTACATATTATTCATACACGGTTAACTATGATTCATCATGATTAAAATTATTATATAATTTTTTTAATATAAATTTATAAAATTATTTGTCAGATGCACTCAAATATTGTTGGACTTAATAATCATATAGTAAAAAATATTAATTAATTAATTAATATATATATAATTCTTCGTGGATAAATAATTGTAAATAAATTAATAAATAAATAATTTTTTAAAATAATAATATAATCAAAGAAAGCCTTTATTAAATAATTAACTAATATAAAAAACATTAATAATTAAAGTATGATTAGTCAGGATGTTTATTTTTATCCAGGAGATTCTAGCTCAAGTCATAGTATCACCAATTAATTTTTAACATATATATAAATTAAAAATAAATAAATATACAAATTAAAAAAACAAAAATACTCTAACCGTCGATTCTACGGTTTACATGGGCTGGATCGTTGACTTCGTTATGAGTCTAAATCGGGTCTGACCTAGATCCAGTCTAATCTTTAGTGTTTAAACATTGAACTAAGTGTATCAAAAATGAACCCGATCTAATTTGAGTTTATTCGTGTAATCTCCGGTGCGTGTTTGGACTTTAAACTAAGGTGTCAAAAATGAACCCGATCTAATTTGAGTTGATCCCAAAAAAAATTAGATTCGGATTGGAAGATTTTGAGGTCAACTTTTTCGGTCGAATTCAAAATTGATGAGTTTGATCCGAATTTAGGATATAGTAGGTTTTTAAAATTAAATTAAATTTTATTTTAAAAATTAAATTGCTTTTATATATTAATATGTATGTCAGTGTAATAATAACGAGTATTAAGATAATAAATCTTTTTCGAATAGATTTTCGAATTATTCTAGTTGGGTTTTAGTTTAAGGTTTCGGGTTAAATTCAGATTCGAATTGAGGTTTTAAATTTGTTTTTTTTAACCTGGTCCAACCATCCCAATTATCATTCCTAGTTTGACCCCATAGGTCATTTTCCAAATAAGCCCTTATATTTTTCAAAATCATAAATATACCTGCATTAGTTTTAACATTTTGTATTTAAAGCCATTAATGTTTTGTATTTGCTTAATGAAATAACGACGGGATAAATTTTCATCTCTTATGATCCCCTTAATTAGTGAAATAATATATGGAAGACCTATTTACTAACTACAGTAGAATTGAGCAAAAATTGAATGCATTATGTTTGTTAAGATGAGTTATCTATCATCTATTATTGAAGTAAAAAATATAATGTTTACTTTCACAAAATATCATTCATTCTCTGATTAGATATATATATATATATATAAATTATAAAGAATAATTTACCATAAGATAATATTCCCTTTATAAAAGATCAAACATTCAACGAACCATTTTACTTCAAATTAATTCCAAAATCTATTACAACAATCCATCATATACCCATATAAGTATCAATCATGGCAATCCTTGAATACTTCATCTATTATTGAAGATAATCAAGGATCATTATTCTTGGTCGAGCAATTCTGAGCTGGTATTAATTACACAACGACTCTAACTACATATATATTTGCCTTTTTCTCCAAGAACACTAGAAATTTAATAATGTAGCTTCCAAGGCCACTTTCATAATTATTAGCCAATGTTCAATGATTAAGCATTTAAATTGCAAGCTATCTACTTCCACCTACATTGCATTTATAAGCTTCACTTAGTCTCTGGAGCTATGCTGCAGTGGAAGAGTAATTAATTATTATCTTAGATATTTACGATTCGATCCTAAGTATGACCTATTTTATAAGAATTTTTCCTTCAAATGATACGTGAATCCTAAGACGCTCGGCTTTTGGACTGTCCGTCGCGAGCACTTTTCGATTTACCTTAGCGATCGATAGAAAATTTTTGTGAGATTGGACCGATCGCTCGAAGATCAACATTAACCAACCTCGTTAATCCTTTTTAAAATAGGGTTCACTTAAATTTATTTGTTTCACATATCATTTCTAGTCATATTGTTTGAGGGCAAAAATTCCCTTATATATCATTAAAAGTATTTTTAAAAATCTTAAAATAATACTCATCATATATTTTATATGTAAATTATCATTTTACTTGACTGACCTAAATAGTTTTGACTCAAATGGATGTAAATAGTACAATGTTAATCAAATTGCTATAGGTTATAGTAACTTCCAACTGCTATAACATATAACAATGGTAGAATTTTTAGTCAAAACCACCACACAATAATATTAAAATTCAAGTGCTTAGTTATAGCATTGATTAATGGGCCAAGCTCAGGTGCTAAGATGCTTATGAAATTTACCGGGCCGAATTAGATTGTTTTATCCTTACTGGGCTTTGAAGAATGTGGCTTCCAGTGGGCTGAGATAGATTATTTTGTTTGAACTCTTCACAAATAATTTTTCAATAATAGTGAAAATATTTATAATAATATTAAAATGATAAATACGTTTTGAAAAAAGTTTACAAAGAATTATGTCCTATCATTTTTTTATCTGAATGAGTCCAAAAGTTATGAACAAAAATTGCAAATGATAAGGATTAAGATCTTATTGTTATATTATATCAAACATCACACATGTAGGCTCAAGTGTCTCGTTGTGTTGGTGGACTATTCTTAGCACGACACAATTAATATTTTAGTGGGCCATGCTGGGCACGACTTGAATTTGACTCGATGGTAGATGGACAAGCTCGTTCTAAACCTCCACTTATAGGCAATTGGAAGAATATGATGAGGCACTAGATACTTTACCAAACACATAGAAGAAACACATCTCTTATATATTCCTTACAAGGTTTGAAATGCTCATTGATGTGGGGTAGAGATGGAGCCACGCGGAGGGGAAGTTTTTTTATCCTTTATTCCTTTTTAGGGCTTTCCTTCATCGAAGGGGAGGATAGGGTGGACCCCTATTTTTTTGGTCTTGGATGCCGCCATCTGCCGGACTAACGTGATCTCGACTCCTCCCCCCCCCCCCCCCCCCCCCCCCCCCTTGCCTCCCTCACCTCCTCTGATGCCGCCTACGTAGCCAAGCTCCTCCCTTGTTGCCTCCGCAACCTTCGTCGAGATCGACCACCTCCTACATTAGTACCTCCATCTCCACTTTGCCCTCCGCATCCTCGGCCCCTCCGTCATAAGGCCGCCTCTCTCGCCTTCTCCAGCCTGACGTCGCCTTCTCAAGCATATTATTTTCTCTCTTTGACTTCATGGGAATTCGGGAGTCGAAGGAGCAAATCATACTCTCTGCGGGATCCTCTCCTTGACTCCATGGGTATTCAAGAGTTGGGAGATCGAGTTTTTTCCTCCCTTAGTGAGATCGGGTTATTCTTTCGGTTAATTGGAGAAAACACCCCAATCCCAAATTAGTCTTTGCATGCACTCCCTACTTAATAAATCCTTTGCATTCACTCCCTGATGAATTGAGTATAAAAGAGTGAAAACTCAGTATACATTGTAAAGATTTGAGTATAAATGGTTTGAGATTGAGTATTAATTTAAGAAATTTGAGTACAAAATTTCAGTGACCCCTCATGTGAAAATCTTGATGTGGTGAGTATAAAAGAGTGAACACACAGTATACATTATAAAGATTTGAGTATAAATTTTTTGAGATTGAGTACTAATTTAAAAATTTTAAGTATAAAATTTCGATGACCTCTTATGTGAAAATCTTGATGTGGTAGATACAACCTCACATACTCAAATTTCTAAAATTTATACTCAATTTTTTTCAAATAATACTCAATCTAAATCAATTCATACTTAAATTTTGATAATGTATACTGAAATTTTTACTATATACTGAAACAATTTATACTCAAATTTTTTCAAATAGTACTCAAATTTCTTAAATTAGTACTCAATCTCGAACAATTTATACTCAAATCTTTACGATTTATACTGAATTTTTACTCTTTTATATTGATAAAAAAATAACACACAAAACTGTCTTGTCAATCCCATCAGGGAGTGCATGCAAAGACATTTTTGGTTGGGGAGTGCATGCAAAGTCAAGTTTGATGGTGGGGAGTTTTTTCAAATTTTCCCTTATTCTTTCCCTCGGCGAGATCGAGTTTTATTATTTCTCTCCCCGACTTCGCGTGCATTTGGGAGTCGATGGATCAAGTCATTCTCTCCCTCAATGGGATTAAGTCTTATTTTCTCTCCCTGACCACGCGAATATTCGAGAGTCGAGAAATCGAGTCATTCTCTCCTTCAATGTGATCGAGTCTTATTATTTAATCTCTTTGACTCCACGAGCATTCAGAAGTCAATGGATCGAGTCATTCTATCCATCAGCGGGATTAAGTCTTATTTATAGGTCTGGGTTGGACGGCTAGAGGGTGGAGTGAATAGCCTGCAGTTTACAATTAAGAATTTTTTTATTTTTGTTTAGGAAGGATAATCAGATTAATTAAACAAAATAAACAATATAAAAGGGTAAGAGACACAAGATTTTTACTTGGTTAATTACAACCTAGGTGGTTGTTAATTCAAGACAGTGAAAGCTCGACTAAAAATCTCCTTCGTGAAAGTGGATCAGAGTAATCTCTTACAAACTTTGACAGCTTAAACAGGAGTATAGAAAGTAAATATAAGTTATTACATTAAACTCTTAGTTCTAGAAGGTCATTTATAGCTCGTTAGTCAAAGTGATCGTTTGTTGATGTAATACTCAGGGCACCTTAGTTAGATAAGAGTTTATCCACGCAACAACCTCTCTCTAATAGTAATGTTCGCTTGAGTCGCCTTAGTTACGACCCATGTCACCTCGGAAGAGACGTCTTTAGTCACAATTGAGGTGCTTCAGGTTTTCAAGCTCAACTTCCGAGTTGACTTTTTTAGATTTCGTTTGCTTGGGTGAAGCTCCGGTCGTCCAGGGTTGAGCTCACCCAAATCTAACTCCGGCCTATTCCTCGAGTAGGCTTCCTTCCCGGCTTCTCGTCTCTCGGACATCTCACACTCCTCTGGTGTACTCTTCCGCAACTCCTCGCCCTTCCGATGTACCAAGCCTGTTGACTTACTTTCCATGTCATTCTTTTCGCTCACTGCGTTTATCGCTCAACTTATTGTGTTCCTAAGTTCTTGCTCACTTAGACACAAGACATCAAAAAAATAAACAGAACATAAATTGACTTGTTTGATCATATTAAAATCAACCAGATACTTACAATCTCTCCCTTTTGGATTTACATCAACCCGAGTTAAATAAGGGATAAGAACAAAAAAAACTCGTTACTGCTAAAACTTAAGATTTGTAATTTAGTACAAAACTAGATATAGAAGTTAAAAATAAACCTCCCTCTAAATTTAACCCTCATAAATTCCCATTTTGATTGCATCAAAAATAGAGTTAACAAAAATGAGGAAAAAAGTTAAAAAATTTGAAATATATATATATATACAAGGGGTAGGACTATATCGATCTAAGATTTAGAAAATTTTCGAAATTATTTTACAATTTAAATAATTTTTAAGATTTAAATCATAGATTTTTCAAATATAATTTAAAACTTATTTATATGTGATGAAAAATGCTGAAATTTGTGTCACTACTAAAAATTAATTTTTTGATCATAAAAACAATTTCATAAAAACTATTTTTATTTTTCTCAAAATAATTAATTTTACTAGAAATAGTTATTTTGAAAATAATTTCTTAAAAATAGAATTCTTTAGCAAAATAATTTACTAATTTGTCTAATATCATGAAATCTAGCGGATATTCATCAAAAAATTAGATTCAATAATGATCTATCTCCAAAAATTTTTAATTTTAAAATTTTATTTTTCAAAATAAAATCTATAGAAAATTATTTATTAGTGTAAAAATTTTGCAAAATTTTATCAAAGTATCAAAATAATAAATCTGAGTCTATAAAAAATTTCTCTAGAATTTTTTTTTGCATGATAAAAATTATTTTCTTTACATATATAGTATAAGTTTTTGAATTTAAATTTTAAAAATAAATTTCGACTTTTGAATAATTTTGTAAATTTTTTTGAATAATCAAAATATAATAGTCATTTTTTAAAAAATCTGGTTTTCAAAAATTAATCTTCAAAATTTTTTTAAAATTAAAATTTCAATTTTTAATAATAATATTTAAAAAAAATCGTTTAACAATCAGAAAATTTTGAAACTTTTTATACCAATAGATAACTTAATTTGTTATCATAGTAAATTTTAAAATGAATTAAAATTGTTCAAGATAGTTGCAAAAATAATTTTTCCCTATAAAATTTAAAACATGCAATTTATTTTCCCAAAAATAAACAATTAAATTCTAACATGCGAATTAAAATAATTAGCTAATAAAGATTTTAGAATCTACTATAAATTTTTATCTATTAGGCTTATCAAGAATTTTCTAGGAATAAATTTTTTTCATACTTTTACAATTTGACCCATATGATTTCTAATATATAATTAAGCCCTCTATTATCTAACATTTGGAACTCTTACAATATTTGAGCATATAGAATTCTTTTTGATCATTTCTGCTTGATGTTTTAATTTTGCATTTTCTACTTTTAGTATATCAATGATTTCTAGTAGACATACATAGTTTTTCTTTGATTTTATTTATTTAGACCTGGACTTACATCAGTTTTAGACAGCATTTTAATACCTTCATATAATATTGATCAGAGGGAAGGTTATGTACTTCACTTACCATGTCAGCCTCGTAGGTAAATACTCCCTCATCATCATTGCTCTTCCGAAGAGGCTTCGTAGTCATTTGGTAGGTATTCGGCTATTAGTGCTAGTATCGGACTCTTATGAAGATAAATCAGTATCCATTGAGGAGTCAAATTCTACTTCTTATGGTTCTTCGTGGAGTCCAACACCTTATGCGAGAGAGCTTTAGCAGATTGTATGTGCTGATTCTGTCGAGTTCCTCAGCTGGTAGTACACTCAAAAAGTGGAACTCGGCCTTACCATTTGTCATAAGCTCGTCACATTGTTTCTTGGTCTTGTGGTGTTCATTGAGTTCTTTTCCTTTCTTACCCTTACCATATTTAATTGTTATCAAAATATTGAAATCGATTTTGAAAAATATCTTTATCCGGAACCTTTATAACGTGAACTCTTGCTCGAACTTTGCCGGGCAAATACTAGATCTGGTCATCATCTTATTGCTTTACTTAGCGGTTAGTCCTCTGAAATGGTTGGGCTCTGATACCAATTGTTGGTCTTGGTTGGCTGGCTAGATGGGGGTGAATAGTCTAGTTCAAAATTAAGAGTTTTTTTTGTTTTAGCTTAACCAGGATAATCAAATTAATTAAACAAAATAAATAACATAAAAAAGTAAAAGACATAAGGATTTTACTTGGTTACAACCTAGGTGGGTTTTAATCCAAGGTTATGAAAGCTCGACTAAAAATATCTTTCATGAAGGCGGAATAACCTCTTACAGATTTTGATAGCTCGAACAAGAGAACGAAAAGTGAATACAAGTTGTTATATTAAACTCTTAGCTCTAGAAGGCTATTTATATCCCGTTGGTTAAAGTGGTCATTTGTTGACGTGACACTCAGGGCGTCTCAGTTGGATAAGAGTTTATCCATGCAGCAATCTCTCTAACGACACTATTCACTCGAGGGGTCTTAGTTATGACTTAGGGTGCCTCGGGTCTTCAAGGTTAGCTTCTGAGTTGACCTTTTTAGATTCTACTAGCTTGGGTGATGCTTCAGCCATCCAGAGTTGAGTTCACTCAAACCCAACTCTAGCATTCTCCTCAAGCAGGCTTCCTATAACGCCCGCCTTTATATCTACTCTCGGGGTGGGGTTACGTACATTCAATCATATAGTAATATATTTTTTTTCTTCTAGCATAAAATTCAAACAATCAATGCAGGGACTAAGGACTGAACATGCTTGTTTAAAACTATCAAAGTTATTCCATGACATGATAAGTTCACTAGTAATTCAACCCATAACATAATCAAGTATAAGAGACATCCAAGGGTAAACACTATCATGCCATATCAATCCTAATCACTAACACTTATAGTCAAGGAAACATAAACATAAACATGATAAAGTAGATATAGAAATATTTCTTTCCCGAGCCACCACCCCACACATCTTCAGCCTTCCTGCCTCTTCCTTTAGTTCAAGTGTTCCTTACCTTTATCTGCAGCATAAGACAACACATAACTAGTAAGCATAAAAGCTTAGTAAGGATCCGGTCCTACTCGCAAAATCCATACGAAAGCATACAACATGTACACATAACAAGACATAGGCATGAGTTCATCATAGCATACTAAACATCGAAGTTTCTAAGCATGCAGTATATAGTATTTTAAGCATACCCATCACATGTAATAAATGTTTTCAAAACAGTTCCATAAAGGTATTACTTAAAAATACATCCATATCATATAGGGCCCAGTTGTGTACCACATGATGCACGTTCCCTAATGAGTTGGGGTAGCGAGCCACCAATCCCATTAGAACAGGACCCTTACGTCCTACCGGAGCCATGACCTTAAGTTAACATGCACCCCGGATTTGTTTAACGACCCCTCTTACGAGTCGGGTACACAACTTACAAAGTAAAATACTTATCATGTCTTTACATATATATGCTAAGGATGTACTCCAATTTCACTGCTCAATGGACACCCACTTTTCCAGGGTGTTTCTGTTCCCATAGGGACACACCTCACAACATAAGGGTGTTCTGGATCCCATACTTAGTGGAGTATCCTTTCAAGCATTTCATCATACATATCACATGAAATCTCATAAGGGTGCCCCATGGGCCATAAGACATGCTCATACATACATCATAATTCGACCACTTAAACATACTTTAGATATGATAAGATTTGGTCACATAGATCATACTCATATCATAGGAAGTAGTAGCATGCTAACAGTTAAGGTGATCAGACATTTCATTTAAACACCACATGCATATACATGTCATAGGAAGTGGTAGCATGCTAACAATTAAGGTTTCAAATCAACCATTTCATTTAACACCACATGCTTATACCTATAATCATCCCCAAACAGAAGCATATCTCATAGGGTAATTTAACCTTCACAAACCCTAATCCTAGTGGGTTGGCCGAAACATCAAGGGTAGGGAAAAATTAGGGTTTTTGCATTGAACATTCACACAGACATTTATACAAACACCTTGTATACAATATCATATAATATACTAAGCATGAATATATTCTAGGCTAATTCAACCCTCATTAACCCCAATTCCATGCTTTGGCCGAAACCCATCCAAACCCTAAACCTTAGTTTTTGTTATCACAAAATGAAGGGTCACAACATATGTGTATACCCTAAGTTCCAAGGGTTCTTCTCATGTATCAAAGAGTAGCCAAAGGCTTCCCTTTGGAGGTGGCTGAACCCTATACAAGACCAAAACCCTAGATTTTGTTCACCACATGTTGAAGGATACAACATACACATATATCCTAAATTCCAAGGGGTCTACTCATGTAACAAGAAGTAACCCAAAGCAACCCTAAACCCTAATCCCTCTAGGGTTGGCCGAAACTTGTAGGGTAGGGAAAAAGTTGGATTTTTGTAGCCAAACATTTATACAAACATATTGCCTACACCATCATATATTACACTAATCATAAAATACATCCTAGAGAAATTCAACTCTTGAACCCCTAAATCCCTTACCTTGGCCGAAACCTACAAAGGGTGAAAACCCTAGTTTTTGTTCATAACATCATGAAGAAAATCCACATACATATATATACCCTAAGTCTCAAGGTCTTCTCATGTATCAAGGAAAGAACCAAGGCCTTCCCCTAAGGGTGTTGGCCGAAACTTACAAAGGGGAAAACCCCCCATTTTCGAAAACCACACAAGCAAAAGAATCACACACACAACTATTACACTGCAGGCGAGGGGATACTTACATCCTTTCGCTTGAATTTCTCCTTCTCTTACTCCTTAGGGTACCCTTGAAGAAGAAGAAGAAGAAGATGAGTGTTTCCCTTGTTAGCCTTCTCTAGCAATCTTGGCCCTAGTAGAGGGCAAGAACATTCAATGGGTCTTCTTCCTTCCAATTCCCTAGGGTTAGAACCCTAGGGTGAAGTTTCGAAACTTGAAAGGGAGAAGGGCTCTAAGGTTCTTTCGAAAATTGAAGTGGGGAAGAAGAAGAAGAAGTGTAACTTCTTTTCCCTCTCTTATTTATACTCTTATCATGAAAAGACATGTCTCCTCGCTTCCCTAGATTTAACAAGAATGTTTCTTATTCTCTCTACAAGAAACATTGCTTGGTTCATTGGTTATGACATGATTAGTGCAACTAGGAGGTTCAAGGTTCAATCCTTGCTTCCTCCTTTCTACCTCTTCTTTTTAGCACAATTTGCACTAATCCATATCAAAGCCCATTAAGCCAAGCCCATCATGAAATTTTATAATATTAATAATATTTCATGAATTCATAATATTTCATAATAATATTTCATATTCATGAATTCATAATATTTCCTAATCATGAATTCATAATATTTTATATTCATGAATTCATAATATTTCCTAATATTCCATAATAATATTTCATGAATTCATAATATTTCATAATATTTTTGGGGTGTTACACTTCCTCCCCAGCTTCTCATCTCTCAGATATCGTACGCGTTCTTTTCACTCCACCGATGTACTCTTCCGTAGCTTCACGTCCCTTAGGTGCACCGAGCTCGTCGACTCCCTACCCGTGCTATCCTTATCCCTCACCGCGTCTTCCGCCCTACTCCTGTGTTCCTAAGGACACTTTGATACAATGCACGAAAAAAATAAACATGACCTAACTTGACTCGGATGATCACATCAAAATCAACCCAGGGGTATCTACATTATTATCTTCTCTCCTTGAGTCCTCAGGCATTCAAGAGTCGAGAGATCGAGGTCTTCTCTCACCAAGGCTGATCGGGTTATTCTCTCCCTCAACGGATCGAACCTACTATTCTCTCTTTGACTCTACGGTATTTGGGAGTCAAGGGATCAAGCATATTATTTTCTCTCCTTGATTCCATAAGCATTTGGGAGTCGAGAGATCAAATCATTCTATCAAAGAGATCGAGTCTTATATTCTCTCTCAGCCTCCATAGGCATTCGAGAGTCGAGGGTTGAGCATATTATATTCTCTCCCCAACTCGACAGGCATTCAGGGGTCAAGAGATAGAGCATATATTATATTCTCTCTCCAACTCTGCGGCCATTCGTGAGATCGAGTTATTCTTTTCCTCGGCATGATTGAGTCTTGTTATATTCTCTCTCCAACTCTGTGGGTATTCAAGAGTCAAGAGATCAAGTCATTCACACAGTGAGATCCTCTCCCTGACTCTAGGGGCATTCAGAAGTCGAAGGATCGAGTTATTCTCTCCCTCAGAGGGATCGAGTCTTATAATATTATCTCCCTAACTTCGTGGGTATTTGGGAGTCGAGGGGTCGAGTCATTCTCTCGATGGGATCATCTCTCTGACTCTGTGGGCATTCAGGAGTCGAGGGATCAAGTTATTCTTTCTCTCAGCGAGATCAAGTCTTGTTATATTCTATCCCCGATTCCAGGGTCATTCAGGAGTTGAGGATTGAGTTATTCTCTCCCTCAATGGAATCAAATCTTATTATATTTTCTCGCTGACTTCATGAACATTTGGGAATCGAGGGATTAAGCTATTAACTCCGGGATAATGGCCGAGTCACCTCAAAACTACGCATCATGTTCGAGTGCATATAGGTCTATCTTTCGAATATAAATTATAGCTCTTCTTCGCAGCTTTACTTGAAGGTATTCCTTCCCTAACTTGGAAATAGTAGGGGTCAAGATCAAAGTATATCCTAGTCACGAACAACAATTCACCATCATAAAATCACCATCAGTAATTGTCCTTTTTATGGTTCACTCTCTTCCCAACTCGAACATAGTTGGGATTAAGCTCATATATGCTTGTAAGCCTCTCCTAAGCAAGATGTTGGTAAGCCTTGCCCGTCTCGGACATGGTCACTGAGCGAGCACAATGAACCTAGTCTTAGACCAACGATATCCATTGATAATTGTCCTTTTCAAAGCCCACTGTCTTCCTGACTCAGACATAATTGAGATTGAGCTCATATATGTTGGTGCAATCTTGCTCCAAGTAATTATGGTTTTCATGTTTGGCTAAACAAGTTTAAGTTAGGCAATGTTTTGTGTTCTAACTTGTGTGCTTTGAGTAAGCAGGAAAGTCCAAGAAGAGAGTCTTGGCAAAGGAAGTCCCGGAGGTGTGACCTCTTGGCAAAAGGGAGACTTAGTATGACGAAGCCGATGGAAACACTTCAAGCAAGTGCAAGGATGAGGAGTCGTGGACTCGGAAGCATCCAAGAGAGGCACAAGGCTTGTGGAAGGTGTTTGAAGGCGTGAGTCAAGACTAAGGGATGAAAAGGGAAGCTGAAATGTGATTTCTCAGCTTCATCAGTCGACTGGTAAGTTGTCAGTCGACTGGGACCACAACCCACAACACACAGAGAATCGGGTCGACCCAAGGAGGGTCGACCAGTCGACTGCTAGTCGACTGGAATTGGTTCCAGTCGACTGGCTCCAGTCGACTGGTCCTGTACCAGTCGACTGAAGGTCGACCGTTGCGAAGGCGGCTGAGGCACTCATTGCATATTTTGTAGCCGTTGAAGCCTACCAGTCGACTGGTAAGTGAGCAGTCGACTGGAGTCGCGGACGAAGATATAAAACCTAGTGTTTTATCTTGGAGAAAAGCAGGGTTTTCCTTGGGTACGAAGTGTGTGATCATTTTAGAGCTCTCCAAGCTTCACAACTCTCTCAATCTCCTCCTCCAAGCTTTCATTTCATTTGTAAGAGGAGGGAGATCATTGTGTTAGGGTTTCTCTACCTTCAAGTGTGATCTTGAGAAGGAGAAGTTCATAGTGAAGGGTTTTGTGTGGTGTGTGTGGATCCTTGGATTAGTCACCTTGAAGAGGTGAATACCAAGTAAAATCAGTGAGTTAGTATTGATTTCTTTCCTACCTTCATATTTCTATTTGTATTGCTTCCGCTAACGTGTTTGTAGGAGAGAAAAATCGAAAGATAGCTATTCACCCCCCTCTAGCTAGGGCAAAGATCCTAACAATATATGCTTATAAGCCTCCCCAGAGCAAGATGTTGATAAGCCTCATCCGACTAAGACATAGTCTTTGAACGAGCACAATAAACCTAGTCTCAGAATAGCGATATCTCCATCAGCAATTATCTTTTTTACGGCTCACTCTCTTCCCAACTCGGACATAATCAGGATTGAGCTTATATATGCATGTAAACCTCCCTTCAGTAAGATGTTGATATGTCTCATCTGTTGGGGCAATCTATGGTCCGGAGTGACCATGTGTTTTGATGTTTGGGCAAAGAGTTTAAGTTAAGGTTCACCCTTGTGTTTTGATATGTATTTTTGAGTGTGCAGGTTTGCAAGATACATATAGACTTGGTTGGACGGCTTCGAGTATGGTGAAGGGTGGCATGGAGGCAAGACGTGGGCTTGTGTGCGCATCCGAGGAACCATGGACAAAGCAGGGATGATGAGCTGAGGGAAGCGGACTTCGAGGCGTACGTGAAGGATGGCATAGAGGCAAGCCGAGGGCTTGTGTGCGCATCTAAGGGACAAGGGTTAAAGTCGAAGAGGGCTTGAAGGCAACAGATCGAGGCTGCTTGAGTAGGAACGATGAGCCGAGGGACGCGGACTTCGAGGCATGCATGAAGGATGACATGGAGACAAGCCGAGGGCTTGTGTGCGCATTTGAGGGATGGGAGCCGAAGACAAAGAGGGCGCGAAGGCAACAGATCGAGGCTGCTGAATGAAGAGTCAACTAGGTTGTGAGAGTTCGAGTGTTGAGTGAATTGTACTCAGGAAATCCTAGGGTTTTAGTGCTGAGGGAAATGTACTCGGAAAGGAAAAAACCTTAGGTTTGGGAGTGGACCAGTCCACTGGCCCTGGGACAGTCGACTGGTATATACCACAGAAAGATCAGTCGACTGCTAATGGGGCGATCGACTGGTGGTGGCTGGAAATTAGATCGTTGGGATTTCAACGGTCGAATTTAGGAGGGACCAGTCGACTGGTAATGGACCAGTCGACTGGTAGCGATTTTCTCAGCCTTGAGCACTATTTAAAGGGGCTCGATTTTAGCTGAGGGTTCTTGACGAAATGAGCTTGGTTAGAGCTCATTAGTAATTTTTGTGCTCAGAAGTGTTGTCCGGGTTATGGCGAGGTTTCTCCACCCACAAGGAGCTACACGAGCTAGCCGGAGGTCTTCCGGGGAGTCATTCACTGACGGATCGGGATCGTCCACCTTACGGGCAGTCGTGGAGTAGGAGCATTATCTGTTAACCACGTAAATATGTGTGCCATCTTAGTTGTTAGTTTATGTTATTTGTTATTCCGCTTGCGCACTAACAACGTGTAGGAAGACGAAATCGAAAAGTTGCTATTCACGCCCCCCCTCTAACAAACAGTAAGATCCTAACATCGTCTAACACGGACATAGTCACTAAGCAAGCACAATGATCTTGGTCTCGGAGCCCGTAAGCCTCCCTTGAGCAAGATTCGTCCAACTCGGATATAGTCGTCAAGTGAGTACAATGATATTTCCATCAGAAATTGCCATTTTCAGGACTCACTCTCTTTCTAACTCAGACATAATCAGGATTGAGCTAATATATGTATGTAAGCCCCCCTTGAGCAAGATGTTGGTAAGCCTATAGTTGTTGAGAGAGCATGATGAACTTGGTCTCGAAACAACAATATCTCCATTAGCAATTGTCCTTTCCATGGCTCACTCTCTTCTTGACTCGAACATAGTCGAGATTGAGCTCATATATGTCGGTAAGCCTCCCCTAAGCAAAATGTCGGTATGTCTCACCTGACTCGGACATAGTTGTTGAGAGACCACGATGATCTTGGTCTCAGACCAGTGATATCTCAATCAACAATTGTCTTTTTCCACGACCCACTCTCTTCCCGACTTGGACATAATCAAGATTGAGCTTGTATATAGTTGTAAATGTCCCTTGAGTAAGATGCAGGTAAGCCTCATCGGACTCGGATATAGTTGCTGAGCAAGCATAATGATATTAATCACGGACCAGTGATATCTCCATTAGCAATTTTCCTTTTCAGGACACACTCTTTCAGGCTGAACGCCCTTATGATACGCTCGGATTTCCTTACAACAGGCCCGAAGATTTCTTTTCTGACTCCTCAGTCAGAAGAGATTCAACCTTACGACAGGCTCGGTCACCCTTGCCCCATGCTAGCGATTCAACTTACAACATGCCCGGAGATTCCTTTCTGAGCTTCTTAGTTGGAAGACATTTAGCCTTATGACAAGCATGGACCCTCTAGCCTCATGCTAGTGATTCACCTTATGATAGGTCCGAATATTCTTTTCCCGACTCTTCAGTCGAAAGACATTTAGCCTTACGACAAGTTTGGAGGCTCCAGCTTTGTGCTAGCGATTCACCTTATGGCAAACCTAGAGATTCCTTTCTCGACTCCTCAATCGGAAGACATTCATCTTTACGACAAGCTCGGAGCTCATAGCCCTAGGCTAGTGATTCACCTTATGACAGCCTCAAAGATTCATTTATTGACTCCTTAGTCAAAAGACATTCAATCTTACGATAGACTCGGAGCCCTTAGCCTCGTGCTAGCAATTCGCTTTATGACATGCCCAGAGATTCCTTTCTCGACTCCTCAATTAGAAGATATTCAATCTTACGACAAGCACGGAGCCCCTAACCTCGTGCAAACCATTCTCCTTACGATAGGCGGTTGGAGATTCTTTTCTCGACTCCTCGGAAGTTATTTAGCCTTACAACAGGCTCAGAGCCTCTAGTCCCATGCTAATGATTCGCCTTATGACAATCCGAGAGATTTCTTCCCTAGTTCCTCAATCAAAAGGCATTCATGATAGATCGTGGCGCTTGCTAGAGGGGGTGAATAACACTTTTTCTTAACTTTCTCTATAAGATGGTTAGCACAATACAAATAAAATATATGACAAATAAGAAATCCAATGCTAACAAGAGAATTTACTTGGTATCCACCTCGAAAGATGACTAATCCAAGGATCCACGCACAAGCACACTCTCCACTATGAAAAGCCTCCTTCAAGGTGGAGAAAACCTTTACAAGGTTGTCTTCTTCCTCTTTACAAGATGAAATAAAAATCGAGAGGAAGAACTGATCACTTTTGGCATGAACAGTACTTTGGTACACTTAAGAACCGTACCTTCCTCGTGCCCAAAAGTCACCCTTTTTATAAGAGTAAAGGACAACTCCACTTAATTGCTAGCCAATGGCTAACCCAACAGCTAATTTTCGGGAGTATCAGTCGACTGCCCCTGGGGCAGTCGACTGGTCCAGGGTCTCAAACATTCTCTGAGTTTGAGAATTGGCTGGCAGTCGACTGCCCAGCTTATACAATCTCTCTTCCTCACTCCGAAGACCCTCCTTCACGTGTGCCTTCAAGTACACTCTCTTGGCTCGCCCCTTGAAGTCTTCTTCCACTGGCTATCGTCCCTCGGATGCGCACACAAGTCTTCCCTTGGCTTGCCTCCATGCCACCCTTCACGTGTGCCCTTTGAAGTCCACTTCCCGGCTTGCCCTTGGAGTCCTCTTCCCTCAGCTCTCGTCCCTTGGATATGTTCTCCATGTGTGATTCTCCAAGTCCTGCAAACTCAATCACACATATCAAATAACAAGATAACACCCTAACCTTAACCATGTTGACATACACATCAAAACCATGATCTTCCCGATCATCCTTGGGTCGATTGCCCCAACAATTCAGTCTTACGATAGACTCAGAGCTCCTAGTTCCGCACTAGCGAGACAACCTTATGATAGGCCTAGAAACCAATCCCACCACAACACTACAGTCCAGTCAGTCGAACTCACGCCTCCTTCAACTAGATTTAAGGGAGATGCTTGTGATGTGAGATAGAGATGGAGCCACATGGCGGGAGGGAGGAGATGGGGAGGGGGAGAGAGATTTTTCCCCTTTCTTCAGCCTTTTCGGGCATTCCTTTGTCAAAGGGTAGGAGAGAATGGACTCCCTTTTTTGTTCCTGGACGCGATCTTCGCCCCCTCTCTCTCTCCCGTCTCCTCCGTCACCTCCTTTAATGTCACTTTGCTGTTGACCTCTTCCCTTGTCGCCTCCGCCGAGATCAATTGCCTCCTCTGATACCACCTCCATCTTCGTTTCACCCTCCATATTCTCGCCCCCTCCATCACGAGACTGCCTCCCTTGCTTTCTCCAGTCCGACATTGCCTCTCCTCTATCACGTTGACGCCGCCTCTCCTCCCTCAAGTTGTTAGGGATCGTGTGGTTGATAGGGGTGAATTACCCTTGTAAAATATAAAATTATCTTTTGTCTTGCATAAATAAAGATGGAGGTTCATTCAATAGAAAAATAATAACATCAAAAATAATAAACAAAAGAAACAGAGACACAGACAATTTACTTATTTTGCAACCAGGAAGATTGCTAATCCAAGGCAAAATAAAGCTCAGTCTCCTGATTAACTCCTTGGAGCGGAATAGTCTCTTTACAGATTTAGAACTCAGAAAATAGAAGAGAAACTTAAAGAAGAATTTCATGTACAATCAATGAATGAAAGTAATTGAGTTCTGGGTTCTATTTGTAGCCCCAGTGAAAATCTATTCGATTGCTGACGTGACCCTATATGGACGCTCAAGTGCATAGGGGAGCCTAACTAGACCCGACCACGGTTCGGAACTGACGGTTCAACGGTTCGGAACTTACGGTTCGACGGTTCGGAACTGACGGTTCGACGGTTCGGAACCGCCGATTCAACGGTTCATGGGAGGTCGCCCCTTAACCTTAACCGCCCAAGCCGGTTACGGTTCACGGTTCGGAAACGTCGGTTCACGGTTCGCCACAGTTCAAGATTATTATATTAAAAAAATAAAAAAACAAAAATTAAATTAAAAAAAATAAATTTTATTAAAAAAAGGACTTGCACTTATATAAGTTGCCTACGTATCCCCTTAGGATGTAGGGGAATCAAAGCCCACGTAGTTCTTTTACATTTTTACCTTTTTATATTTTTTACATTATTACCCTTTCTTACTCACTTTCATTCAGTGTTCTGAAAACCGGACCGGACCGGCCGGTCGGACCGGTTGAATCGGAAACCGGCCAGATTTCCGATCCGAGTTGACTCTGAAAATCGGCTACTCAAGAACCGGATGCGAACCGTTCTGAACCGGCCGGGAATCGGTGAACCGGACAAATCGGAAAAACCGGTCAAACCAGCTTGGTTTATTTTATTTTTCATTTTTTAATTTTTCCCCCCTTTTTCAGTTTTGCTTTCTTACTGAAAATGAAAATTGAAAAACAAAATATCAAAAACCTAGTTTGCTTTCACTCAATGTCCCAAACAAACAAACATGTTGTTTGCTTGCAAGAGAGTCACCGTCGCTAGTCTCTCGCCGCGTCGCCTTGCCTCTACTAGCCTCGCCGCGCCGCGTGCCTCCGCTAGCCTCGTCCCATCTCCAGCCTCGTTGCGTCGTCCTGCTGGCATATTAAGGCAGCAATATAGGTCATATTTGGAAGTATAATTTTGCATGTGCTTTACCAGTGCCCCCTGTTTAAGTATTTATGGGTGAACAAATGTTATTGTGATATAGTTTTAACTTCTAATACGATTTTTCAATTCGTATCTAGATTTATTAAATCCAATAGTCTTAAACTTGAATTTTTCTTTGAAACTAATATTGTTTTCAAGAATACTGTACTGAGTTGCTGACAAAAATATATCACATGCTCGACCTAGTTGATCTAATCTCGAAGAAAGTAATTGGATAATTTGTTAGTTTCATATATTTATATAAATACATGCTTTATTATATACCGGTTATATTCCGGTTGGACCCCTGGTTAAACCGGTTGAACCTCTGAACCCTTGCTCCGACCGGTTCGATGTCCGGTCCGGTTCTCATAACCTTGCTTCCATCCCCTCCCGTTCCCGTATTTGTTCCTTCGGTATCAAATTCTTCGACTTCGTCTTCTGAAAGTTGCATTCCTTGGATTCGCTTCTCGGATCTGGTCCAATCATCAAGTAATGCTTGAGCTTCCAATGAGTCGGGAGACATAGTTGATCGTCGTTCATCTAATATGTTGCCGTCGGCACTGAACGTCTGCTCCACAGCAACAGTTGACACTGGAGAAGCTAAAATTTCTTTTGCGATCATGGAGAGAACGGGAAAGCTTTGAGCCTTCTGTAACCACCACTTCAAGATGTCGAAGTCTTCGCTATCTGCTTCATTAAAATCAAAAGAAGTCGTACAATAATTCTCAAGTTCCTGTGTGGAACTTGAGGATCCTCGTGGACGTTTCGTCCGTTCTTTTAATAAAAGTTGTGCTTTTGTAAGTTTTAAATTAGTAGTAGTGGGGTGTTGTGTTTCAGAAATATTAGTTTGTGTTCCATATTTAACATAATATTGATTATAAATATCATATAAATAATTTTTAATAATATACAATATTAGCTAGATCAGGAGAGGAAGAATCTTTAATAGGAATTAATGCGTCGTAATATAAAGTTAACATTTCTTGTAAAACTTCTAATTTAAATCTAGGATCTAAAGCAAATGCAATTAAATAATTTTCAAGAATTAAATAAAAATATTTTTTTCATTTAGTTTTCATAGCTATTATACATAAAGTTAAAGATTTATCATTTACATGTTCATTTAATATTAATACTATACTACAAAAATTTACTAAAATTAAATGAGCAGTAGGATAATAAACACCAGAAAGTTGTTCAGTTGCATCGTTAAAAACTTTTAAAATTTCACAAATATTCCATTGTTGTGAAAATAAATATATATTAGTATTACTATTTTGTGCAAAAAATAAACATAATAAATCTTTATATTGAAAAGAATCTTGTAATAATTGATATGTTGAATTCCAAAGTGTTGGAACATCACGTGGAAATTTTTTTGGTCGCATTCCATTAGCTTTACAAAATCTACCCCATTGTTTCATCATAGATGGATGAGACC
Source organism: Boesenbergia rotunda (assembly GCA_024364735.1). Taxonomy (NCBI): domain Eukaryota; kingdom Viridiplantae; phylum Streptophyta; class Magnoliopsida; order Zingiberales; family Zingiberaceae; genus Boesenbergia; species Boesenbergia rotunda. Next base: position 903,978 of record JAGFNQ010001913.1, on the reverse strand, counting down.
ATAAGTATGAAATTACGGTTCTAATTGGTTGAATATAATTTTGTAAAAGTTTTAATCCATCTTGAACACATAAATTTAAAATATGGCATACGCAATGAATATGAAAAAATAAACCACCAATGACAGGTTAACAAATAAATTTTAGTTCATCTATTGAAGCGGTATTAGAACCAGCATTGTTTAATGATATTGAAAATATTTGATAAGTCAATCCATATTCTTCTAAAACTATGTGTAATAATTGTGCAATGTTATGAGCAGTATGTAATTCATCAAAAATTCTATAAGCTAATAATCTTTTTTGAAGGATCCAAGAGTTATCAATCCAATAGCATGTTATGCACATATAAGAATGAGTTTGCCAATGATCACTCCAAATATCGGAACATAAAGAAACTTTATTATTTAATTTACTAAATTCTTCAATTAAATTCTTTTTTCCTTATTTTTCTAATCTTTTAATTGTACGAGTAAGTGTAGTCCTAGGTGCACGTTTAGCAGCAGGATTAAGAGATTCTTTACAAAAATCTTCAAATGTGCATTTAGATCCAAAACTAAAAGAAAATGTTCTACGGAAACAAATTTAGCTAATGATTCTCTTAATTTATTATCCGAATATAAAAATAAACCAGCATCAGTACTACTACCACAAGAAAATCTAGATAATTGTGTTTGAGAGAGGTCAAGCCCATATTCCGTCCGGTGCTTCGTTTCTACATGTCGTTTCAACGACCCATAGCCGCCGCCGGCTTGGAATTTATAGGAAGCATTGTAATGCTTGCATTTTACACGCATTTCTCCCCACAGAAGTGTGACATTCTCAAAATATTTAGTGAAAATAGACGATTTTAAAGGAGGATTTTCCCGAACCTTAGAAGTAATCGCATCGGTACTTCCTTGCGTTTCGGGGATCGGAGGGCGTTGGGGCTGAGCCTCGGTCTCATCATCAGTGGATTGAATTTGAAGGTTGGGATCCTCGTATGCAATTTCTTTTCCCCTCCAAGATCGAGATGATGAAGCTTCGTGACCTCTTTCCATTATCGTCGAAAAATGAAGAACGCGGAGAGAAGTTAAGAGTTAGAGAGTTGAGAATGAGAGATTGAGAGATGAGATGTTGTGTTGTGTGTGAAAATGATGAAATGAGCTCCCTATTTATAGAGTTCGGATCATAACGGTCACTAAATCATAGCCATTGATCAAAAAATAGTCAAATGATTTCATCCGTCGAAAAAAAAATCAAAAAACCCTCCAACGGCACTGAACCGCCGGCGGTTTCTTTGGCTTGGAATCGAAACTGGCTCGGCATCCTCCCGGGCCGGTTCCGGTTCGGCCCGGCGAATCGGGTCAACGAGCCACCCGACACGTTGACCCGGGCTGGACCCGGCCCAGGGTCGGGTCTACGCTTGACACGTGGCTCTAGGCTTATCCTCGTCGCAACGGCCGCGAACGACTACTTTTGGATGAAGTTTGAACTCATGCGCGCCTGAGTCAATTTGGGCGCCCTATAACACGGGCGCCTGAGTTGACTTGGTCAACATTTTGTTGACCAATCTTCCGACGAGTCTTCTGGGTGATCTCGGACCTTCCAAAATTGGGCTCACCCAACCCCTCCTTCGGCCTTCTCCTCGAGCGTGCTTTCTCTCAGTTTCTCGTCCATCGGACGTCGTGCGCATCCTTCTCACTCCACCGACGTACTTTTCTGCAGACCTCCACGTCCCTCATTAATGCATCGAGCCCGTCAGCTCCCTTCCTGTGTCATCCTTCTCATTCGCTGCATCTTCCGCTTGACTTCCTATGCTCCTAAGTACCTGCACACTTAGACACAGATATCAGATACCAACATGACTTAACTTGACTCGGTTAACCACATCAAAACTCACTCGGGGTACTTACACAAGCTACCACCACTGCCTCATGGTCTCTGCTTCATTCGACGAGCCGCAGCGCTCCACGCCAATGAGGTGCCTCTCCTCACATCCCTTCTAATCTCACGAGACCTCGCACATGGAGACTAACATGAGTGTCGGAGTAGATGAGTAGGGGCACCCCCCCTCTCGATCCTAACCCCTCCTTCGCTCTTGTACTTCTCACGGACTCTCTAGACGATCCATACCCTCCCCCCCCCCGCAACTCACGGTGACTCCGTCAGCACGGAAGATAGTTCACCCATCTTTCTCCTAATCATGGCAACTTGATAGCTCGTCGGAGACTCATTTATCAAAGGTTTCAGAGCAGGAACACTTATTCTCTTATGGCCTATTTAATTGAAATCATTTTGATTTGTTTTAATACGTTTATCACACTTAATTAAATCTAACAAATTTTTAGATTTACGATGTGAAGTACTTATTATGAATTGGATAAGAACCAAATCAATTCTTGGTTGAATCTATATAATGACTAGCCCATTCCCATCTGATTTTGAAGATCATTGATGTAATTTATACACCGAAAGGCAGTCAACTTAATTAATCATTGTAAGCCCTCAAAGTAGTTTGGAAAAGATATGATTAAACTGACTTGTCAACTATCACATTTTGAACTCAGTCCGACACAAAATTTTATTTCAATGTCGCATTCCAAATCATACAATTATGATTGATGGAGTGTGGAAATATTGAATGCTGATTTGGACCTTTGAAGTAGATCGTATTAAATCGACCTAGTTCAAAGTTATCGCGAAGAGAAGGCGTTGGGATTGTGTTACATCACGGCACTAGAAAATATCTACTCAAGTAATTGTAATTAAACAACGTTCGAATCTTGTCACCTTTATTTGATCGCCAAATCAATTCTTAAGTATTCGGGCTTAGTCCGACACATAAATTGTGCCCAACCCAAGACTCTTGGATTCGGTCGGATTCAACAAGGCACGATCTAATTAAAACTTTACCGATTTACATCTCCGCGTGCAGTGGCCCTCCATTCTTAATGAAATGATTAAATAATTAACCCCTAGGCTTAATTATTATATCCAACATCACATGATCGGACAGATCGGCTACCTTTGTCTATGGCCTTACTGGTACTCTATCTTAATTACCTTAAATAATCAATAATGTTGCTGGCAACCTCAGATATCCCATTACTAATTAGTTAATTAATTAATTACTATTTCCCACTAATCATGTCCACACTAATATGATAATTAACCAGCTATATATCCACATTTGAGATTTGGTGACACAGTGCCCCACTTGCTCCTATTATGATTAACTTATTATGCCCCACATTCTTTAGAGGACAAGGACTCGAAAGTAGGCATTATTAAATATGCATGAATAATTTTTAACAATTATTTGATTCACTACGAGAAAGTAGGCAGGAGGATTAGTCTAAGCACGAGCTAATTAATAGTTAATCATCCAATTGACTCTTTAATGAAGGAGTGCACGAGGGGTGTGAGCTGGACTCTCCTGCAGCATTCGGTACCATGGCCCACCGTCGAACTGTGTGGCCACGTTCTCATTTAATTATATATTATAATCACATGGACATTGCCCCCCTAATTAATTACCCATCTCATCTCTCCACGACGACCGATCTACTCCGTCCGCCGGAATCCGACCCGCAACTCGACGGACGAGATCGGATCCGCTGTATGATTGGGAATCATTAGGCGATCGAATGATTCGACCGCCAATCATGGCCCGCGCTGTATATCATTGACATAATAATTGCTGCGTGATCGTAGCGGGCGGCAGATATCGCTCCGCAGATGCGCTTTGGATCCCCATCGGACGAGTGCTGCTCACGTGACGCCCTCCATCCGACGGCCGAGAGGATTCCCGAGAACGATGCGAATCGACCGTTGGCGGGGAAATCTTAAGAGTTCGCGGAAGGCGGTTTGACCGCACGTGACCGCGTGGGTTCGTACGTGCGCCTCGCTGTCCTCGTGTTGGTGTCACATGCAGCGGGAAGAGACCCGTGGATTTATTTAATCTTTTAAATTTATTTAGAGAAGGGACACGTGGGACAGGTAAACATGCGAGGGCGTGGAGTAGAATTAATCATGAGCGCGCCTCCTCGACATAATGCCGAATTTAAATTCACAGATTTTTCATTAATTATAGAAGTAATTTCGTGACTGGAAATCGAAGGGAATAAATTCCACGGCGGGATGGGCGTATGATTATTATAATCAGCGCAGGTGGCCTCCATAATTGGGAGCACGTCGAAGAAATAGGGAAGGAGAACAAATGATTACGGGGCGTGGGCTGTCGGGAAGTGGGGGGACCGAGTGGGGCCACGGGCGGGTCATGTTCTGGGTGTGTAGGCACGTGACACGGCAGGGACATGTTGGCCCACGTGACTCCGCCTCGCCCACTTGACCACGTGAAACCCCCCATCCCCTCCCGCCTGTACACGCAGCCTCATCCTGAGCTCGGCTCAGCCGCGGCTTCGAACGGCTCGGAGGGTTGGGGAGAATAATTGGCGCGTACGGTCGCGCGCAGAATTTCGGTTTCCTCGATTAACATCGAGTTTTCATTATTGTTTTAATTTATATATATATATATTTTTTTTTGGAGAAATAATTAGAGGAGCGGTGGGATGGGCAATGATGATGTGGTGATGGTGGTGGTGGCGGGGGCCACGCATGCTGTGCTCAGAGGGACACAATGATGATGGCCATGGCAGGAACGGGGGACATTGAATGTTGTGTAGGACGCCATGTCGTATCAACATCAACAGGCTGTAATAATTGCCCAACTGGGAGGCAATCATAACATGGCCTGCCTACCACTGTGCCCATGTTATTTATGCCAATCATCGTCATGCTCCCTCTCCTCCTTTTATTTTCCTAGAAAAGAATCACATTTGAAATTTAGAAAATGAATAAAGTGGAATTATTTAAGTTCGTGAAACGTGTAGGTGATTATGAAGGGGGGACCGGTCAGCAGTCCGCGGTCAAAGCAAAAGCCGATGAGCGAGCCGGAGAGAGCCGCGGGCGGCTTAACTAACCACGGTTAGGCAAAGGCGTTCGTGATTAGGAGGGACACAGAGCATGAAACACACATGTACGAGTAATCATTAAACCATAGCGACTATATATATTATGCTCTTCTCGCCTCGGTCTTTCACATCTCTGAATTTCGAAGGATTAAGGCTTTTTCGGAGGATTAAGAGAGGAAAGTGAGAAGGAAATCGAAAGAGTAGGGGGAGTACGGAGATCGATCGAGAAAGATAAAGCGATCGGGAAAGGAACGAGGAGGAAGATGATGCTAGGAAAGGAGGATTTAGGGCTCAGCCTTAGTTTGAGCTCGTCCAGTTACAAGCAGCAGCAGCCGCCGCTTGAACTGATGTCTTCTGTTGCGTCGCCGGCGCCGTTCCCTTGTCTGCGTAGCGCCCAATGGGCGGCTCAGCTTCTCGCCGTTGAGTCATCGGCAGGTATGCACTTTGCCTTGTTTTTTTTTTTTTTAGATCTGGTCGATAAAGGCGTGGATCTTGAAGATAGGTTTGGATTTTGCAGAGAAGAGATCGGCGGCGGTGCTATCGCCGGAAGAGGCGGAGGCGGGGAGGCCGGCTCTGCCGCTGCTGAGGGGGATCGACGTGAATCGGTCGCCGGGAGGGAGGGATATTGTTGCCAGCGAGGAGGATGCGGGCGCGTCGTCGCCCAATAGCACGCTCTCGAGCGTGAGCGGGAAGAGGGCGGAGCGCGATGGCAGCCAACATCTCCTCGGCGATCACGAGCTTCTCGACGCGGATCGGTCCTGCTCCCGTGGAGGGATAAGCGACGAGGAGGACGGCGGGGACGGATCCCGCAAGAAGCTCCGGCTCTCGAAGGACCAGTCGGCCGTGCTGGAAGAAAGCTTCAAGGAGCACAACACCCTCAATCCCGTAAGTCTTCCTCTCCCCGATCCCTAATTTCTTCCTCTTCCGTCATCTTTAATCCTCGAAATGACGGACTTAATCTGGTTTGGGCGATGTCAGAAGCAAAAGATGGCTCTGGCGAAGCAGCTAAACCTGAGGCCGAGACAAGTGGAGGTCTGGTTCCAGAACCGAAGGGCGAGGACGAAGCTGAAGCAGACGGAGGTGGACTGCGACTTTCTGAGGCGGTGCTGCGAGACGCTGACGGAGGAGAACCGGAGGCTGCAGAAGGAGGTGCAAGAGCTGAGAGCCCTGAAGCTGTCGCCGCAGTTGTACACGCACATGACTCCGCCCACCACGCTCACCATGTGCCCGTCTTGCGAACGCGTCTCCAACTCCAACTCCGCCTTCCCGGCCACCGTCGCCTCCTCGAATGCGGCGCAGGTACCAGAGCACCGCCATCAGTTCCTCCACAGCCAGCGGCAGCAGATCCCCTCCCCGTGGCCGCCCCTCCGGCCCTTTCTGGAAGCCCCTCGACAACGGTAGCTAATTAGGTGTTGATTAATTAATTAATTTGGTGTTGATTAATTAATTAATCCGATCTAATGTTTAATTAGCGAGCGAACGGAGAGGCCGTGTGTTGTACGATGGCGATGGATGCAAAAAGAAAATTCAGATTTGGTACGAGATATTAAAATTCCAAGCCGTTCATCCATGAATTTATAAATACCAAAAAGAAAAACACGTACGACATAATGAACATAACACGGTTTATTTATTTTATTATTATTATTATTATTATTATTTTACAATAAGCTTCAATCCATTCAAATATTAGGTTTTTTTGTCATAAACAACAGATTTTTTTTGTATCAATGACAGAAAATTTTACGAAGGGTTTTTTTTGCTATTTTTCCTCACGTTATGTCGTGTGTTATAATAATTATACAAGAGGTTAATGAGCTATGTATACATCCGATTATCATGACGTGATATTTTTTATGTACACATTCGATTATTTTTTGGACAATGGCGACGGCCTCCGATTGTCATCCTGAACCAAATTATTTCCTGAGAGACACGGTGAATCCGTCGAGAATCGTTATAATTGAGTTTCATGTTAAATTTCACATTACGAATTCACATTGTGTATCATTTTTGTTTCCATCGGCTTCATCCAAAAATCGACCATTATTCATTTTTAACAAATCTACCGCATACTCTCAGCGACAAGGAAATATTCAATATTCAACGACCATTGAGGCATTTGAAGAATCGATGTAGGCGTGCGGGGGGAGGGGGGGGGGTAAATGCACTTTCTTTTGATCGTTTGATCTCTACACAGATGTTAGCGCAGCGGAAATAATATATAAGAGAAAATAACAATGCTAACAAAAATTCTTTTACTTGGTATCCACCCAGATGAGTGACTAATCCAAGGATCCACGCCGCGAGCACCACTTTTCACTATCGAAAAGTCTCCTTGAGGTGGAGAAACCTTTACAGCAAAAGCTTCCTCTTCACAGGTGTAGAAAGATGATGGAGGAAGCAAGAAATGACTCTACAATTTGGCAGCACTTCGTTACTATACGGAACCGTACTGACACGTGTAACGAGGCCTCCTTTTATAGGTGAAAAGGACAGATTCGCAGTCTGTCCAGACTCACACCAGTCGACTGCCCCTAGGGCAGTCGAGTGGCCCAGCAGTAAATGCTGGTCAACGGCTAGCCAACGGCTAGTGAACAGCTAGCCACCGGCTAGTTTTGGGGTATACCAGTCGACTGCCCCAAGGCCAGTTGACTGGTCCGAGGCTGCGAACTCTCTGTGGGTTTTGGCAGTCGACTGCCTCTGGGCCAGTCGACTGCCCTGCCTCCCAGCTCAGCTCCAGCCACTTCAAACCTTCTCCTTCGCGTGTGCCTTCAGGTCTGCTCCCTTGGCTCGCCCCTTGAAGTCCTCTTCCTCTGGCTATCGTTCCTCGGATGCGCACACAAGCCTTCCCTTGGCTTGCCTTCATGCCACCCTTCACGTGTGCCCTTTGAAGTCCACTTCCCGGCTTGCCCTTGGAGTCCTCCTCCATCGGCTCTCGTCCCTCGGATAGGTCCACCAAGTGTGATTTTCCAAGTCCTGCAAACTCAATCACACAAATCAAATACAACATAATACTCTAACTTTAAACCTATTCGCCCACTCATCAAAACCATGATCTTCCAATCATTCAAGGGTTGATTGCCTCAACAATCTCCCCCTTTTTGATGTGTGACAATATGTTTAAGTTAGAGATAAGTAACAGCAATAGCAATAGCAAAAGATAGCAATTGAAACATTATGAGACATAATAACCCTAAGAGGTAACCTTCCCCTTAACCTATGTCCTCTCTACAGTTTCAATTCTAATCATATTCCAAGTTAAGTTTCCACTTAACAACATCAATAAGATTGTAAGACATATCCGAACCTGAGAGGTACCTCCCCCTTAATCCATGTCTTCTCTCTAAATTTTAACATTTCAAGGTCTAAGTTAGACAAAATACCTAAAATCATCCCTTTTAAGTCAAAATTCTAACTTAACCACCCATTCTCCCCCTTTGACACCATCAAAATGATTGCCTCAGGCAACCAAACCCTATGGCATCAAATGTGAGGATTATTGATTTCTGAATTTTCTCACAGCATCTGAAAATAACTGTACCAGTCGACTGCCCATAGGGCAGTCGACTGATACGCTATCAGTCTGAAATTACAGGTTTTCTGCCGAATTTCAGAAACTCTCAGAAAATTCCAAAAATTGTAAAATTTTGCATACATGTTTGAAATGTTATACTCTATCAAGGAAAAATATTAAACCATATAAAATTTCAAACATGCACGTCTTTTGATAAAAACCTAAAAGTTTTGAAAAACACTACATTTTGTATCAACCTTTGAAACTAATTTTGCAACTATGTGACTTTTAAAAGCATGACACAGTATGTAAAACATAAAATGGTTTTCAAAGTTTTAAAATGTCCAACTATGATCTTTGGAAAAGTGTCCATTGATTAAACACTTGTCTTCCCCATAGTTGGTCTAGTTTTGATATTTTGATACTTTTAATGGTTCAACAATGTGCCACAAGCACAAGTGAGCCAAATGTATCACCTTAATGGATCAAGCACCCTTTTTCAAAGCTAATGTGTCCAAGTTCATTCTATACTTCAACAAAACACATTCCAAGGCCTCTTCTTAAGGATGTAAACTCCGATTCGGGAAGAGGCTTGGTAAAGATGTCGGCTAGGTTCGACTTTGATTCAACATAGTGTAATTCTATGTCTCCCCTTGCCACATGGTCTCTAATGAAGTGATGTTTCACTTCAATGTGTTTTGTTCTAAAATGGTGAACCGTATTTTTAGAGGTTGATCGTGCTTACATTATCACACAAGACTTTGACCTTGGTGTAATGTAGCTCATAGTCCTCTAAGGTGTGCATGATCCAAAGGAGTTGGGAAACACATCCACCCATTGCCACATATTCTGCTTCCGTTGTTGATAGGGCAACGCATGGTTGTTTCCTACTACTCCAACTAACTAAAGAAGACCCAAGGAATTTACACCCTCCACTTGTACTCTTCCTATCTAACTTGCAACCCGCATAGTCCGAGTCGGTGTATCCAATTAGGTCAACATTTGGGGTTCTAGGATACCAAAGTCCGACATTTAGAGTTTCTTTCACATACATTCGGATCCTTTTGACTACAATCAAATGGGACTCTTTGGCACAAGATTGATACCTTGCACACATACCTACCGCAAAAAGTATGTCGGGTCTACTAGCGGTTAGGTATAGGAGGCTACCAATCATGCTCCTATATTGTTTAGAGTCTATCATTTTGCCTTCAATGTCACTATCCATTTTCACATTAGTTCCTATGGGTGTAGATGCTTCCTTAGCATATTCTAAACCAAATTTCTTTAGCATCTCCTTAGCATATTTGGTTTGAAATACATGTGTACCTTCATTAGTTTGCTTAACTTGAAGGCCTAAGAAAAAGGTTAACTCTCCTACAAGACTCATCTCAAATTCATCTTCCATACACTTGATGAATTCTTGTAGGAAATCATTATTTGTTGACCCAAAAATGATATCGTCTACATAGACTTGGGCAACAAATATGTCATTATCCTTAGATTTTAGGAACAATGTAGGGTCAATTGTTCCTCTTCTAAACCCCTTAGACACCAAAAATGAAGAAAGTCTCTCATACCAAGCCCGGGGAGCTTGTTTCAATCCATGTAAGGCTTTTCTTAATTTAAATAAGTGTCTTGGATAGTTAGGGTCCTCAAACCCAGGGGTTGTTCTACATAAACCTCTTTCTTAATGATCCCATTAAGGAATGCCGATTTCACATCCATTTGGTGGAGTGTAAAACCCATGTGAGCGGCATAGGCTAGTAGAATTCTAATTGATTCTAACCTGGCTACGGGGGCGTAGGTCTCATCATAATCTAATCTCTCAACTTGGTTAAACCCCCTAGCTACCAATCTAGCCTTGTTCCTAGTGATTTTACCTTGGTCATCTAATTTGTTCCTAAAGACCCATCTAGTGGTCACAATGGTACAATTAGTGGGTCTAGGAACTAGCTCCCAAACTTCACTCCTCTCAAATTGGTTTAGCTCTTCTTGCATGGCCAAAACCCAATCGGCAGCTCCCAATGCTTCATCAATGGTCTTGGGTTCTAATTGGGAGATTAAGGCTATTTGACTAGTTTGATTCCTAAAGTAGGACCTAGTCCTTACTCCTTGAGTGGCATCACCCACTATTTGGTCAATGGAGTGATCATGATGATGTCTCAAGGGTCTAGAGGTTGTAGGTTCATTTGCTCCTTCTTCCTCATCCTCTAGGGTACTTCTTACTCCCCCTTGATCATTGCCCTCCAAATTTAGGTCTTGGGTTCTTTGGGCAAGAGGTTGGGCTTCTTCTATATCCTTATCAATAGAAGCCTTCCTAGGGTAAGTACTAGTGGTTTCATCGAATTTGACATTTGAGGACTCCTCAATCACTTTTGTCCTCTTGTTGTACACTCTGTAACCCCTACTAGTCAATGAATACCCTACTAGAATTCCTTCATCGGCTTTTGACTCAAATTTTCTTAGGTCGTCTTTGGTGTTTAAGATGTAAACTTTACATCCAAAGACTCTAAAATAGTGGACTTGAGTACCATTCCATTCCAAAGTTCAAAGGGTGTTTTTTCTAAAAACCTATGTACCAACACCCGGTTTTGGATATAGTAAGCGGTGTTAACCGCTTCGGCCCAAAAGTAGCTAGGAAGAGAGTATGCATTAAGCATAGTCCTAGCAGTTTCTTGTAGGGCTCGGTTTTTCCTCTCAACTACCCCTTTTTGTTGAGGAGTCCTTGGGCATGAAAACTCATGCTTGTACTCATTTTCAACACAAAATTGTGTGAAGTTAGCGTTTTGGAACTCTTCACCATGGTCACTCCTAATTCGGTTTATTTTGGCATTCTTTTCATTTTCTACCCTTTTACTAAATCCTATAAATATATCTAGGGTATCATCCTTATGTTTCAAGAAATAGACCCAAGTAAACCTAGAAAAGTTATCTACTATTACTAAGCAATACTTACTCCCTACAAGTGATGGAGTACTATGACAATCAAACAAGTCTATATTTAAAAGTTCTAGAGGCAAGGAAGTGGTAATTAAAGTTTTACCTTTGTGTGATACTTTGGATTGCTTACCCTCTTGGCATGCATCACACAACTTGTTCTTTTCGTACTTAATCATTGGGAGCCCCTTCACCAATTCTTCCTTGGCCACTCTTGCAATGCTCCTCATGTTGACGTGTCCAAGTCTCCGGTGCCATAACCACCCTTTTTCTTCTTTGGACATGAGACACTTAACAACATTGTTAGTAGCATAAGATAGATCAAGATAATACAAGTTTGCCTCTCTAAACCCTTCTAATATGATAGTGTTTGAGTCACTTTGCCTTATTACACATTTCTTAGCATGAAATTCTACTCTAAAACCGGCATCACATAATTGACTTACACTTAATAAATTAAACATCATATCCTTAATTAAAAGTACCTTATGAATTGAAATAGTGGGAGATACCTCAATTATGCCCCTACCAATGATCCTTAACTTTCCACTGTTCCCAAAAGAGACGGTCCCTTCTCTTAGGTAGCTAATAGTGGTGAACTTGCTCACATTTCCGGTCATGTGTCTTGAGCATCCACTATCTACTATCCACAAGGTTGGGGCCTCCTTCACTTTTACCTAAACACGAAAAACACACTCTTTTGGTACCCATATTTTTGATCCATAAGCATCATTTAAAAATTTCTTAGGCACCCATGCCTTCTTTGTGGTTCCCTTAGCTCCTAATCTCCTAGATGCACCAACCCTACCAGTAAGTGAAACAAAGGCTACCTCCTTGGTCTTAGGCCTATAACCCAATCTTGTCTTGTTATATACCGTCCTTTGACTGTTAATGATCATATCAAGATTACTTGATCATACTTGGAATTTTCTAAGGGCCTTTGTGAGATCCTCTACTTGTTTCCTTAACTCTTTATTTTCATTTTCAATATGTGAAACATGTGAAGAGGTAGAGCTAGCATGCAAATCTTTAAGTTTAGTAGCTTCTACTCTAAGCATGACAATTTCTTCCTTAAGATCCTTAATTCTACTTTTAGCCTTAGCTAAATCCATGTTCGTGCTAGAAATAATTTTCACTAAGGTAGAAGAGGGTAAATGGTATACCTCACTTACCGAAGCTTCTGACTCTGATGATGATGAGGTGGAGGAACTCTCATCTTCACTGCTTGAGCTTCGTTCATCGTCTGAAGAGTCTGAATCATCTTGTGTCATAAGAGCGAAGTGGGAGACTTGCTCTTCTTCTTCCTCTGAGGATGAGGGATCGTCCCAAGTCGCCTTGAGGTTCGTGGCACTCTTCTCCTTTCCCTTTGACTTCTTCTTGTCATTCTTCTTCTTCTCTTCCTTCTTGTCTTCCCTCTTCTTCAACTGGGGACACTCGTTCTTCATATGTCCCTCTTGATGACAATTGTAGCAGATTATCTCCTTGGCCTTACCTTTACCTTTGGCCCCTTTCCTAGCATATGATTTGTTAGAAAAAATTTTAAATGCTTTACGAAATTTCCTTACCATAAAGGCCTCTTGGTCACTGTCCATAGAGGCACTTGACTCCTCTGAGTCCGATGACGATGAGTAAATCACCTTCTTCTTTTCCTTTCTCCTCTTCTTTTCCTTTTCTGCAACAAAAGCAATAACTTTCTCTTTTGCCGAAATGTTAGCTTGCTCGTGCAGTTCAAATTCACAAATAGATCGTCTAATTTAACTAAAGATAAGTCCCTCGATACCTTGTAAGCATCAACCATGGATGCCCACAGGGTGGTTCTCGGGAAGGCTTGTAAGACATACCTGACAATGTCCCGGTTTTCAATTTTCTCTCCAATTACATGGAGCTTGTTGATCACTTCCTTTACCCTTCCATGCAGCTGACTGACGGTCTCGTTGCTCTTCATGGAGAGGGATTGCAGTTGGGCCACCAACAAGTCCTTCTTGGCTCTTCTGGACTCGTTTGACCCTTCGTTCAGTTCTACCAACTTGTCCCATAGCTCTTTGGCGCTCTTGAATGTCTCCACCTTGTTCAGTTGCTCCTTCGAGAGCCCGCACTGCAGTGTAGTGGTGGCCTTGGCATTTGACTGCGCCCTTTTCATCACTTCTTTAGACCATGTTCTCATAGGTGTAGGGTCTCCTCTTTCATCGACGGGCGCCTCGAAGCCAACTGCAACACTTATCCAAGTTTCTATGTCATTCATAAGATAGTACTGCATTCTACCTTTCCAGTACGCGAAGTCGTTGCCGTCCAAGAATGGTGGTCGTGCGGTGGAGTATCCCTCTTGAAACGCCATTACAAATGTTCTGGTTGATTGTTAGATCTTCCAAAACGTACCGGCTCTGATACCAACTGAAGGATCGATGTAGGCATGCAGAGGGGGGGGGGTGAATGCACTTTCTTTTGATCGTTTGATCTCTACACAGATGTTAGCGCAGCGGAAATAATATATAAGAGAAAATAACAATGCTAACAAAAATTCTTTTACTTGGTATCCACCCAGATGGGTGACTAATCCAAGGATCCACGCCGCGAGCACCACTTTTCACTATCGAAAAGTCTCCTTGAGGTGGAGAAACTTTTACAGCAAAAGCTTCCTCTTCACAGGTGTAGAAAGATGATGGAGGAAGCAAGAAATCACTCTATAATTTGGCAGCACTTCGTTACTATACGGAACCGTACTGACACGTGTAACGAGACCTCCTTTTATAGGCGAAAAGGACAGATTCGCAGTCTGTCTAGACTCGCACCCGTCGACTGCCCCAGCAGTAAATGCTGGCCAACGGCTAGCCAACGGCTAGTGAACAGCTAGCCAACGGCTAGTTTTGGGGTATACCAGTCGATTGCCCCAAGGCCAGTCGATTGGTCCGAGGCTGCGAACTCTCTGTAGGTTTTGGCAGTCGACTGCCTCTGGGCCAGTCGACTGCCCTGCCTCCCAGCTCAGCTCCAGCCACTTCAAACCTTCTCCTTCGCGTGTGCCTTCAGGTCTGCTCCCTTGGCTCGCCCCTTGAAGTCCTCTTCCTCTGGCTATCATCCCTCGGATGCGCACACAAGTCTTCCCTTGGCTTGCCTCCATACCACCCTTCACGTGTGCCCTTTGAAGTCCACTTCCCGGCTTGTCCTTGGAGTCCTCCTCCCTCGGCTCTCGTCCCTCGGATAGGTCCACCAAGTGTGATTTTCCAAATCCTGCAAACTCAATCACACAAATCAAATACAACATAACATTCTAACTTTAAACCTATTCGCCCACTCATCAAAACCATGATCTTCCAATCATTCAAGGGCCGATTGCCTCAACAGCATTGACAATCAATCCCGGATTTATATGTGACAATGTAGTTCACCAGCCGAGGGAGGCATAATTAATCAGTATTCGATTTGTCACAATGTAGTTCAGCAAAAAGAGGTAGAGACAGAAGCCACTTGCATGAACCCTTGTTGCTGGAAAAACCATCGGATTGCTGGAACAACTGAACTCTGAAAAGCTCCGACCATCCGAAGAAACTCTGCTTGCTTTCCCAATTTGACAAAAGGGGATGTCGATCGAGACACCAGGATCTACCAGCAAGAAGGGCAAAGGAAACAGAATCTACCAGCAGTGTGAGCCTCAGGAGCAATCCCTGCTACAATCTAACATTTCTTTTGCATCCCTTCGAAAGGCAATGAAGGCAAAGGAAATGAAGATGTGGCCAAAGGAGGATCCCCAGCATCATCTTCAAGCTACAAACAAATACAGAAAACAAATGATCCAACACACACAAAATCACAACCTTTAGAACTAAGAATTGAATATACATCCATTTATACACACCAATTAGGTCACAAAATCAAACGCTGATTATTCATGGCAAGTTGCATGCAAAGATGAAAGAGTTCATGGAAAATTTTATAGAGAACAGAATAATATTGTCAGCATGATATCGAATACCAAGAGTAAAGACCTGCGATCCTTAAATCATACAAAGGAAAAAAAACAAAAGATTATGCTAGAAGCAGGAATAGCCATTCACTATCGAAGGACCATGTCTCAGATTACAGATTTTTAGTAGCCTGAATGATAAATTAGGCCTTGATTTTTCCATAGAATTTCTGCTTCTCTTGAGTCGTCTGGAAACGCCCATGGCCAAACTTTGACGATGTATCAACGAACTTCAGCTTGATCTCCTCAAGGGCCACACGAGAAGTCTGCTTCAAAAGGGATTGGCGAAGAGTAACCACTCGCTTCTTTGGCCCAACACAGCAACCCTTGATCATAATATAGTCATCTTTTACAATACCGTAGTGAGGAAAACCCCCCATTGGTGTAATGTCCTTCTCAGTTCTGTTCAATAAACGAATGTTCGATTTGGTGAGAATGTTAACAGTAGTGTTTTTATAGTTAACTTCAATTCAACATTAAGCAAGAAAACCAAAAAATTAATTTTGAAAGACAACAGATGAAATTGAGAAATTACCTGTCAAACTCGGTCATGGCATTATGTGTCTCATCTCCAGATTTACCGATCTTGTATATCTTCTTGTTCATTTCAGTACGATGATGGTAGCCATTCTGTCCAGCCCGTGCAACAGTATAAGATACTCTCGCAGGATGCCATGCACCAATACAGGCAACCTTACGCAATCCCCTGTGTGTCTTGCGTGGAAGACGAGTGACACCCCAACGAGTGACCACACCTTCATAACCTTTACCTTTCGTCACACCAATAATATCAATCATCTCATCCTTCTGGAAGACAGCATCAAGCGGGATTTGCTTTTCAAAGAATTTGTAAGCAAAATCCACCTTCTGCGCTACAGTTCCTCCATTAACCTGGATCTCCATGAGGTGAGCTTTCTTCTGTTTCAGACCTTTCATCTTCCTAATCTGTAGTATAAGAAAGACAAGCATAAGTTGATTCTGGTAAAGGAATAACATGGTACTGTTAGTGACCTAGGAAAGGGATGAGTATTTATAAATATCAATTGTTAATGTTAAAAGACCCAAGAGAAAGAGATCAACTAATTGGCTCAGGTTCTCAGGTTGCGTAAGTTTTGCAAATTTTCATTGGTTCTGAAAGGTTCTCAACCCTTTTGGCCTAACCAAGACTAGTGTGGGATCTGGTCCCTGGTTGAACTGGTCGGCCAATTTACAAAATAGAGAGTGATCTCAAGTTTGCATTTTGTATAACAAGCATCTGTCGACACCATTTCTAACCACAATATACAAAGTAAATGATAATAGGTGAATTTTCCAATCATATGCAGTAAACCGTTAAAAGTTGTCAAGAACTACTTGATTAACTGTTAAGAGAACCACTATCTTTCAGAAGTACCTGAGTATGAGCGAGGACACGAATAACAGATGCATATTTTTTCATCTTTTCTAGTTGTGCCTGAATTTCTTTCTTTCCTTCCTCGCTGTCATACTTCTTAGAGTACTTTGTGAAAGCAGTCTTCTTGCTCTTGTACCAGTTCTTGTAGAATCTCCTCCTGACTTCCTCACTTAAATGCTGAGCCCACACAGTATTGAGTGAACGAAGACCATGTGGTGTCTTCACGTAAGCAACCAATCCAACTACAACCATCGGTGGAGTCTCTATGATAGTCACTGCCTCACATGTTTCCTTCTTGTGAAGTTCTACAAGTGATAAAGAGAAGAAAAACATGTTTAGCAGATGAATTTCATATTTAAAACCATAAGATTAGAGTAGAAGGTTAACAACACTTTCTAAAAAGCAATAAGCCATTATTAGAAGAAACTAGGGCCCCAAAAAACACACATAATGAAAAGATAATAAGTATCTCCATTGCATTGTAAGTTTGTAATTGATGAGTCAATTTCTTATTCAACAACGATAGGCATCAAACATTAATCGAATAGGTTAAATTTGGATATAATAACACAAGTAGCAAACTTTCAGTGTGGAAATACGCATCTTATTACCCAAAGGTTAACAATATTTAAAAATTTAAAGCTGGCACTCCACAACTTGATCATTATCAATTATAAACTGCAAATAAATCATGAAAATAACAATGAAAGTTTAAATTTACAGTGTTCACAAAATTATAATATTTCCAGATCAATCTCCATGGGTGAGAATAGCTTAAAATCATAACTGAAAGTCAGATTTCCTAATGTAGAAAATTTGACAATTTGATGAACACTTACTTGATCCTGGTTTCTCAACCTCACGTACAATATGGGTCATTCCTGCCTTGTAGCCAAGGAATGCAGTGAGCTTGCAGGGCTTCTTTGGATCATCCTTCGGGAAGGACTTAACTACATTGACAAATCACCCACAAAAACTGAGTGGAAAATGAACCACATGGAAAAACATTTAACCATAACCGAATGCCAAGCATCAGTATTTCAACTATTCTAAATAAAAGGCCAACACTATTAATCATGCAGTCTAGCTAGTGAGTTGCAACTACCAATTTGCCAAAAAACAGAAAGTAATGATCAAGGCAATGAGCGAAGGAATATTTTATAACTGTACACGATAAAAATCTATTGTCATGGAACAAATATTACTATACGACCTATATATAGGAATATCAGACAAACAATGTCTTTTGTCAAATTACCATTGGAACTCTGCCTCATGAGAACACACAGTGTAACATACTTTACAACTGGATAGGAGTGTGAGTTAATTTACACCCATACAAAAAGTCTAGCATTCTTTCAAAATTGTTGTGGTGCTAGATTTATAAAAACTGGAGGCAGATGTCTGTTGTTTTCTAGTAAAGAGATTTGAGGTGATATACTGGAAGATATACTAAATTTTCAGAAGTTTTAGCAAAAAAACAAAGTATGAGACATGCGATCAGCTTAAGTCGAAACATACGGGCATTAATTAAAATAATTAAACACGAGCAATAAGACGAGAAACGCTGACAGATAAATTGCATAGCGAATAGAATCTAATTAAAATGGGTGAAAACATAAGTCAATATGGTAGTTTCCCGTTGCTACCTTTTCCACGATGACGAGACGCGCGCTTCCGAGGAAGAAATCCAAGAGATCCATGCCTTGGGTGCTCAAATTTCCGGTGAGACATCTTACCTACCGTCGTCATAAATCAAATTAAGACTCGAATGTAAAGGAAGAAAAATATGACGATATCAGGCAGGACATAATCAAAAGAAGAGAAAAAAAAAAGAGTAATAAAATTGGCGGTTTATAAAAAATTTAGCTAATTAAAATGAAATTGTTTATCCCTTCCACGGATCTAATTGGTAGAGGAAAAAAAAAAGGAAGTGAAATTGGATTCGGAAAACAAAATATCAAACTGCTTGGCAAATTTAAAACGAGAACGAATAAATCCACATACATCTACCTTATTGTGACCAGAGAAGACAAACGCATGTGCAGATCAAGAACGAAGATGAACACGATGGCAAAAGCAAAACTTTTGAGCAGGGTGGTTTCTCACCTCTGACTACGAGAGAGCGGCTGAAGACCCCGGCCAGTTTCTGGCTCCAAACCCTAACGGGCGCTTATAAAGAGTGGCGGACGTAGTCTTTTGACGAAACAGCCCTCCTTATTCCTAGACGCATTTGCGGATCAGGTCGGAGTCTAGCTGGATCCAATAGAGACCCGAATCCGAGTTGAGTTGTTACTTGCTAACTAATATTTGTAAGGGTGCGTTTGATTAGGAATTATACTTGATAATCCTGATTTGGTAGGGGTTATACTTGATAACCTTGGTTATCCATCCAAGATTATTAATAAAAATATTATTTGGTTTAGATAATCAATAATTCCCAAGTAATGATCGATGCCTGACACGTCAGCAAAAGTGGTATGCAACCCGGAATCGAAAAATCTTAGGAAAGTAAGGTTTTTCTTGATTTTGGGGTTATGAAACTTATCTTTTTAAAAATATTCTCCAATATTTAACTTAGCAAAAGAGGTATTATTCGCGAGCGACCACCGGCAACGACGGTCAACGGTGGACGACCACCGCCGGCCGCGACGACCGACGCCGGTGACCGGCGAGCACTGCCGACGGAAGACGATCGGCGACCGCCGACGACCGAGGACCGCCGACGACCGACCATTATTCGCGGTCGACAACCGGCAACGACAGCCGACGACCACCGCCGGCAGCCGACGACCGAGGATACAAATATGTATATAATATCATTTTACTTTTTTATTTTAAATTTATAAGCATATAATATTTTATATTTAAATTTAACTAAAGGGTAATACCATAAAACATTATTTTATGTCATAGACTATTACCTCCAAACAAATAAGATTTTATTTCATTACCTAAATTTAACCAAACAATTTTATGTTATGTTTCATTTCTCATTACTTTAGTTATGTTATTACTTGGTAATTAAATAACTAACGTTATATCTGATAACTTGAACCAAACGCATCCTAAATAAACAGAATTTGGCTCATCAGAATAGATAAATAAAAATAATTAAAATTTTTAATTTAATATTCTTTTAATTATATATTTTCTTATTTATTTTCCTATTAAATTATATATTTTTTATTTATTTTCATATTAAATTATATCCTTTCTTATTTATTTTCATATTAAATTATATCCTTTCATTTATAAAAATATATAAATCTATTATAATTTTTTATAATTTTTAATATCATTATTAAAGTATCTAAACGTAATTATATTTCTACTTATTTATTTAATATTAAATTATGTTTTTATATTTATTTTTATATTAAATTATTTTTTATTTATTTATAAAAAATTTTTTGGGCGGCCAAAATCTGGCCACCCAGATTTACTATAAATATCAATTTTAGGCTACAGCATTATCTGAGTTAGGCTTCAATTTTATTTAACTGAACCTTGAACTTTGAAGCTCGTTGAAACTCGCATTTAGCAAAAATCAAAATGAGATCAAAGAATTTGCGTATCTAACTTTTGATGAATTATTGATGAGATGTGGGTAGTATTGACCAAGTTTTTATGACCAGTGGAAGGTGGGGCATCGAAGATATCGATGAGCTGTCCTCAATGAAGGGTAAAAGAGTCATGGAGTTAGAATAGAGATCAAGTTACTCTAATCTTTCAATCCCACACTCAAATTAGATCTTTTGTAATATCAAAAAAAATAAAGAAGATAGTACAGTAGAGTAACGCATATATGTGTATGCAAAGGTATAGTCACCAACCCTCTATTTGGCCCATGTGAGTGGTTTTTTATAAGAAATACTTTTGACAAGATCACATCTGTGATAAAAGAATATATCACGTCTACATGTCAAAAGGTAATGTCATCCATATTCTATACTATGGAGATCACGCTATGTCACATCATACTATTCCATGCTCATGTCACATCAATCCATGTATTAGAATGCTTGGATATTTGGGTTGGGGAACTAGTCGAAAGGGAACTGAATATCTAGGCGAGGAGTTGAGCCCTGAATAGGACTAACCGATGACTAGTCGGTCGACTCTTACTAGGTAGACTATCGGTTGGCTCTAGCAAATCAGCCCTCGTTGGTCAAACTGTACTAGGTAGACTGTCGGTTGGCTCTAGCAAATCAGCTCTGGTCAATCGAACTATACTGGGCAGACTATTGGTTGGCTCGACTTGGAAGACTGGTGGGTCACCTTAGCAGGGAAGACTAGCAAATTGGCTCAACAAGGAAGACTGTGATGTGTCTTGGTAAGTGTACGGAAATGTCATCAAGTAATAAAATATCGAAACCACAGGGACTGAGGATTGACAACCACTAGGGAGGTTGTTAGGTTGAACTATCTAGGTGAATCGAGTGTAGAGTGCGCAAGGACTTGTTAAAGTGAGAGTGAGAGAGAGAGAGAGAGAGAGAGAGAGAGAGAGGAAATATAGGCTTACGGAGGATGAAAGACTATGAGAGAGGTATGTCCTAGGGTATATGTTTCCATATGATGGTCCTTAATACTCTATGGGTTGTTAATGTCTTGGTCTCAATGGATTGGGATCATAGGTAGTCTAACTAGATTACTAGTGTGAATGCGTATCCCCCGTTCACTATCCAGTGTCATTAGATAGACAAGATAACTTAGGATGTCCGATTTAGCACAGCATGCTTGTGTCACTCAGGCTGCCCCAGCATGTGATTTTAAGTTACACAAGTCGTCTCCTAACACGGGACTAGAGGACACCCATTAGACAGGCTGGTGTGTCTCCCCCATTGGTTATCCGGTGTCATTAAATAGGCAAGGTAACTTAGGATGTCCGATTTAGCACGGCATACCTGTGTCACTTTGGTTGCCCCGGTCATACGATCCTAAGTTACATAAGTCATCTCCTAACACGGGACTAGAGAACACCCATTAGGCAAGGATTAGATCTATACTTGTGCGGACACAATGTCCAAGTTAAGGGTGTGTTCAAAGTTGTCCGGTTAGAATAACATGCCTCTGTCACTAAGGTTGCCCCGGGCATACAACCTTAAGCATCTCCCCCTCATGGGTCTTGCTCTACATAATTCATTCAATCAACACAACAATCATGCAAGTACTGAAGAGATCTAAGCATAAAATATTCATAGATACATTTGATCAAACAAGAAATATTCCAAAACTAAATCATCAATCCAAGGACATTACAAACCATAGAGTTATCATCAAGTACATATCACATATATGTAGGTCCCCCTAGAATATGGAGGATCTACTCACAAGACATTGAAGAAGCTCTAAAGACTCAAGTAAAGCAAGATTCAAAGAAACTTGAGAAGGGGAGAAGAAGAAGCATAGTCGTCGTCAATGCAGAGCTTTTAGAACTGATCCAGCGCTTTCCGGAGATGTGGGAGCGTCAAAGATGAGGTGGAGAGATCGGAGATCGCCTGAGATGAGGGGTGGAGCCTAGGGGTCATTCCCCTCAAAGGGGGAAACTTCCTCATGAAGAAAAGGGGAGAAGATCCCCTTTTATAGCTAGGGTTGTACGACCCCCGTGGCATAGGCAAGCTGTGCCACACGTGGCCAAGGTGGTACGGCCAAACGGAGGGTCGTGCCTGGTGACATGGTCTAGCGGTGCCACATGCGCTAGGTTAAGCACGACTTGGTCCAAGTCGTGCCAAGATGACATAACCAGAGCTGAGATGGGAGCCACGACCAAAGTTGAGTCATGCCCTGGAGGCACGGCTGGCACTGGATCATGAAGCAGGAGTCGTGCCCTAGGGCACGACCCCATCTGGGTGCCTTGCACGGTCGTGCCAGGAGGCACGACCAAGTCTTCAAATTGGGACACGACCCTAGGGGAAGAAGGCACGAGCCGTGCCAAGGGGCAAGGCCCTGCCACGTAATCTGTAGGAGAGGGTTGCTCCTCTTAGCCTATAGCTAGTCTTACACATATCCAGCTTCGATTTGCTCCTTTGGTGTTCTTTTCGTTCCAAAACATTCCTGAAAATGAAAATAATGGAAAAGCAGACCTCCGAACCAAAAATAGAGAATATGCTGATAAAAGCTAACGAAGGATAATGCAAATATGAATCAATAAAGGCAAGTAAATGAGCGTGAAAACAAGGATAAAAAGGTATCAAATCTATGCTCATCAGACTGCCGGTCGACTCTACCTGGAAGACTGCGGATCAGCTCAGCAGGGAAGACTGCTGGTCGGCTCTACCTAGAAGACTAGCTGAGCGGCTCAACAGGAGATTGGCGGATCCGCTCAATGCCTTGATAGGGAAGACTGTCAGTCGGCTCTACCTAGAAGATTGGCAGATCGACTCGGTAGGAAAGACTGGCAGATCAGCTCAACAGGGAGACTGGCGGATCAGTTCAGTAGAAAGATTATTGGTCGGCTCTACTTGGAAGATTGGCGTATCAGCTCAGCGGGGAGATTGGCGGATCGGCTCGGCAAGGAAGACTATTGGTCAGCTCTGCTTGGAAGACTTGCGAATCGGCTCGGCAGGGAAGACTGTCAATCGGCACTGCCTAGAAGACTAGCGGATTGACTTAGCAAGAAGATTGATGGATTGGCTCAGCAAGGACAACTGTCAGTCACCTCTGACGGATCAGCCTTTACTAAATGCTGGTCGGCTCTGACAGGTTGGTTCAATCTATAAGAGAATCTTATTGACCTACCTTGGCTTTAATCGAGCTCAACACATCAATTGATCCCCTTTATATCCTAGATAACTTTTCATACTCCCCATATTAGTATGGATGAGCTGAAAATCAAACACAGACTCACATAGATGATCTTGTTAGGATAATTCGATACCATCCAACAAGAAGCTCGACATAAATATGGACTTCAGTTCTATTCATCTATATTTGGTTTAAAGAAATTGTTAGCGATTACTGATTGTCATGGGCGGCTACTAGTCAGTGTGAAAGACTTTTTTTTGCACGAGAAAAAAAAAAGCCATACAACCAGTTAAAAACCTTGAAGTAATGATAAAATTATTACCAGACGGTCTTGTGTCAGAGTTCGAATTACATAAATAATCTATTACAATAATGGATAAAACTCTGTACCGAGCGGAAAAAGATTGTGCTGTGTTATGGGAGTCCAGTCCATTTGTAGAGTATAACTATGATTTGTAATGCCAGAAATTGGAACGATAAGTTCACTATGAAAGACAACGAAATACAGTTTTGCCCTACTTGTTTCCGTCTGAATAGTAATTGGATCAGCTACTCTGACGAACTACCATGCAAAGCTCTTTAGAATCTGACCTATGGATTTCTAGTTTCCAATTTGAAAGTATTTCCTATAGATATTTATGATCTTATAATCCATGGTATCAAATGTTCTCCTAATGAAGCTGTTAAAACTTTCAGAGCTTGGAAGCTATTTGAGCATTGTCATCGGTAACTGGGAAAATAAACCAGCGGGATAAAGCAGAAACGAGCCTTTTGACATCGTCGAAAGAATGGGAAGCACTTAGTGTAATCCGCAACCTGCCGGCAAATCAAATTGCAAGATTAACAATGAAACTGTGACCGACCACTTAGTTCGATATTTAGAACTCTACCTGCAAGAATTTGGAGGGACTGTAGGCGGCCTGATAGCGGTTATATGAAAACCAGATTGAAGCATATGCCTGGACAGGAGTTAACTCGTCAGGCACAAGAACAAATACTATCATATGGAATAACTTCACTGAGGTAAGAAAGAATGTCACCTGCTAGCACTAAGTGCTGCCTTTTCACTACCAATAACCAGAGAAATTATTGGACTTGTGATGTTCATTTGGGTCAGAACATTGAATTCACGCACCCTATTCCAAATTGCAATTTGCCGCCATTTCTCCTTTCTTGCCACAAAAAGAGCAGCTGCAAGGACATACCGTCTTGTCGTGAAGAAATTTCCAAGTTCAATATTTCTACATGAAGGGTTTTGTAAAACCATAAAGAAGGCAAAGAAAGAAAGAGACTCAAAAACAGTGTTTTAAAACCGAACCAGTGAGTGAACTGGCAGCCTACTGGTTCCTAATTTTTCAGTTTAACCAAACCCAAACCTAGTGCTACTGGAATTTTCCTATTAATCCAACCAGAGCAGGCTGGCTCCCAGTTCTCAAGTTGACGGCTTTAAAACACTGCCCTAGAGTTAAAATGTGGAAATAATGTCTCTTTTCCTCTTAACTGATAATGCACACAACAGCGTCAATTTGAATTTTCAGTATAATAACCTTCATAGTTTTTTCAGAAAAATTGATCACGGTAACAGTAATTGTTAGTTAGAACAATTCAAAGGTAAATACAATGAATTCACATGATTGGGTGAATGGAGCTGGCGAGCTGCTAAATATTGTGTTTTTTTCTTCCAATACACAGAACACCAAATAAAGCATATGGTTGCAACAAGCCAACAACAGACCTCTATATCATCCTTAAGCATTCGGTCCCTTAGAGTAATAGCAGATAACAAATTTTGAAATAAAAATTAAGACAAACAAAGATAAGTTCAGAAAAGTTGTTTTATGGAAAGATATGCATGTGAGAACTCCAAAACTAAATACCATGACAAGCTGCAACAACAGGCACTGGAAGTGAAGTTGAGAATATGAAGGAGCGACCCCTTGACTGCACTAGTTGTTTCCATTTGTTGCTGTACAATAAGTGTTAACTGTTAGATATTTCTTTTATAGGAAATCATTCCTGTAACAAATTTGTTAAGTTCACCATGGCCTTAACAAGGGTAAGTTCCACACAGATATAGCTCAAATGTGCTTAAAGAGATGAATCTGGATAATATCCACAATTATCAATCTAACAAAAGTCCTACATGATAAGCAATCAACTTGGGTAGGAACAAAAAGGAATGAAGTTAAAAAGAATGCGTCAGAGATTCATAATGATCCACAAAAAGAAATTTATGATATCTTGGATAAGTGGGAAAGGACAATAAAGTTCATAAATGGATATACCACAATCATAGGTACTTGTAGTCAACTAGCTACTGCAAGATATTAAGATTGTCCAGCGTGTCACTGTCACTGACACAGGGGCATGCCTTCATGCTCAGGCTGCCAAATCAGCACATCACAGCTCTACGAAATCTGAAGCATATTAGTTTATTTAGTGCCATGTGATTTTGGGTATTCCTTTCGTGTTCTAAGAAACTCTACTTAGTAGCTAGAAGCCTAGAACTTATGAAGATCAAAATGTCTTACCTATGGATGAGTGGAGAGAAGATTTTCATAAGGTTAATTTAAAACTGCATGAAAAAAAAATATTTTTAAAAAATCTCAAATAACATTGTTATAACTAAAAGAAAATTTTCTTTATTAGAAATATGATATATTCCAAATATTTTGTCCTCTCACTTAATAGTGTCACAATTTATATAGTGACTTGCTTATATATAATATACATATTATATAGTGACTTGCTTCTATAAATTAGGTCTTTCTTGGTCATTTTGGAACTATTTGCCATGGCTTTACTATATTCTTGTGATCATAGAATTCATTTTTCAACAATGACTTTACAAGCGCTTGATGATTTCATGCTGCTGCAAATTTGTACAAAATTAATCCTACATAACCAACAAAGTTCAAAGGAATTAGAGATATTGGTTATTATCATTCCTTATTGTTAAAATGCAGAATTTCAAATGATTACATTACAAAAAGGTGGGAAATGATACGGAATGAAGATAGATATAATTTGAATAAATCAAAGACTCTTAGAATAGAGCAGTTGATTTGACTTATACAAAGGACTGGAATTAGGATAGATCAAAACAAGATTTAAAAAAAATGTGCAGAAATGACAAGAGGAATACAGAATTATCCTTGGAGAAATGGAGGATGTTAATCATCATTTGATGTCAAGCAGAAGATGAATGTCCTACTTATCTATGACAAGAATTGCGCATTGCAATGCTGCTTTTTCTTGACAAATAATTTCCAGGTAAGATGTATCCATACAAGGCATGATATAGAAATAATACTGCAGATACCAACTCTAGGTAAAAGCATGCAAAGTACAAGTTTAGGTGAAAGGGCAACACCGTACCATTTTATTTTAATTTTGGAATCAAAGCAACTGTTGATAGTCTATCAAAATATAACACCACAAATAGGTAAAATAAACAGTTGTGAACCAGTAAGAACACTCCCAACAAATGAAACTAATAATTCCTAGGTAACATAACATAAATGCTAAAACTATTATTACTGTTGTGAGTTGCAAGGGTAGATAGGTTTTTTCCTTATTTTGTATCTTTAGGGTTATGCAAGTTATATAAGTCTTGTACATGTTCTTGTTTTGGAGTAATGGGAAAGAATCAACATGGTATCAGAGACTAGTTCTCCAAAACCCTAATTTTTTCTTCTCCTTGCGCCGTAGGCCATCACACAACTTCTCTTCTCCCTTCTTTCACCGACGGTTCCATCCGTCACGCGAGCAAGTTGAAGCCTCTTCGAGCCTTACCTCCCCGATCTCTACCTCTCGAAGCTCTTCTTCCCCTCTGCGGTGCCACCCAGCACTTCCACAGAGCACGACAGCCCTCTTTGCCTTCTTCTTCTTCTTGTCACCGGACTTGGACGGAAGGCGCTTCTCAACGTTGGGCTTCTTCTCGGCGTTCGCCTTCTTCTTCTTCTTGTCGCCGGACTTGGACGGAAGGCGCTTCTCCTTCTCCTCCGCCGGCTTCTTCTCGGCCTTGGACGCCATCGGATCCACAGGCAAAGAGAGACGATCAAGAGCACAGCACGACTACCACGACTTCTTCTTTGCAACTTTTGCCAGAGCGCACACGAGCCCCTCTGCCTTAGGCTTCTCCTTCTGCTTCTTCTTTCTCCGCCGGAAGCTCTCTGCTCGATCCGCTTTTTGTCCGCGACAAGAAGAAACCTGACAACCTCCTCATTGCCCACAACTCCCTCCTCTTTTCCTTTACTTGCGCAGCAGTCCTAGACCGGCCGCCACTTCTTCTTTCTCTTCTTTCTTGCACGATCTTGCCGACAGCTACGCGCACGATCCATCTCTTCTTGTGGTTTATTATGGTGGACACCTCTGGAGGGGATTTCTACAGATCCTTTGGCTTCTTCTCGACAGGTACAACCATTTTTCACAGTGACGGGGACTGGAGGATATGGTCTTCAGATAACCTTGGAAAAATTGACCAAGATAAATTATGGATCGTGGGCAGTTGCCGTTGAACTTTACGTTGAAGGTCATGATAAACTTGATGTTCTTCATGGCACTAAAGTGAAACCAGATGAAAAGGACCCTAGCTTTCGTACTTAGAGGCGTGACAATATTCAGTTAATGACTTGGATACTCAATTTTGTTAGTTCTGGTATCAAACAGGTCATTCTTCATAACAGAACAGTCGTGGACATGCGGAAGACACTGGAGCAGATGTATGGACGCAAACATGATATGTTGCGTACTTATTAGCTAAGTAGTCAAATTTTTAAACTTGAACAAGGTTCTATGTCAGTCACCAATTATTTTGCTACTCTAAAGGGATTGTGGGATGAGTTTGACTACTACAGGATGGAAAATTGGAGTTCTATTGATGATCATCAGAGATATCTAAAGCTTCTGGAGAAGGATAGAATCATTAAGTTTCTTGATGGGCTTAATGCAGAGTTTGAGAGTTTAAAAGGACAAATTCTTAATCTTGATCCTACTCCCTCGCTAGAACAAGTTTACTACAAAATTCTTAGTGAGGAAGGCAAGAGAAGGACCATGAGCAACAAGGGTAGTATTTCAACAACAAGCAATTCAATTGGAGAGACTTCGGTTTTTGTCAGTTCTGCAAACAAGTCCAAGCCTGGGGAAAAAGAGGAAAAGATGGAAAATTTTGCCGACGCTGCAAGAGGACTAATCATGATTCAGATTTTTGTTGGGAGAAATATCTAGAGAAGAATAGAATCATTAAGTTTCTTGATGGGCTTAATGCAGAGTTTGAGAGTTTAAAAGGACAAATTCTTAATCTTGATCCTACTCCCTCGCTAGAACAAGTTTACTACAAAATTCTTAGTGAGGAAGGCAAGAGAAGGACCATGAGCAACAAGGGTAGTATTTCAACAACAAGCAATTCAATTGGAGAGACTTCGGTTTTTGTCAGTTCTGCAAACAAGTCCAAGCATGGGGAAAAAGAGGAAAAGATGGAAAATTTTGCCGACGCTGCAAGAGGACTAATCATGATTCAGATTTTTGTTGGGAGAAATATCTAGAGAAGAAACCTGAAAAATTCAAATTCAGTGACAAGAATGTTGATGCAGTCTGACCTGATTGTTGTTTTGGTGTTGATACCGATTTAAGTTTAGTTGAGTAAGATAATTTCGGATTAAGTCCTGATCGGGGATTGGGCACGAATTTCAGTGAGTGAAGCCGGGTCCTAGTGAGTGAAGCTAGGTGAAGAAAATTTCGGTGAGTGAAGCCTGGTCCTAGTGAGTGAAGCTAGGTGAAGAAAATCCTGATGAGTGAAGTCGGGTCCTAGTGAGTGAAGCTAGGTGAAGGAAATCCCGGTGAGTGAAGTCGGGTCCTAGCGAGTGAAGCTAGGTGAAAGAAATCCCGGTGAGTGAAGTCGGGTCCTAGCGAGTGAAGTTAGGTGAAAGAAATCCCAGTGAGTGAAGTCGGGTCCTAGCAAGGGAAGCTAGGTGAAGGAAACTCTGGTGAGTGAAGCTGGGTCCTAGCAAGGGAGGCTAGGTGAAGGAAATCCTGGTGAGTGAAGCCGGGTCCTAGTGAGGGAGGCTAGGTGAAGGAAATCCTGGTGAGTGAAGCTGGGTCATAGTGAGTGAAGCTAGGTTGGACTAAGTCCTGGTGAGTGAAGCTGGGCATAAAGTCTTGGTCCGAGGGACTGAGCATTAAGTGTACTGGTCGGAGAGGGCTCGTGAGCTCGTTCTTCGGGACCAGACTGAGTTAGAGAAGGCAAGGGAGTCTGTTCTCTGGACTCAGGGTCGAAATGGTCGGAGCTGGATCGGTCTGGAGTCCGATCAAGGAGTTGGCACGAACTTCCTCGGTTCTAGATCGGTCTGAAGTCCGATCAGGGAGTTGGCAAGAACTCCCTTGATAGTAGATCGGTCTGGTGACCGATCCAGGATGTCTGATCGGTCTGGTGACCGATCAGAAACATATCAGAAATATTCTATCAGAAATATTCTGTGTGGTGACTGATCGGTCTGGTGAACGATCAGAAACATATCAAAAATATTCTATGTGGTGACTGATCGGTCTGGTGAACGATCAGAAACAGATCAGAAACATTCTGTGTGGTGGCTGATCGTTCTGGTGAACGATCAAAAACAGATCAGAAAGGCCAGTAGAAAACCCTGATCGGTCAGAGCGACCGATCAGGGCCATCCTGGAACGATAAGGATGGTTCCTGATCGATCACTATGACCGATCAGGCCCTAACCTAATCAGTCAAGTGACCGATCAGGTGGGTTGGCTTGAAAGATCAGGCTGTGGCCTGATCGGTCAGTGAACCGATCAGGCCGTGGCTGGGTTCTAACCCTGAGAGTTCAGTGGTGGGTTTAGGATCGGTCTGGTGGCCGATCCCTGATCTCTGATCGGTCAGTGAGACCGATCAGACCATTACTGGATCGATCAGAATGGAGTCCGATCGTTCAGGAGGGTGCCTGATCGGTCAGGGTGACCGATCAGCACCTCAGAACTTTAATTTGAATTATTGTCAGATCTCTGATTACGTTCTGATTTTCTTCTGATACCTTCTGATATGTTTTGATTTGCTTTGCTAATCATCTGTTGAGCGTGCAGGTGATACAGAGACGATACTAAGTCAAGAAGGAGGGTCAATGGTGACTTTCGCTGCGGCAGGTTTGTCTGGTATCTCTTTGCAGGTTTCAACGGCTTCTGGCTGGCGGCGACTGACGACCGACCTAAAGCTGCAGCTGAGGAGGTGACTTCAGTGAGCTCAGAAGGGTCAGTTGGTCAGTGGGTGACGAAGCCTGGTGATGAGCAGAAGGAAGGCTTAAGAGGAAGCTGGCGAAGCAGAGGAGATAGCAACGAACAGAAAACGAAGCAAGGGCTTTGCTGTGGTTTTTGGCTGTGTTGTTGTTGTGCTCTCTCTGTAGTGTTTCTTCTTCCTTGAAGCTTTCTGCTACATCTGTTGTGCTACCTTCTCGTGGTCTCTTGTACTCAACCTGATTCATTTCTGAGATCTGTGGAGAGGTTACTCCACCGAGAAGGAGATTCTCTTAGCCGGAGTTCCGGGGCTTGATCTGCCGACGATCAAGGGGTCGCCCACCTCACGGGCACGCCAAGGAGTAGGGGCAAGTTATCCCCGAACCTTGTAAATCTCCTGTGTTCATTTCTGTTCTGTTGTTTCTTTTTGTCTGTCTTTGTTTTTCCGCTGCTAACTTGAGTGCAGAAAGATTAAAAAGAAGCCAACTATCAAGTGGGTGGCTATTCACACACCCCCTCTCTAGCCATCCCAGATCCAACAAAGAAGGCTCCTAATCGTGGGAATCTTGCTGTCCAAAAATTAGTAGATGGGGGAGACTATTGATTCCTTTGTACCTTCTACTGTTAAGTTGTCATCTACTGACATTGCCAACCTTCAGCACCTTTTCTCGCAGCTTCAGGCTTCATCCTCTGTCTCTACCATTTCGTCTCAAGCGCACACAGGTATCCGTGGCCTGGGGTTAAGTGTTGCTGGTTCAAGATCTTATAGCCCCTGGGTTATTGACTCAGGAGCTACAGATCATATGACAAATGTTGCCAATTCTTTTATTTCCTACTCTTTGTCCTCTGGGCAGGATAAAGTGACCATTGCAGATGGCACCAAAGTCACCGTTGCCGGAAAAGGTTCCATACAACTGGCTGATCACTTTATCTTATCCTCTGCGCTTCATGTCCCATCCATTGCTCTTAATTTACTTTCTGTCAGCAGTATTACTAAACAACTACACTGCTCAATAACCTTTTTTCCTGATCATTGTGTCTTTCAGGATCTCGAGACCAAGCAAACGATTGGGACTGGCCGTAAAGTAGGAGGTCTTTATTACTATCAGCTTGGAGCAACATCTTCTCTGAAGTCTACAACCCAGTGTTTGGAAAATAAGTATCAAGAAATCCTTTTACGGCATTCCCGATTGGGACATTATCTTTTCGGTCCTTCAAAATCCTATTTCCTAGTCTTCTATTCTATTTCTCTTGAGCCACTCCAGTGTGAAGTTTGACAGTTATCCAAACATTGTAGAACTCATTTTTCTGAGTCCATTAATAAAAGTTTGTCTCCGTTCGATCTTGTTCATTCAGATGTGTGGGAGCCCTCTCCTGTGCCTTCTTTGGATGGCTATCGATACTTTCTCTCCTTTATTGATTATTACACTCACTATACATGACTTTATTTGATGAAAAGCATGGATGAAGTACCTCGACTCATTCAACATTATTGTAGAATGGTCGAAACTCAATTTCACACAAAAGTGAAGACTCTTCGTTCTGATAACGCGCGCGAATACTTTGCACAGTCTCTAAATACTTTTTTAGAGGATTTAGGAATTCTTCATGAGTCATCTTGTCCCTACACACCACAACAGAATGGAGTGGCTGAAAGAAAGAATCGTCATATCCTTGAAACAACCCGTGCACTATTATTTCAGCTCCACTTACCCATATATTTCTGGGCTGATGTTGTCCTTGCAGCTGCCTATATCATCAATTGTTTGCCATCCAAAGGTCTTAGGTACCGGTGTCC
Organism: Boesenbergia rotunda; assembly: GCA_024364735.1. Classification (NCBI taxonomy): domain Eukaryota; kingdom Viridiplantae; phylum Streptophyta; class Magnoliopsida; order Zingiberales; family Zingiberaceae; genus Boesenbergia; species Boesenbergia rotunda. Next base: position 871,433 of record JAGFNQ010001913.1, on the reverse strand, counting down.
TCTCACTCTTCTTCGTCGTGACACAACATTGTTCTCCCTTACACCTCGGGTATTTGGCTCCCTTTGTTTTATTCATGTTCTTGGTCCCAAATCCTCTAAACTTGATCCTCGTTCTATACGAGGAGTTTTTCTAGGGTATTCCACTTGCCAGAAAGGCTACAAGTGAGCTGCCTATATCATCAATCGTTTGTCATCCAAAGGTCTCGGGTACCAGTGTCCTCTCACTCTTCTTCGTCCTGACACAACATTGTTCTCCCTTACACCTCAGGTATTTGGCTCCCTTTGTTTTATTCATGTTCTTAGTCCCAAGTCCTCTAAGCTTGATCCTTATTCTATACGAGGAGTTTTTCTAGGGTATTCCACTTGCCAGAAAGGCTACAAGTGCTTTGATCCTATTACTAGGATGAGATATGTCTTGAAGGATGTTACCTTTTTTAAGTCCGAGTCCTATTATTCTCCTCAGCCTCGTCCTCAGGGAGAGAATCTTAGGGGGCGTTTAGTTTGCTCCATTTTCTATTTTTATTTTCCAAAAAATCATATTTTCTCATTTTCTGGAAAATGACTTTCTTTCATTCTCTAGTTTTCCAGAAAATGTTATATCTTTTTCTGAAAAACAAGGTTGGAAAATGCAAACCAAACACGTTTTCCAGAAAACCGCATTTTCTACGAAAAATGAAAATGGAAAACAAGCCTACCAAACGCCCCCTTACTTCTTCTCTTGTACCTCAAGCGGTCCCTTATCCTATTTCACTGGATGCCATGGAAAATAGAAAAGATGCTCCACTACTAGATGCTCCATTACTGGACTCGCAGTCTTCACAAGAAATTATTACTTACAAGCGACGAAGACATAAGCAAGGACCTATTACTAATCGGCTAGCTGAATCGGATGCTCTGGCTCTTGATCCCGTGGAGCAGTTATCCTCATATGTTGAACCAATCGCACCCCTAAATATAAATGAGTTGAACCTTCCAGTTGCTGTTAGGAAGGGGGTCAGGTTATGTACTCAACATCTTATCTCTAACCACGTTTCTTATTCTCGTTTGTCTTCTTCATATCATGCCTTTGTTTCACAGTTATCAAATCATGTCATACCTTCTTCTTATTATGAAGTTATAAGGGATTCAAGGTGGCTAGAAGCAATGAATGAAGAAATTGAGGCTCTTAATAGAAATGGTACTTGAGAATTAGTTGATCCTCCAAAGGGGAAGAACTTGGTTGGTTCTAAATAGGTCTATGCTATCAAGTATAACTCAGAGGGTGAAGTGGTTAGATATAAAGTTAAATTTGTTGCCAAGGGATTTACTCAAACATATGGGGTGGATTACTTGGAGACCTTCGCTCCAATTGCAAAGCTGAAATCGGTCAGAGTAATCCTTTCTGTTGCTGCTCAATATGATTGGCCTCTATTTCAGCTAGTTGTGAAAAATGCTTTTTTTAATGGTGACCTTCACGAAGAGGTCTACATGTTGCCACCTCCTGGAATCGAAACAAAAGGAAAGGTTTGCAGGCTAATAAAAACTTTGTATGGACTTAAACAATCTCCCAGAGCATGATTTGATAGCTTCTGCAAAGCCATGATATTGTTTGTCTTTAAACAAGGAAATGTTGATCATACACTTTTTGTGAAAAAGAACGAGGACAGAACTACCATTCTCTTGGTTTACATTGATGATATGATAGTTACGGGTGATGACGAGATTGAAATCCAGGCTCTTAAGTCCAAGTTAACATCAGAGTTTGAGCTTAAAGACCTTGGACTATTGAGGTACTTCCTTGGTATTGAAGTTGCTCGATCCCAAGAGGGAATTTATATATGTCAGAGAAAATATGTGTTGGATTTACTCAAGGAGACAGGGAAGTTGGGTTTTCGACCAGCATCTACTCCTATAGAAGTAAGTCATGATCTTACTAGTTCTAATGGGGAGGATCTTACAAGTCTGGAAAAAGGAACGTATCAAAAGTTAGTTGGAAAATTACTCTATTTGTCTATGACTAGACCTGACATCACCTATGTTGTTAGCGTAGTAAGCCAGTACATACATGCTCCTAAAACTGTACGCATTAAGGTCGATGACAGGATTTTAAGGTACTTAAAGTCATGTTCCGAAAAAGACTTGCTGTTTAAGGGAGGTGATAATCTGAAAGTGGAATGTTATTCTGGTGCAGATTGGGCTGGTTCTAGAGATGATAGAAGATCCACTTCTAGTTATTGCACCTTTTTAGGAGGAAACTTGGTAACTTGGAGAAGTAAGAAACAAAGTGTTTGTGCACGGTCCAATGCAGAAGTAGAATATCGGGCCATGGCACATGGTCTTGCAGAAATGTTGTGGTTGAGTTTCTTGTTGGAAGACATGGGATTAAAGGTTGAATTACCACTCAGGCTGTATTGCGACAACAAGGCTGCAATCAATATTGCAAATAATCCAGTACAACATGACCGGACTAAACACATCGAGATTGATCGCCACTTTATTCGAGAGAGACTTGATTCCGGAGAACTATGTTTGCCTTATGTCAAATCTGGGAACCAACTTGCTGATATGTTTACAAAAGTTGTACCCCAAGCTGTGTTTAATTTTGTTCTTAGCAAGTTGAACATGTTTGATATATATGTTCAACTTGAGGGGGAGTGTTATGAGTTGCAAGGATAGATAGGTCTTTTTCTTATTTTGTATCCTTATGGTTATGCAAGTTATATAAGCCTTGTACATCTTCTTATTTTGGAGTAATGGGAAAGAATCAACAATTACAACAGCCTGCATTGCCATGACTGATTGACTGTTACTGATAATAACGAATTTCATATTTGAATGGCAAACATAAACGACATAACAAAGGGCAACCTGCATGCAATGAAACCACCTTGGCAACCAACCGCTTTACTGAGAGTGCCAATGCATATGTCAACATCACTTTCACACCCATATTCTTCTAGTATACCTCCACCATTCTTCCCACACACAAGCATGGAATGAGCCTGTGATCAATTTCATTAAAATTACTTAGCTTGACACAAAGAAAACAAAAGCAACATCTTAGAACAGATATATCATCCATACTCACATCATCAACAGCTAATAAAAAGTTGTGCTTTTTGCGAAGATTTACAAGATCAGCTATTGGAGCAAAATCTCCATCCATACTAAATAGACTGCATTATAAGAACAGCTAAAGTTAAGTAACTTGATTTCATGAAGGATAGACAGTAAATCGTTCCCACTCTTCCAAAACACTTGCCTCCATGGATTGAAAACTCATAAAACACTACCCTTCCTTCCAGCACACATGACCCAATATGTTTGGTCAGGCACCACGGTTCCTTAAACCCCATTTTCCACTTGAATGTGATGTGTTTGACACAAAGATCCATACTTGTTCCCTACACTAGTAACAGAGGTCTGGAGTGTAGCCTAGAAAGGCTAACAAAATTCCTATATAATCCATGATTTCTAGAACAGGACCAAGACGAAACCAAAAAAATCAAAGGGCAACACCATTTGAACTCAGCAGATGCAACTTACGTATCAGTGATGACAACTTTTTTTTCAATCTTGCAGCCTGACCTGTTGAAAACAATTTCCATGAGATTAGACAAATATTTTTGTGTGCAGAGAAAAGATTAAGTTTGATTGTTACATACAATAAAGCGTTGAGATGGTCCATGTCACCATGCTTATACACATAGACTTTAGCTTCTTGAAGCCTCTCAACAAGACGAATCCCATCAATTATAGATGCATGATTCAAGGCATCTGAAAAAATGGCAATTCTCGCATCCTGTGATGGTTTGCCATTAATGGACAACAGAGAACTGATGCTTCCAAGAGCTGACATAAAAGCCAAGTTGGCAGCAAATCCAGTAGGGCAAAGAAGGCAATCCTATATAGCATTTTCACCAAAAGAGACACACTAAATAAATAAAAAAATGCAAGAAAAATTACATAATAAAAGCAATGTTAATCTAAACTACAAATGGAGCGGACAAAGAAGTAAACAGCAAAGTTGCATAAAATTAAAGCAACTATCAATTTTTTAGGGAGCAAGACACCAGAAGTTTCCCTTCTAAACCACTACAAGATTAATGTTAGAGTCCTTAACAGAACTCACATCACAAAAATGTGAAAGCATAAATGTTCATTTTATCCAATGGCATATTTAGTCAGTTCTGTCCAGTCCCAGTTAGCCTTCAGTTTTTAGTAACAAATTACATACATCCAGATGAAACTAAGAGCAACAAAAACAATTGAAGAACAAGGTGCAATGCAAAAAAGTAACACTATCTACATGTTGATTTGAACATGTTGTAACTTCCAAACATCTAAAGAATTATATTTTAAAGTACTTTTACAGATTAGAGACAGGTTTGGAGATTGTACGGTAGAGACAACTAATTTTCCATTGTGACGTTTTAAAATAATTTTCCATGATCACTATTATATTTTCTTTAGTTTGTAATCTGGTAATATTAGATCTATATGCAACAAATAGCATAAAGAGGATGAGATTTCAAAGACACCAAATTCAAAACATTTAGGAAGCTCATGATACGGAAAAGTGTAATCTTAAGAGAATCTAGTCTTAAAATGCCTATTACAGAGCTTTCCTTTGGCAGAAAGGGATGGGGAAACAAAGAAGGGTAGGGAAAGCGCCAGTTGGGAAAATTGACCTTCCGTTTCTTTTAGGAAGAAATTGGTGAGAGAGAATGAGGGGGGTGCTTGGTAGGCGGGTTTAAGAGGCTATGGGAATGAAACATGTTTCATTCCCATCCCTGATGGTAGATGGGAATCAAAATTCATGTATGATTTTGATACCCTTAATTTGATAACCTACTCACCCCTCAATTATCACCAAACCCATTCCTCCCCCTTTATTTTTTTTTCCGTAGACAGTAAAGCCCCCAACCGCGTAGCGTCGTCCCCTCCCCATCACGCCGTCTCCCCTCCTTCTCCAGGCATCGCCGCGCGTCTCCCCCTCTTCTCCCAGCGTCGCCTCCTTCTCCAGGCTCCGATGTTGACGACCTGCCACGCAAGATCTCTGCCCTCCTCTCCGCCTCTGCAAACTGGAAGGCCATCATGGTCGCCTCCAACATCCCTCGTCGCCTCTCCCCCTCCGCCATGTCCGCCTTCTTCACCGAGCAGGGTCGCGGTCAGATGCTCGATCCCAAATGCCTTTTGGACTTTTTCTACTGGTCGGGATTGTAGATGGATTCCCCTCACGCCTTGGACTCCTTCGCCTCGCTCACCATAACGCTGTGCAACTCTGGGCTTTTACCCCAAGCCAATGGACTCCTCGAGCGGATGCTTAGGGAAGCTGCCGAAGTAGTCTCGTCAATGAAGGTGCGCTTTTTCCCCAAATTTGAGATGCGGCAATGCGCTGCTGAAGGATCTTTTGAGAACTAATTCGATGAATTTATTCTGGAAGGTGCACGATTTCATAAGGGAACAATTGGGTTACGACCTCTACACTTATACTATTTTGATTGATGCCTATTGTAAGTTAGGAAATGTTGATGAAGCTAAAAATATTTTCATAAAGATGGAGCAGAATTCATGTACCCCAAGTGCGATCACATACAACACTTTGATCTTTGGTTTCTGTAGAGTTGGAGCTCTTGAGGATGCTTTTCAGTTGAAGGAGGCAATGGTGAAGAAAGGCTTGGTTGCTGATAATTACACTTAGGGTGTTCTCCTTAATGGTTTATGCAAAAATGGCTGGTCACAAGAAGCAAGAAAGTTGTTTGATGAAATGTTAGTGATTGGAATAAACCCTTCTATTGTTGTGTACTCTACCTTGATTGATGGTCTTGTTAGAGAAAGTAAAATAAATGAGGCCTTCAGAGTAAAGGATGAGATGGTAAAAGTAGGGATGCAGCCTAATATGGTTACCTACAATTGTCTCATTCGTGGGGTATGTAGAGCAGGAAATATGTACAAGGCCCATGAACTTTTAGATGAAATGGCTCGAATAGGATTGAAGCCAGATGCATGGGCTTACAATGTAGTCATAGAAGGGTTCTTCAAGGTGCATAATTCCCAAGCAGCACTCAGAATATTTGAATCGATGAGAAATGGGAAAGTCTTACCTAATTTGTATACCTACTGCGTGATGGTAAATGGGTTTTGTAGTTGTGGAAAATCTAGGCAGGCAGAGGCTTTACTGATGGAAATGCTTGCTAATGGTTTGGAACCTAATGCTGTCATTTATGCCACTCTCATTGCCGGTCAGTGCCAGGAAGAGAGAACGGCTGAGGCATGCCAGACTATGGATAAAATGGCTGATAGTAATGTTCAGCCCGATACATTTTGTTACAGAGTAGATGCATGGATGAGAAATGTATAGCTGAAGCAAGTTCAAGTTCTAGTTGTTGCAAGTCATATAATCATCTAGAATTTAACTGCTTAGAAGTGAGCATACTCAACATTTTCAGAGTTGTTTTATTTTGGAGAAACTTTGTCTATAAATTGTCCTTTCATGTGCTCTGCCATTTGAATTGAATAACGAGGATGATTGGTTTAAGTATTAGCAAGTTCTTATTGTTTGAAAATTGTGTGAATGCACTCTTTCTGATACCAACTCTTTTACTTATATTTATTATTTTATCTTTTCTGTAACAGATAATCATCTTCAGATGGAAGTTCAGGTATCATTTCAAGGCAAAAAGAAGTCTGGTAGAGACTCAAGCTGGTAGAGGAAGTTTAAGTCCTAGTTGGTTTATTGAAATTTCAATTTCTTTTTCTTAGGGTTCTGATATATGATTCATTAAGATTGAATCCAATTGTTGTAAAGTGCTCCAGTTGGGATGAAAGTTACTGTAAGATAGGAAAATTAAGATAATTGTACTATTTTATTCATTTAAAGGCTAAAAATATTGACTTCGCAAGTACAGTGTAGATCCTCCATACATGTTGGCTTTCTTTGAACTTTATACAATACTTCACGAGAACAAATCTAGACCTTCAATCTAACAAAATATTCTAATTCAAAAATATTAATCCAAAAATATAAAAAATATTCAAAATATCCATAAAAATATTATTCAAAAGATTTTTTCATATATTTAATTAGTAAGGGTAAAATTGTAAATTTTCCCTAATTCCCATTACTTTCTTATTCATACCAAGTAGTATCAATGGTAATTATATTCATTCCAGTATCTATACCAAGCACCATCAATCCAGCACATTCCCATTGCCATTAACCCCTCAATGAAAACTCATTACCATTCTCATTACCAAATATATACCAAGCGCCCCCTGAGTTATCTCCCTTTCATTCATTTCTCTTCAGCCCAAATCAGGTGAACCCGGCTGAAATAAAAAATAAAAAATAAATTATTGTTATTTATTTGGTAATATATTATTTTTCAAAAAAAAAAATCAAAAAAAAAAGATAAAATAAAATAATGATTCTTACCATCTCACTTTCCTCTAAGAAATTATGAGAAAAAAGTATGCATATTTTTATGCATATTTTTTTACCTTGGGGAAAATACAAAGAAAATCACAGTATCATTTTTCTTTAACCCCGTTTCTAATCCTTTTGACATTTCTTTCTTTCCCATTTCCTATCCATCTTAAGAAATACAACATTAATAATTCTCACCAAGACACATGAAAGAAAAAATACTGAAATTTGTTAAAAAGAAATTTAAAAGAAACTATAATTTCATTTAAGATAAGAAATCAATTTACTGACTGTAAAACCAATTCCATGAGCAGTTCTCTTAGCTTTGCTATATATATGAAAACAATTTAAGGAAGTAAGACTTGGATAGGCTTAGATGAAATTTCAGCACCATCAAATACACTTAAGACATGAAAGCAATTTTTGCTTTAGGCTAAACAAAGGATATATCTAGTTCAAAATTCATTCTGAGTCAGTTGGCTAAGCATAATTACTTGTTATCTAGTGTAAATCCAACAAAATAAATCAAGAAGAAAAAAATTTGCAGAAATGAATACCTCTTTCATCTTCAGTTCTGCCAAAGAATTTTCAAGTAGTTGGTGATAATTAGTATAGCCACAGACCAAAGCAGAACCCCTTGGACCCATACCATGTTCTTGAGCTGCCTAATAGAGGACCAAAATCTTAATAAACAAAAGACACAAAGAATCTCGTACCATAAATATGGTAATATATTGCAAGTAGCGCCTACATGCTAAATTTTGTCTCACCTTTGCAGCAGCCTTCCTCAGGGACGGATGGAAGCTCAAACCCATATAGTCATTCCCTGAAAAAAGCAGCAGCTTCCTGCTGACATTCTTATCCTTACCTCTGGTCTCACCTCCTACATAGACGGCACAAAATGATGAAACTGTCAATATGAATAATTGAATTACAATAAACCCCAGATCCGGGTAACATCCTAACCACAAAATCACGGTTTATCCAAACTAAGGGTATGAGGCAAAGGCATTCTACCAACAGTCCTTCCTTCTTTTAAGAAAATCAGTAACAAGTATTTAAATATGGAAAACGCAAAGAAATGATACACAGGGAGTCAATGAAAAACCCTAGTCGAAGTTACAAAACGTTTTTTTCCTCCTACCAAATTTCGGAGAAGGATCGATGCAATAAAACTTTTGCGGAGAATTACCGAGGTTGGGGAGTTCCGAAAGCCACTGGCTGAAGGTGCATTCGTCCATGTCCACCTCGACCGAAGACCTGTCGAAATGCCGCGGCCCGTCGAACGTCTCGAGCCCGTCGATCGACGGAGGGGGCGAGAGGGAGATGGGGCGAGTGGAACGCAACAGGTTCCTGGAGGCCAACTTCGAGAGGGCCGCCTCCACCCACTGGTCCCAAAGCGCCATGAGTCGCCGTAGAGAGGAGAGGAAGGAAGGAGACCGATGGGAGGGAGGCTGCGCCGCTCTCTGCGGAGGCTGTAAGCGTCGTGGTGTTCGAAGCTAGTTTGATTACGTAATAAAGCCGAGTCTTGGAGTTTATTGATGAATGTGATACACAAACACTCGTGAATATCATTTACGAATAATTTCATAATTTTTAAATATTAATAATATATATATATATATATATTAAAATTTATATATTTTATTTAATAAATTATTTAACCTTATTAATAAAAAAGAAAAGCAGTGAATCAAGGAGATGGCAAAAACGAAAAGCCCCAATGAAAACTCAAGTAGAAGGTAAAACAGCAGGTGGGATCCTCCACTGTTGCCCCCTTCTCGGCGGCTAAGAGGGTTAGAGTTTCGGGTCGAATCATGGGACTGTCAGCGTCGTTCTCCGACGCGGGACACCTCAACTACTATGCCCCCCAAGTTCGATGCGGTGGGGGAAAGTACAAGGAGGAGAAGAAGTGCACAAAGCTAGTGATGTTCACCATAGTCTAAAAGGCACCGTATTAACACAATTTGACAAGAACTAGGGTTAAAACAATTTGGTCACGAAACAATTTGACAAAATTGAACTAGAAACTCAAGTTGAATTCACTCGCGATTGACACATACTTATTGGAAGAAGAGGATTTATTTATGTACATTGCAACCTTCATGGATGCCTTCTTTTCCTTTTTCTTTCTCTTGTGATCTCAGCTGCTTCAGTTCTTCCATCAAAATTTCTGCTACATCCTGATTTTGATCAAACAAAACCACATCAGTCAAATTTTTTTTTCTTCAAATCTTCGGAACATAAAAAAAAGTTAGATCGAGCTTTTAGGAAAATCAAGAAAGTTTTGTTTTCAGAATTAATCTAAGATCGTCTTCCCCTTGACTTCCCCGTCAAGCCCTTGGCTCGTGCCGACGCCGATGCCCATCGAGCATAGCACGGTGAGATCCTTTGACAGCCCCTTCACCAGCTTTGCCTTCTTCTTCTCCTCCTTGCACTTTCCCCCGCCGCATCAAACCTGGGGGCGTAGTAGTTGAGGCCACTCCCAATTGCGGCCGAATCGTGATCGCGATCCGGTCGTAATTTATTGCAATCCCTTATAGGGTTCGCCGTACCTCCCAGGTTATAGTTTGGGTTCGGGCGGGTGGCCGGAGGTCACCCGAAGGCCACGATGAAAGATTTAGGGTTTGGAGTTTGGGGTTTGGGGTTTAGAATTTAGAATTTAGGATTTAGGTCGTCGGGTGGCCTCCGGCCATCTGTTCGAACCTAAATTATAACCTGAGATGCACGATGAACCCTAAAAGAAATTGCAATAAATTGCGGTTGGATCACGATCGCGATCCGACCACAATTGAGAGTGGTCCATCCTCTGGTCCGCAAAAATGCGGACCAGGGGATCTGCTCCCTTTGTAATAGTATCTATCTACTAGGCATGTTATTCACGTGTTATATGTTGATATTTATATTGATGTTAACCACAAAATGTTGTAAGCCATAGATCTATTTTAGCAAGCCATAGATCTATTTTAGTCGGTCGTGCCCTCGGGGCTATGGTGCAGCGGTAGGACGATTAATCGTTATCTTAGATTCCGTGGTTCGATCCTTAACTACGATATATTTTACAAAAAAAATTTCTCTAAATGGGGTGCAAATTTTGGGACGCTGGGCTTCTAGACCGTCCACCGCGAGCACTTTTCGATTTACCCTGATGATCGTTAGAAAATTTTCGTGGGACCGAGTCGATCATCCCAGATTCGTCTGCTATATGGTCCAACATTTTTTTTTATTTTAGCCGGTCGAGTAAGTGTAGATAGACACAGCTTCGCAATGGCTATGTGAAGTTGATTATTTCAGTGGCACAAAGTAATAAATATTAGGTTTGGCAGCCGATTGGGTATGTTTGAATTAGGATCATCTCGTCTTTACGGATTGGTATAGATAGTTTCTATAGGGGTGTTATCGTAAATAAGTTTAGGATCAATTCTCAATAGCTATAAAATATTTCATTGATTGTCTCACTCTCGGTTTATATAGGAGTGTTATAATTAATAAGTCTATGATCGATTATCAACGGCTGTAAAAATATTTTATTGATTGTCTCAACCTCCTCCTCCCCACATTGTTGTGGAGCGAAGTTTTCCGTGATTTACCTTGTTCAATGAAATATGAGGTCATCTTAGAGGGGCGTCAAAATGGCGATTTTATTTTTTATCACAGAATTCCAAGTGCTGAGTTCGAGTGTCGATTTCGAGTGTTGACTTCGAGTCGAAGCGATTCTAAGACTTGCGATGAACGCACGCTACAAGAAAGAAAATGGAAAAATAATATTTTTTTTATGCATTGCTTATGTGGCTGAAAAAGTATTGTTAAAAGTCAGCTCAAAGATAATGCATAAAAAAACATTGCCATTTTTTAATAAAAATAACATTTTTGCAACACTTACAAAATATTATCGTTTTTTTGCAAAGATAACGTTTACAAAATAGAATAAAACGTTTATACAACATAATAAAGTGTTATCTTTTTAACAAAGATGACATTTTTTAATAGATAAAAAATATTATCTTTTAATTTGTTAACAAAAGATAAATCTATTTATAAAATCATTATCTATTATATTTACACCATAAATTATTTAATTAAATTCTTATAAATAACACCCATTAAAATATTATAAAAGTATAATTCATCATTCTTCTTACTATTGAATCAGAAATGTATCATACCATTCAATCCGAAAAATACGTAGACATAATCCCAAAAACTCTACGTGCTAAAAAAGCATATAAATTCCAACATATCTTATTTTTTAGATTGAATTTTTTTGGTAATGTTGTATCTTCTCAGAGATATATGAGTATCCTTCTTGGCAAAACAAAAACTCCACTTGCAATTTCTTTTCATATTCATTTGCTAGGAAGAAAATTATTACATTATAATTAAGATGAAATAGGTCACACAATCAATACATTTATTACATTATAATTAAAATGAAACAACTCACACAATCAATACGTTAGACCCAATGAATAGATTTGACAAAGACAATAAGCTAACATGCAATATCTATATATTAAACTCAAAATAATAAGCAAGCTGACATAATTAATACATTAAACTCAATGACTTGGTAAATAATAGATGCAACTCTGAATATTTTCGATCAATAGGTTAGGCATACAAAAATTGCTCCTGACTTGATAAAACCTATGGAGTGTTATAAAAGAAGAATGACACAAAATCAGGGTCTCAAAAGCCAATAAATGTGTGATATCCTAGTTCAGTCTCATATAGTGAGTTGTGGATTCGCAAAGGAGGTTTGAAAGTTTAGACAGGTCAGTTATTGTGAACTTGAGCATATGATTTTTGAGTGTTCTTTTAGGCCTAACAAGTTAATGTATCTATTCACTCATCTATTTGACTCATGACAATTGATATATGAGTAGACCTAATTCTAGGTATGACAAGGCAGTGAAAAGGATTAACCATGTGATGACAGAACCACCATTGAGCCTCATGTGCTACTAATAAATAATTCTGAACTACGAGTTAAAGTAAGTGTTCATAGTAACTGCAAGTGATAAGTAGAGAAGACCATGCATGATACGAAAATTCAGTTGCACATGATGAGTAATGTTAATGAAATATTAAATTTCAACCTGAATCTTCATCCAGCAGCAAATCAAGAATGATCCCGATCTTACTTACAGATAGCTCGTCTCGCTCAGCCAGCCAGCCTGGCGCAGCACAGGCTCAATAGAAGAGCCGACGAAGACCTCACCAGGGGATTCCATGAGCCAGAAAACCCCCCAAGGCACTAACCAACCGACCCCGGGGCAGGGTCGGTCGGGTCGACCCCAAGTGTCTCCTCACTCGGTCGACTACACCCGTACCCCGATTCGGATTTGGGTCGAACAATCCAGTCGGGCACATGGTGGCACACACTCCCTCAACATTCCATGGATCTGACAACCCACAGAACCGAGACAGAGCCGGGCAGACATAGCCCAACAGACCCCCGACTCAGGGCGTACCCCGCGCCTCAACTCTCTCAGTCAGACGCGTGGCGGCCCACGCTCCCTGGCAATCACCCGACCGGGTCCTTGACACTCGGACCTACCGGTCGGCGCTCGGGCTATGGACTAGATCGTCCCTACGCCACCCTATGTCATTACATCCGGGGTACAATCTTGATGTCGGGGTAATACACACCTTGCCCATTTATGACACCCCTCGCGGTTATCCCGCCGATTCAGTACCGTCATACTGCCCAAGCACCCCGCGACATGCCGCGGTACTTTCAGGTGCTCTCATATGAGCTGACAGGTACCACACCCCTGTCTCGTCGACATGCACAGGGGTTGTCAGCTCCCCCGGCTATATAAGCTCTCCACTCCTCATTCCGCAGGTATGCGTGCGAGCTCTCCCTTCTACTGCATTTCCACTTGCTCTACTATATTTCCTGCAGATACTGACTTGACGGTCGGAGTGCCTTGCCGGGAAAACTCCCCAGCGGGTTTGCTAACGGTCACTATCTTGCAGGCCGAAGCCAGGTTGGAACCAGGTCGACGCTACCTCGGCTGTTCCTGCCACTCGGGAGACCATCCACCCCTTGGGGCTGTTGATGCAGTCTGACCTGATTGTTGTTTTGGTGTTGACACCGATTTAAGTTTGGTTGAGTGAGATCAGATGATTAAGTTCGGACGAAGTCCTGGTCGGGGACTAGGCACGAAATCCTGGTGAGTGAAGCCGTGTCCTAGTGAGTGAAGCTAAGTGAAGGAAATTCCGGTGAGTGAAGCCGGATCCTAGCAAGGGAAGCTAGGTGAAGGAAATCCTGGTGAGTGAAGCCGGGTCCTAGTGAGTGAAGCTAAGTGAAAGAAATTCCGGTGAGTGAAGCCGGGTCCTAGTGAGTGAAGCTAGGTGAAGGAAATCCTGGTGAGTGAAGCCGGGTCCTAGTAAGGGAAGCTAGGTGAAGAAAATCCTAGTGAGTGAAGCTAGGTGAAGTAAATCCTGGTGAGTGAAGCTGGATCCTAGTGAGTGAAGCTAGGTTGGACTAAGTCCCGGTAAGTGAAGCTGAGCATGAAGTTTTGGTCTGGGGGACTGAGCATTAAGTGTAAGAGTCAGAGAAGGCAAGGGAGTCTGTTCTCTGGACTCAGGGTCGAAATGATCAGAGTTGGATCGGGCTGAAGTCCAATCAGGGAGTTGGCACGAACTCTCTCGATTGTAGATCGGTCTGAAGTCCGATCAGGGATTTGACACAAACTCTCTTGATGACTGATCGGTCGGTTGACCGATCCAGAGTCGATCCAGAAAGTTTTTGAGGAATTAGAAGGCCTTCTGAACGGTCTGGTGACCGATTAGAATGATCAGGAATTTCTGATCAGTCGGTGGGACCGATTAGGAGGTAGCATGATCGGTCCAGTATAGGGCTGATCAGTCAGGCGACCGATCAGCCCTTGCTGATCGGTCAGCTGGACTGATTAGCCGTCTTGACTCTTAATCCTGAAATCCCAGTAAGATAAGGGATCGGTCTGGTGACCGATCCCTGATCTCTGATCGGTCAGTGAGACCGATCAGACCTTTACTGGATCGATCAGAATGGAGTCTGATCGGTCAAGAGGGAGTCTGATCGGTCAGGGCGACCGATTAGTGCCTCAGAACTTTAATTTAAATTACTGTCAGACCTCTGATTTGCTTTGATTTTCTTCTGGTTTGGTTTGATTTGCTTCGCTAATAAGTCTGTGAGTGTGCAGATGATATAGATATGATACAGAGCCATAAAGGAGGGTCAATGGTGACTTTCGCTGCGACTATTTTGTTTGGTATCTGTTTGCAGGTTTCAACGGCTTCTGGCGTCTGGCGTCTGGCGTCTGGCCTGAAGCTTCAGCTAAAGAGATGACTTCAGTGAGCTCAGAAGGGGTCAGTAGGTCAGTGGGTGACGACGCCATGGGTCAGTGGATGACGAAGCCTATAGATGTGCAGAAGGAAGGCTTAAGAAGAAGCTGGCGAAGCAGAGGAGACGGGGGACGAACAGAAAATGAAGCAAAGGGTTTTGCTGTGGGTTTTGCTGTGTTGTTGTGCTCTCTGCATTGTTTCTTCCTTGAAGCTTTCTGCTATATCTGTGTGAGCTATCTTTCTCGTTGTCTCCCGTGCTTAACTGATATTCTACTAAGACGGTTGTGGAGAGGTTACTCCACCGAGAAGGAGAAGATATTATCCGGATTCACTCTGGGGCTTGATCTGCCGACGATCAAGGGATCGCTCACCTCACGGGAACGCTAAGGAGTAGGGGTAAGTTATCCCCGAACCTTATAAATCCTGATGTTCATCTCTGTCTGTTTTCTTTCTGTGTTCTTTTTGTTCTGCTTTTCCGCTACTAACCTGATCACAGGAAGATCGAGAGAAATTTTTGGTGGGGCTGGCTATTCATACTCACCTCTCTAGCCATCCTAGATCCAACGGGGACTTTCACCTCGCTTCGCGACATGATCAAAGAATATTAGGTAATGTTAATGAAATATGGAGCAATAAACTCCATTTGTTCTTATAGGGCATTTATGCCCCTAATTGTTCATTCGATTTGAATAAAATATTATATAGTAATACAAAAGCTTTCTTATACTCTAATTTTATCATAGTATTGATTATGTGACCTATTTTATCTTAATTATAACATAATAATTTTCTTCCTAGCAAATGAATGTGGAAAGAAATTGAAAATGAAGTTTTTGTTTTGCCAAGAAGGGTAGTCATATATTTCCGAAAAGATGCAATATTACTAGAAAAATTCAATCTAAAAAATAAGATATGTTAGAACTAATATGCATGTCTAATAAGTAGAACTTTTGCTTTTATATAGACTTAACATTGATCCAAATTAAGTTTGTGGATTATGCCTACATATTTTCGATTTGAATTGTATGATATATTTCTGATCAGATTTACTTTTATAATATTTTAATTGGTATTATTTATAAGGGTTTAATTAAGTAATTCGTGGTGTAAATATAATAGATAACGATTTTGTAAATAGATTTATCTTTTGCTAAAAAAATATATTTTAAAAAAGACAGTATTTTTTATCCATTAAAAATGTCATCTTTATTAAAAAAGACAACACTTTTATTTTGTTGTATAAATGTTGTCTTTGTAAAAAAACGACAATGTTGTCATAGACGATACTTTTCAAAAAATATTATCTTTGATAAAAAAAATACTAATAAATAATGGTTATCTAAATAAGCGTTGTCTTTGATAAGAATAAAATATAGACAATGATTTTCACTAAAAACATTGTAAAAAAATAATATTTTTTACAAAAATTATTATGTTTTAAGTATTGTGTATGAGCTTTTTTCTTATAGTGGCAATTAACTTAAAATAGAATCCTCCCACCTCTCACCTTCGAACCTTTACTTGTAAAGATCTGTTTGTTTACTGGTTGACAGTAGACAGGATGTCCTTAAACTGTTCTACCGTCTGTGTAAGCATTGACATATCTCACCCAGAACTTTTCTTGATATAGCTCAGTTCTCATGAGTATATTCGTTCTTAGCCATGAACGTGCCTAGTTCTGTAAGAAATTCTAAGAACTGTGCTTCTAATTCTCTTCGACGCTGTCTCACTTCTTTCTCACATAGGTGATCTTTGAAGAGTATTCCATATTACTCTATTGGATTATTAAAAGTTGTGTGCTTAACCTCCATCCTTCACTGATATATTGGGTCATTCTCCCATAGTGAGTAACTTTGTCGGTACAATTAGATTGTCCCTTTAAACTTAGTTCTTGAGATCTCCAGTCTGCATAAGTTAGGTTTCCTTTGCACCAACTTTTCTCATTAGCATCAAACATATCCCTCACGATGAGCTTGCTACTAACTCTCTGTTTAAACCTTTAGTTAGGAAATATGCTAGGCTATCCTTTGACTTCACATAGTCAATAGTAGTCTATGACATATATGTCTAGATTTACTGTTATACAGATGGCTCTGTATCCGACCAATTGCTGCTTGACTATCATAATATATGTAGATTACAGTATAGGTTTCAGCCATCTAGGACACATATTCTGAGAACTATTATAGTCATTCAGTCTCATCACCACATTTGTCAAGAGCTTCAAACTAATATTCCATCATAGATCTATTGATTATGGTTTGCTTAGAAGATTTTAATAAAATGATTATACCTCCTAAAGTGAATACATATTCATTAGTAGACTTCGAGTCTTTTATACCTCTTAAATTGGATCCAATTCTCATTGTTGTATCTTTCGACTACAACAAGATATCTCGTATAATGCATGTCATATACACAAGTATACCTTAAATATCTCAGTACTCTTGTTATCCCTTTCCAATGCTCATCGTCGGGATTACTCGTGTATCTACTCAGTTTACTTACTAAACTAAGTTTGGTTGTATACAATTTATTAGGTACATTAGACTTCCAATCACTTGAGTGTATTCTATTTGAGAGCTACTTTCTCTTTGATTCAATAGATGTACTATTGGTGTTCATGTTAATGCAATATCACTTTTGTTAAAATTTTCAAGAATCTTATCTACGTAATGAGACTAACTAAGAAAGAGTCATTTTGCTATTCTAAAAATTTTGATTTCTAGAATCACATCAATTATACCATGTCTTTTCATGTCAAATCTTGAGTTTAACATATGTTTAGTGAATTTGATTATCTTATAATTACTCCTAATGATAAGTATGTCATTTATATATAAGCACAAGATGATAATCATTAATTCTCTGTGACTTTCATGTAAATACATTTGTCACATTTATTGATTTTGAATCCACGTTCCTTTATAACATTATCAAATTTTTTATGTCACTGCTTTGGTTCTTGTTTCAAGCCGTATAACAACTTCATCAATTTACAAACTTTATTTTTCTGCCTTGGCATAGAAAACCCTTCAGGTTGCTCCATGTAGATTTCCTCTTCTAAATCCATATTTAGAAAGGTTGTGTTTACATCTATCTAATATATTTCTGTATTCCATAGAGTGATAATAGCCAATAATACTCTAATGGAAGTTATTCTCGACACTGGAAAATATGTATCAAATTACTTAAGTTCTTTTCGTTATCGATAACCTTTAATTACCAATCCGACCTTGTACTTATCAATCGTGTCATCTGATTTCATTTGAAAATACACTTTGTAACCTAATGGTTTACTTCCCTGAGAAATATTGACAGGTTTTCAAGTGTGTTTTTGCAAGATTAAATATATCCCAGATGCAATTGTCTCATTCTAGTGAGGTATATCCAAAGAGCTTACCTCTTCCAAGTAACTTCCAAACTCACTTGTCGACAATAAAGTGATAAAGCCTGTCTCATAGGATTTTTCCACTTAAGCACTTTTACTTCGTAGTTTAACCTCAACTGGTTTATCATCATCATCATCATTTTCTTCTTCTTCTTGTGTTTTATGTGTCTGTTTTGAGAAGCTAGCTTCCTCTCACATTTTATACAAAAATACATACTTGAAGAACAAGACATTTCTTGATTTTATTATTGAGTTCCTGTATATATTCGATATTTGTGACCATACACAAAAAAATAATACACACTTCTGTTATATACATATTCAATAAATATACAATCAACAATTTTTGATTCTATCTTAATCCTTTTCGAATCAGACATTAACATTTTGGCAAAACATCCTCACATTAGCAAATATTTGTAGGATTAGTTATTTTCAATTCCACAACTCATAAGGGCTCTTATTTATTTTATTTTGGGGCGCCTTATTTATAAGGTAATTAGCTATTAACACAACTTCCTACCATATAAACTATGGTAGTTCAAAGCTTAATAGAAGAGCATTCATCATCTCCTTTAAAGTGCAGTTATTTAGCTCAACAACTCCATTTTACTGAGAAGTATAAGGAGCTATTGTTTTATATTTGATCCCATGTCCAACACACAATTGAGCGAATGGTGAAACATATTCACTACCTCGGTCATTTCATACTACCTTAATCTTCTTATTATTAAGTTAGTTTTTAACCTCATTCTTATAGAGATAATGAATTTCTTTATAGTTTCATCCTTACTTTTGATAAGATACACATAACAATATTTTATGTGATGAAGTACTTATTCCCACCACGTGTCGGTGTACCTTTAGGTTGCACACATCAGTCTGAATTAGGTCGAATGGTTCGTTGCTTCGTTCAATATGTTGAAAGGAAGACCTTGCCATTTTCACTTCAACTACAAATTTTACACTTGTGTTTTGAGTCAAGGTGGAATGTGAGTATGTTTTGCATTTTAATTAATCTACGCAACACATTATAACTAACATGTCCTAGTATGTTATGCCACAAACATGAAGACTCAAGCATATAAATGAAAGAGTTTACAATTTTATTAACTTTAGGCGTAATGATCATTATACAAAGCTTGAATGGCTTATGGGTTACATAATTCCTTCCTAAAAATATTCTTTTTTTTAGATAGAACAACTGTATCCAACTCAATACAATGCAAAAATCATGCTTACTTAACAATAATCTTGACATTAAATTCTTTCGAATCTCTGGAACATACAACACATTATTGAGAGTCAACTCATTGCCTAATGTCAACTTCAACACCACTTTTTTATGGCCCATAATGTCTGTGGTTGGTCGGTTTCCTATGAGCAATTTCTTCTCATCTTTAATTTCTTCAAAGTTGTATTCAAAGCTTGTTTCTCCCCATTTTTGATGTCCACCGCTTTGTATGTGGGTTGTAAACGAGCATAGCGAGCAAATTTCGAGTTGTTCAAAGTTTGTTTGATAACATAATTAAGTTTTTTTTGGAGTTTATTGACTAGCGTGATTGATAAACTGAATATTATTTACAAATAATTTATAAATTTTAAATATTAATAAATTTAATATCTATATATATATATATATAATATTTAATTTAATAAACTATTTAAATTTATTTATTTAATTAACTTTGTGTGTATTAGAAAAAACAAATTCTGACCAAGTCACTCCATATATTTCTTGGTGAATTTGAAAAATAAAATATATCATTTACCTAATTTTATTTCAATAATATTCCAAACATTCAAAAACATTAAAGTAAGAATAGTACCCAAATAACCTTCTTAGCCATTTTTTTTAAAAAAATAAATCAACGACTAAATAAAATGGTAGTATTTTATATAAAGTATCTCCAAAATTATACTGCTTTATATAAAAGAGCTCTAAAATCATAAAATGATACTAATTTATATGAAGCAATTCTAAAAAAAGTGAGGTAGTTTTACACAAAAAAAAATCTAAGACGATGTGATTTTGACTAAAACTGATTCACGGTGAAGCATTTTGATCAAAATTATTAAAAGGTGAATCACATATGA
Source organism: Boesenbergia rotunda (assembly GCA_024364735.1). Taxonomy (NCBI): domain Eukaryota; kingdom Viridiplantae; phylum Streptophyta; class Magnoliopsida; order Zingiberales; family Zingiberaceae; genus Boesenbergia; species Boesenbergia rotunda. The sequence continues at coordinate 851,202 of JAGFNQ010001913.1, read as the reverse complement.
ATACTTAGAGATATTAAGTGGAGTAATGTGTGAAATATTATTTTGATGTTTTGTTTAAAAAAGAGAAGATTTTTCAATAATAGATAAAAGGATGCTCTTTTTATTATTATTATTTAGTTTCACCTTTCTTGACATTAAAAAAACTAATAAAAACTCTAGAAGATGGTAAAGAGAAGCTAGTGAGCAGTAGATTGAAGTCCTCACCAGGATGTATATATGATGGACGTATGATATTTATGGTATAATGATCAGGGTTGATCCTCAGGAGATGATGATCTATATTTTCGACTCTATCATGTGTCTGTTGTCTATGTACCTGCATGAACATCCTTCTATATCCGTGAGACCAACTCTAGGGGACCGTTAAAGTAGCAGATCTATTTTTTTTTTGTTAGTGAGAAGTAGATTGAAATGGAACTTGTTTGTCGACATCCCTGTAGTGATTTTTTAAACTAGTATATTTGATGAGGTAAGTCAAGATGAAGTCACGTGGTCTAGAAAAGAAGAGGTAAGTTAATGGTGTAGCTTGTGTAGCTTATAGGAAGACTTTCTGCTCAATCGGGCAATTAGTACTTTCCCTAGCAGGGCTCTTTTAAGCATGGTCATTTGACCACAAATATAATGTGCCTAAATACTTCAATTAGAGAATCTTCCCAAGCGAGTAATTCCTCCCGACCGAGTAGCCTCCCTCAAGCAAATAATTCTTGTCCTATGCAAAATCAAATCGGATACGTTATCAAAGGCAATAAAGGTTCAAAAGGAGCGCTGTAATAATAAAGGAAGTTTTAATAATCGAATGATTGAAATGTATATTAATAATTGTCTTTAATGATTATCATAATGACAACTTTAATATTGTGTTAGTCATTAATATTCGGAAAGAGAAACAACCATGAGGAGAAGAATAAAGGGGGGAATCAACGACAACAGGAGTACAGGTTCAGAAAAAATACAAAGCTCTCCCTCTCTTTCTCTTCTTCCCTTTCAAACCTTAAGGCTGCGTTTGGTAAAGGATAATGTAATCATGTCCGTAACGTAATCAAGTCCGTAATGTAATGTAATTAATATTACATTACTATGTTTGATAACGAGTTGTTATGTAATCTTTGATTATAAGGGTGATTGCATTCTTTTGTTTGATGTCCATTATTTTTATAAGGATTGTAATTCATATTATTATAAAATGACAAAAATATCCTTATAATTAAATTTACATAATTTTATTCTCCCTTGTAAAATCTCTAGGATTAAAAAATTTTATTGGGCAAAAATTTGAGCGTACTTACACATAGCATATTAATTTATCGACTAAGAAATATGAGGCCAAACTTAAATCCTTGAGATTAAATTTTTATACAATGAATAAACTTAAATCCTTAGGAAACATAAGGCTAAACTCCAAGCTGATGAAACACAACCAAACGAAGGAATAAATTCAAAAAAAAAAAAACTTTAGTTTTCTTCATTAAAATTGCATTGATTTTCTAGCATATTCCAAACATTATTAAAAAAAAAAGTTGCAGTTCACACTAGAAAAAAATGACCATAAAATTTATAAGATTTACTTCTCAAATCTCTCCACTCAATAATGTTATTCCACTAAAATACAACACATTTGAAAAAATCAATTCACTATCTTCAAGATCTCCAACCAATGCATTAATAGAAATTAGTTTTCTTTTTCTCATTACATTACTTGTCTTTAAACTAAGATGAGTCGTAACTGCAAAATAAATGAGACACCAATGAAAACACATATTGAGGGGGCACTTGGTATATATTCGGCAATGAGAATGATAATGAGTTTTGATTGAGGGGTTTATAGGTTTAGTAATAACCTAATGAAGGTTGGGTTATCAAATCAAGAATATCATATCCATATTTTGATTCCGATTTCCGTATACCAAGCATCATATCTGCCTTCTAAATCCGTTTACCAAGTGCCTCCTGAAAGTAATACATAACAACAGCATACCAATTTTGATAAAAATAGAAAAAAAAATTGAACAGAAGGAAAAAAAACAAAAGGTAAAAAAAAATTGATTGTTATTTTTAAACAAAAGAAAAACCGATGTTAACAAACAAGATGAACAAATGACATTGATAAAAAACGATGACATTGATAAACAAACCAGATGAATCTATAAGCCTTAAAAATATAACATATAACCAATTGTTTGATCGAATAAACCAAGGTTTTTTTTAATAGAAGAAAAAAATAGAAGGTAAAAAAAAATTAAAAACGGAAAAAAAGATTGCATAGTACCAAAGATTCACATGTCATTTGTACATATTGCTTGAGGGCAAAGTAAAAAATTGCAAGGTTTTTCTTGATGAATAAACAAGATTTGCCTTCTGTAACAAACACGATGGATAAGAAAAAGATAGAGAAGCTAGAGGGCAAAGAAAAAAATACGATGGACAAGGTTTTTCTTGATGAACAAACAAGATTTGCATTCTGTAACAAACACGGTAGACAAGAAAAGGGTAGAGAAGCTAGAGGACAAAGAAAAAAAACACGATATAGAGAAGGTAGACTCAAAAATTACAAATCTCACCAAAAATTGATCTGCAAATCCTACAAATCTCACAAAAGCATACCTTTTTTTCTTAGTGAGGGCAACCAAATAGAAAGTAGAGACCTTGGGTGAGGTAAGTGGTGCTAGCGCTCGCCTCCTTCCGTTGTTGCTCGCCATTTTTATTGTTGTTCGCCAAGGCCTCTCTTTTCGCAGCAAAGTTTTGATCACAAGTAGGTTTTCGCCGCTAGGTTTCGCAAGTATAGATTTTCACCGAAGGGTATAAGGTATGTTTGGAATAAGTTAAATATTGGGTCTTGGGTATGGAATGTAATTGGAGTACAGGGTTTTAGTTTTGTAATTAAGATTACAAATCTTGAACCACTTTTGTAATTGAGATTCCATTACATTTTAATTTTAAAATTATTCCATTACATTATAATTTTAAAATTATTCCAAATAAAGAAATCCATCTTGTAATGTAATCTTGATTACATTACAGGATTAATTACCTCTCACCAAATACAGCCTAAATTCATTCCGTAATTCTAACTTAAGCATTAGAGTGGCAATCGCCCGAACAATTCCTGATTTCATTCTAACGCTCTGTTTTCAGAGTTTTTGTCATTTTTTCAAGCAGTAGTGTCAAAGTCAAAGACCAATTCATCATTATCAGTAAGCCGTTTGCTTGCATTGCGTCTTTCGAAATAATATCTATACAAGTAAATCTTCAAATTCTTTTTATTAGAGAGGTTTTTTTATTAATTATAAAAGAATATTTTCATTATATATTTTATTTTTAAAATATTTTTAAAAATATTATTATGATAATTATGAGCATGATTATTACATTTGATAATAGTTATGCCTCATAGTTTCATATATTATCAATTTTATTGAACTAACTTTAGTAATTGTTCCCGATAAAATTTTTATATTAATTGTTTCTATCAATTTAATAAAAGTAGTTATGTCATTTAATTATTGAAATAAAAATACATAGAATGAAATGTCTTTGATGATGGTGGTGGTGGTGATGGTAAAAGTTAATTTATTCGTCTTAGTGTCTCCATCAATCCGTCTCAGAATTAACATAGAGAAGATAAATCATGTAGATTATTAATCCGGATATTATAATTAATGCATGACGAGGACAGACATATTATTGATTTTATTATATTTTAACTTTCAAATTTTATGATAATAAAATTTATGAATTAACTCATCTGTGGAGACGAATGAAATGTCTTTTATGATTAATCAAAACGATGTTCTTTTGAATCCAGTGGGCTTTAAGTTTTGCCCCCAAAACCTTTTCATTTTTTTTCTAAGACTACATGCTTTTGGATATTCTGATTTCCTAGCTCTTCTCATTATCCAAAGCCAGAAGGTTTTTTTTTTTACTTCCTTCTTTTGTAAGACAGGGTGGGTAAAGAGTACTCATATATTTGGCCAAAATCAAATCAAGAAGGAAATAATTTTAAAAAATTATTTAGATTTTGAATTGATTTTAAGTATTCAATATTTTTTTTATCAAACTACAATACATTTCTCATATTGAGTTTATGAAAATTAACTTTTGCATCTTTGATAGGGAAATTTTAAAATATACGAATATTCTTATTTTTTAAATAATAGATAGATGATTTTTCTCTAATTTTTTTATCTGATAAATTTAAAATACAATTTATATACACACACAAAAAAAAATCTCTAGCATATTATTTATATTGACAATAAAATTAATTTTGAAACTCGTCGGATTTATCTGGATTATAAAATAATAATAATAATAATAATAATAATAATAATAATAATAACTTGAAAAACTCAGGGGCAATTATTACAAATCGTAAATGTTTCGGGCAAACTTGAAATGCTAAGCTTGAAACAAAGCAATACGAGTATAAAACTTGAAAAAGGCGAACTGCAATTAGTGTGTAACCGGAAAGGAGAGATCTCTCCGTCTCCGCCTTCGGTCGTCGGGCGACCCCCTCGAATTTTGTCGGCTCCCCTCCAGATCCCCTTCGGCAGCGATCTACTCTCGAGATCCAGTTCTTAAATTTCAGGTAGGAAGACGCTTCTCTAGATCTGATTCGAGCCCTAGATCTGTTTACCAGTGTGCACCCCCTCTTCCTCCGCTCTGATTTGCGTTTGTCTGGTGTGTTTTTCATCTGGCAGATATGCTGACCAAATTCGAGACGAAGAGCAACCGGGTGAAGGGTGTGAGCTTCCACAGCAAACGTCCCTGGGTCCTTGCTAGCCTTCACAGCGGCGTTATCCAGCTATGGGACTACCGCATGGGCACCCTTATCGACCGCTTCGACGAGCACGACGGACCCGTACGTGGAGTCCACTTTCACAAGTCCCAGCCCCTTTTCGTATCCGGAGGTGATTGCTGCCTTGTCCTGATAATGCTCAGACTACCTTTGATCTGATTGCCCTAGCGTTGCATTCCTTTTTGTTCGTCAAGTATGAGTTCAGATCTTGCTCAGCCTTCGTTGATCTAGTTACCCTGGCGTTGCATTCTATTTTGCTCGTTAAGTCCGAGATCAGATTCCCGACGCCGTTCGCAATTGTGGCTGGTTTGCTTTCGTGATCCTGAGATTAGATGAAATTATTGACGATGCACGTTTTTTGAATTAAAAATTCAAATCTTCTCGACGATGATATTGGAATATGCTGTATTTGCTTTTCTTTGGCGTTTTAAAGTATGTTAGATTGAGATCTGCTCCAATAATCTCAAGGGCCCAATTCGGTTATACTTATTTCTGATAGGGATGTTGTATTTGCAGGAGATGACTATAAGATTAAGGTCTGGAATTATAAGACACACCGGTGCTTGTTCACCCTCCTTGGTCATCTTGATTACATTCGCACTGTGCAGTTCCATGATGAGCATCCATGGATTGTCAGTGCAAGTGACGACCAAACTATTAGGATTTGGAATTGGCAATCTCGGACCTGCATTTCTGTATTGACAGGCCACAACCACTATGTGATGTGTGCCTCATTTCATCCAAAAGAAGACCTGGTTGTTTCTGCATCTCTGGATCAGACAATCCGTGTTTGGGATATTAGTTCACTTAGGAAAAAAGTTGCGCCAGCTGATGATCTCCTACGTTTGGGTCAGATAAACTCAGATTTATTTGGTGGTGTTGATGCTGTTGTCAAATATGTCTTGGAAGGTCATGATCGTGGAGTCAATTGGGCGTCGTTCCATCCTAGTTTGCCTCTTATCGTGTCTGGAGCAGATGATCGACAAGTAAAATTATGGAGAATGAACGGTAATTCTGAACATATCTGTTTGTTGAGTCTTTCACTTGTATCCTATCATATAGTATATAAACTCCTTTATTCATCTTTAGAAAAATTAAATCCTAAAAATCCTAATTACATGGAATATCATCTAAGTCGTGCAGATTCTTTTTTTTCATATTGTTCTATGTACATTAAATGTGAAGAATATATGGATGTTTAACTATTCATTTTCTTGAGGAAGTAAAATTAAATTCTAAAAGCGAGACCTGCTCCATTAAATATCCATCGTATTGCAGATACAAAAGCTTGGGAGGTGGACACATTGAGAGGTCACATGAATAACGTCTCTTGTGTGATGTTCCATGCGAAGCAAGATATCATTGTATCTAACTCAGAAGACAAAAGCATTCGCATTTGGGATGCTACAAAACGAACTGGTATTCAGACATTTCGCAGGGAACATGATCGTTTCTGGATTCTTGCTGCACACCCTGAAACGAACCTTCTGGCTGCTGGCCATGATAGTGGCATGATTGTTTTCAAATTGGAGAGAGAACGCCCTGCTTTCTCTGTCAGTGGAGATACTTTATACTACGTGAAAGATCGTTTCTTGCGAGTCTACGAATTCTCATCTCAGAAGGACAATCAGGTTGTTCCCATTAGACGACCTGGTTCAGTTAGTTTGAACCAAGGACCTAGAACATTGTCTTTTAGCCCCACAGAGAATGCTGTCTTGATCTGTTCTGACGTCGATGGTGGATCTTATGAGCTGTATATTGTTCCTAAAGATGCTGCTGGAAGAGGTGATTATATGCAAGATGCAAGGAAAGGAGCAGGAGCATCAGCTGTTTTTGTAGCTCGTAATAGATTTGCTGTTCTTGATAGGAGTAGCAATCAAGCCATAGTGAAGAATCTTAAAAATGAGATTATAAAAAAGAGCCCTCTGCCAATTGGTACTGATGCTATATATTATGCTGGCACCGGTAATTTGTTGTGCAGGGCTGAGGACAGGGTGCTTATTTTTGATCTTCAACAGAGGATTGTACTTGGAGAACTTCAAACTCCATCTGTTAAATACATTGTCTGGTCAAGTGACATGGAGTCAGTCGCCTTGCTAGGTAAACATACTATAGTAATTGCTAATAAGAAACTTGTGCACCGTTGCACAATGCATGAAACTATCCGTGTGAAAAGTGGTGCATGGGATGACAAAGGTGTGTTTATCTATACAACATTAAATCATATCAAGTATTGCCTTCCTAATGGAGATGGTGGAATAATAAAAACACTCGATGTTACTATTTACATCACCAAGGTTTCTGGAAACAATATCTATTGCTTGGATCGTGATGGGAAGAACCATGTGGTATCAATCGATTCAACAGAGTACATCTTCAAGCTCTCCCTGTTCCATAAACGTTATGATCATGTGATGAATATGATCAGGAACTCACAGCTTTGTGGTCAAGCTGTCATTTCATATCTACAGCAGAAAGGTTTTCCTGAAGTGGCTCTCCATTTTGTTAAAGATGAAAAGACTAGATTCAACCTAGCTCTTGAGAGTGGTAACATCCAAATTGCCGTTGCTTCAGCAAAAGAGATCGATGATAAGGACCACTGGTACAGGTTGGGTATTGAGGCTCTTAGACAAGGAAATACTAGCATTGTGGAGTATGCATATCAGAGGACAAAGAACTTTGAGAGGTTATCATTTCTTTATCTCATAACTGGTAACAGGGAGAAGCTGTCCAAAATGCTGAGAATTGCTGAAATCAAGAATGACATTATGGGCCAATTTCATAATGCCATGTATCTTGGTGATATTCACGAGCGTATAAAAATATTAGAGAATGCTGGTCATTTGCCTTTAGCATATGTGACAGCTGTGAGCCATGGGCTCGAGGAAATTGCTAGCAGGCTGGCTACTGAGTTGGGTGAAAATGTTCCCATTTTACCTGAAGGTAAAAAGCGTTCTCTTCTCTTACCACCTTCATCTCTGATGTGCTGTGGTGATTGGCCATTGCTAAGAGTAATGAGAGGTATTTTTGACAATGGGCTGGACACTGGTAGGGCAGGAAATGAGGAAGAGGAAGATGCTAACAATGCGGACTGGGGTGATGAGGAATTGGACATTGTTGATGTGGATGACATGATACAGAATGCTGATATATCTGCAGAGCTTGAGGATGGAATAACAAATAAAGATAATGAGGAAGGAGGATGGGACCTTGAGGATTTGGAACTACCACCAGATGCAGATACACCAAAAGATTCTGCAAATGCTAGTTCACTATTTGTTGCTCCTCCTCCTGGCATGCCTGTTAGCCAAATCTGGATTCAGAAGTCATCTCTTGCAGGTGAGCATGCAGCTGCTGGAAATTTCGATACAGCCATGCGTTTGCTTACCCGGCAATTGGGCATAAAAAATTTTTCTCCACTGAAGCCATTGTTCATGGATCTTCTTATGGGAAGTCACACCTACATGAATGCCTTTGCTTCTGGTCCAGCTATGTCAATTGCTGTTGAGAAAAATTGGAGCGAATCAACAAGTCCTAATGTGAGAGGACCACCAGCACTTGTATTTAAGTTCTTCCAGATGGATGAGAAGCTGAAGGCAGCTTATAGAGCCACAACAGATGGAAAGTTTCCTGAGGCTCTACGCTTATTTTTGAATATTTTGCATGCTATTCCACTTATCGTAGTGGACTCAAGAAGGGAAGTCGATGAAGTGAAGGAGCTGATTGAGATTGCCAGAGAGTATGTTCTAGGATTAAAAATTGAGGTCAAAAGAAAAGAACTCAAGGACAATTCAGTCCGGCAGCAAGAACTTGCAGCCTATTTCACCAATTGCAAACTTCAGAAGATGCATGCAAGGCTTGTCCTCACTAATGCTATGACTGTCTGCTATAAGGGTGGAAATTATGCTACGGCAGCAAATTTTGCCAGGATGCTTCTGGAGAACAGCCCAACTGAAATCCAAGCAAAAAAGGCGAGGCAGGTGCTTCAACATGCTAGTGATAAAAAGGATGCTAGCCAACTTAATTATGATTACAGAAATCCTTTTGTAGTGTGTGGGGAAACTTATGTTCCTATTTATCGGGGGCAGAAAGATGTTTCTTGTCCTTACTGTGGGGCTCGGTTTGTACCATCTGTTGAGGGGCATCTTTGCTCTGTCTGTGAGCTTGCAGTAGTGGGAGCAGATGCCTCAGGTCTTCTTTGCTCTCCTACACAGATGAGATAAATGAAACGGGTAATTTTCTATGTGACAGGGTTACTTCTTTTCTTCTAGCTACCTTTGGCGTAACTTGTTATATATTGCCTTGTCAAGCTAAATTTTTAATGCTAAGTTCAAGAAAACATTTGGCCAGTTGATTTTTGGGCATCTATCTTGGTTTTAGTGGTTAAATGGATTAAAGGGTAATGTTTCAATTTGCTCATGCAGGTTTTTTTTTTAAAAAACATGTAAGAATTTTTTTTGTTTCAAATATGGGAACTTTCATTTTGAGTTTAGAATGTTTATGTTTAATTTTTCATATGCAAGAAACCTTGTTATTCTTTGAGCTCACAATTTGTTGTCATTTTTATATAGTTATTCATGCCCCTGGATCTTCTATTGTGTTTTCAGTGTATTTTACCTTTTTTATCTCTCATAATCTTTCTTTTTTAATTTTATTCACCTAGTTAATTATAAGATCTAAGTCCTTAACTTTATGAATTACATCAATTTATTACAACTTGAACTGATTAAAACTTTTATATGAAGTTTAGTAGCTATCTTCACTATACCATGTTAATTGTTTTGTGGGTTTCTTATCATATTGTGAACTAGCTTTAGTTTCTAGAAGACCCAATTCAAACATAACCTCTAGGACATTACTGATTCTTTGGCCTATACTGCTCATGTTGCGTCTTGCCCATTGCCGAATGTTAAATATCCGTCCAAGTACAAAAGTAACATCTACTTGACTCAAATTTATCTCTGCACATTAAAATTCGAATGCCTATATGAATATTTATCCTATAAATAGTAAACATAAGGGTAATGTTTGATTGAATTTCAAAAGGCTAAATAAATGAGATAGATATGTAAAGAAAGATCTATTTGTTGAAATTAGAATTGCTCGAAAACCGATCATGTCATGCACTGCACATTTATGATAACCTAAAATAGTACTTACCAGAAGATCCTTGAACAAATAGTGAAACAGTTTGTAGAGTTTTTCAGCGTTATTGCTCTCAACGGCATTCTTGTGCAAAGAATCCATATGATTGGTTGGGAATGGAAAAGTTAAGTTTATCTTATGAAGCTATTCTGACTAACTGTCATAACACGTGTTTATTAGGCCTTCTTTCTCATGATACTACCTCTTTTAATTAAATTGAAATATAGTTCTTGCATCTAGGCTAACTTGGCTGAATCAATAGAATCAAATAATCATAATTTTATCTTTATATTATATATGTGCTGTATTGCTTGATTTGCGTTTTGTGCCACAAAAAGGTCTTTTACTATAGTGGGGTTTTCTTAGATTTGTAAGATGAATAATAGCATTGCTTCTAAATACTTCCTTAATAATCTTAGAAATCTTTATGACCCATTCAAAGACATCAAGAAAAGATCAACTGTAATTTTTTCACATGAAATTAAGTTTGTTAAAGTTTGGTGTGCCTAACTATCCTTTCTTGTGTTTTTTTCTTCTGGTGTCTGGTTTTTTCTACTTATCTCCCTTGTCTCCTGCACTAAGAATCCCTTAAAATGTAGAAACCTCACACATACATTTACTAAGTAGCAGAAAAGTCTTCTCATATTAGAGTTAGGATTCTCTGCTTGCATCAATTGAGTACTAGAAGTCAGAGTTGAGATTTTGGTAAACCATTTTGTCAACTCAAGGTTGAGATTTTCTCTAGTGAGTTAGGATTCTCTCTTTTTCATTAGAAAGTTTTGTCCAATAACTTAGTTTTTTTTTCCTTCTTGATACATATTTTGTCTACAACTGAACTAGATTTTACTTTTCCCATCCTGTTACTGCCTAATTTCCTTTTTGTGCTTCAGGTATGCCTACAAGCTGCCCTTCCACTTTCAAACCATACATCGGTCAGAGGCCTTCTTTGTCATCCAATGTTTCTCTAGCTGTAGTAAGTCTTAGTTTCTGGGGTTTCAGTGGCACACTTATTGCCTCTTTGTTTTTATTGGACTATAGTACAAGGTGCATGTTCTTCATCTATATGCTCAGTGGCTAAATTTTTCCCGAGGATAAAACTTAGATTGAAAAGTCTTCCAAACGCTCAGTTCTCAGACATTTTTTTATAACTAGACATCATAAGTTGGCTCCTAGCTACTGATTTCTATTTTCCTTTTTTGTTTCTTTTTTTTTTTTTAAAGCATATCGATCTTTGTAAGTTTTCTATGAAACTAAGAGTTGGTTGATGCATTGTTATGCCAAACTTGATGTTATTTTTTATTCTTTTCCAGAAAATTATTTAGATTGCGCGACAAATATTTCAATTGACAAATTTTTGAGCTTTATCGCTGCTGGAATTTAAATTAACTGTGCTTCACTGAATTCACGTTGGTTTGAACTCCATCTATTTTGTATCTCATTTTCCTAGTTTTTGTATTAGTAACTTCCTATGATATTATTGGATCAGATTCAATTTAGTCTATCATCCTTTTACTGCGATTTACCTAGGTACTTTGATTCGGTTACTTTTGGATGATTGCTGTGTAAAAAATAGAAGGGAGCATGGCTGTAATGTTCATGCAAATGCGAGGTAATTTTATGAATTGAAGTCGAACCACTTTTGCTAAAAAGAGTTCACCCTGGCAAGAATTTGTGGTTTATCAAAGATTGGGTTCTGGGGTTGATTTCACTGGAGCATAGTGATGGGTTTGATTCGTCTAGATGTGGATCTAAATCAAGTCAGAATGAATTAGAATCATACCATAGACTTTATGGTGTAACAAACTAATGGGAATAAATAGATCAACTCTCTTGGTTCCGCGAGTTTGATTGTGCAATCAAATATCATACAATCTGCATCAAGAATCCTGTGTAAAAAGGTTGTTCATTTTAAAGTAATTTTACAAAATTAATGATAAATATTTTTAAATTTTTTCTCCTTTTTTTTGGAATTTATTATTGGAAAAGTGAAAAAGGATGAAACTTGGCATGAATGAGAAAACTTGATTATCGTCAAGCGTTATTACAAACTATAAACAAAGCATGTTCTCTGGCTGTTCCAGTATCTTCGTTTGCTATTAATTAAAGCTTAGATTAATGGAAATTTAAAGTACGGATCTCACGATCAGGCCACGAATCAATAATAATAATATTAGAATAATGATTGGGAAAGTGAAAATCATAGTGAATGACGTGATATTTTATATGCATGATTTTCGACGGGTTCACCGTGTCCCTCAGGGTATAGTTTGATTCGAGACGGCGGTCGAAAACCGCCGATGGTGTCCAAGCGATAATCGGACGTGTGCATATAAAATGTCATGTCATGCCATATCATTCACTATGATTTTTATTTTTTTATTTTCACACTCCCTATCATTATTCATATAATATTATTTGTGTAACTTAGAGAGCAGAGCATCAAAGAATTATAAGGTCGAGGGTTTACAGTTGAATAGGACTGGGAATTAGGTCAAAAATAAATTTAATAAATTAAAATTTAAAAATCAATTAAATTGATAAAATTTTTCAATGAAAATTGAATTAAGTGTTAATTGGATAAAACTCCCTAATCTCAAACTGGCCTTTACATGCACTCCCCACTTGATAAATTCTTTGCATTCACTCCCTGATGGATTGAGTATAAAAGAGTGAAAACTCAGTATACATTCTAAAGATTTGAGTGTAAATTGTTTGAGATTGAGTACTACTTTATGAAATTTGAGTACAAAGTTTCGGTGACCCCTCTAGTGAAAATCTTGATGTGGTGAGTATAAAAGAGTGAAAACTCAATATACATTATAAAGATTTGAGTATAAATTATTTGAGATTGAGTACTAATTTAAGAAATTTCAGTATAAAATTTCGATGACCCCTCATGTGAAAATCTTAATGTGGTGGATGCAACTTCACATACTCAAATTTCTAAATTTTATACTCAAATTTTCTCAAATAATACTAAATCTAAATCAATTCATACTTAAATTTTGATAATGTATACTGAAATTTTTACTATATACTGAAACAATGCATACTCAAATTTTTTCAAATAATACTCAAATTTCTTAAATTAGTACTTAATCTCAAACAATTTATACTCAAATCTTTATAATTTATACTGAATTTTTACTATTTTATACTGATAATAAAAATATCACACAAAACTATCTTGTCAATCCTATCAGGGAGTGCATGCAAAGAAATTTTTGGTTGGGGAGTGTATACAAAGCCTAGTTTGATGTTGGGGAGTTTTCTCAAATTTTCCCTTGAATTAATTGTAAAATACGGTTAAAAATAATAATAGTAATAATAATAATAATAATAAGAAATAATTAAATAATTAGACATATATATATATATATATATATATATATATATATATATATATATATATATATATAGGAATTAAAATTGAAACAATTATATGCAAAAATTGTGAAATAATTTTTCTTAAATTTTGAAAATATTTCGTAGGGAAAATTAGATTTGATGGATCAATTATGAATTATTTAAGAAAAAAATTGATTTTCTAAATATATTTATATATATATAAATATTGAAAAGTTTAAATTAAGCAAACCCACTGGTGACTTATCCTCTCCTCGCACCCGCGAACCAGCCGAAGACGCCGCCGACCCCCATTTTCTCTTCTCATCTCTTCCCTGTGCCCCCGACGCCGCCGACCACCCTCACGCCGACGCCTCTCCCTCACGCGAAGCCCTAAGCGTCGCCTGCCGATTCTTCTTCCTCTCCTCTGCGTGACCGTGATTGGCGTCGCGGTTCCCTTCCTCGCACGCAAGCAACTCGTTGGTGATCCCTCTCCTCCACCTCCTCTCGGAAAGCCACCGGGCCACCTCCTCCTTGAGCCAGCGCCTCTCCGATCCAGTTGCAGATCAAGGACGTCTCAAATCTTTGCCGCGAAGCCCTAATTTGCGCCTCCCTTTGCGCGATTCTTCTCTTCACGCAAGCCAAACCGAGGCTTCCTTTGGATCGCACCTACTCGGCCTTGGATAGGCAGTGCTTCTCGCTGCCGTGACCTTTGCCGACGCAGGTAAGTGAGCTCCCCTGAGCATGGGGATGTTTTGAAATTTTTGGTTCCGTATACTTAATTGATAAATTTCTTTTGAATAGTTAGTATATGTCTTGGCCTTAAATTTTATGCCTAACTAGGAACCCTTGCTGTTAAGTGTTAGCTTATTGTGTTTGTGTTGAGGGTTGCCGTAAGCTTATAAGAGGGAGCTTCTTGGGTTGGGAATCTTGTTTACCCCTTGGGCCTTCAACCATTATCGTGAATTTGAAGATGGGAAGCTCTGTGGTGAGTTCAATCTGATCCGTGGAATGCTTGGTTTTGATATATGTTGCCGTGAGAGGGATTTGGGAGCTACTTTGTGTTGCTATGCTTGTTTTGGAACTCCGCCATGACCTTGGGTTGTAGGCTCTTTTTCTTGTTGAGCATGGGTCTATTTTGGGATAAATTGGGTGGTTAACTTTATAGCCTAACATCGATAAATTATGTTAAATAGAAACTCATTGTTATTTACGAATAAAATGTTAGGGGTTAGATTCTAATTAGGTGTAGTAATTAGGTTAGCTATTTGATTAATCATATAAATGTTGGATCGAGAGAAAACGATAGAAGGGGGTGAATATCGTAAAACGTTTCGGATTGTAAGATAGAGAATGCACAGCGGAAATTAAAACTAAACAACACGCAAACACCAAGATTTTACTTGGTTCGAAGTCGCGGTCGGCTCCTACTCCAAGGCCCACGGTCGTTGACCGTTTACTGCGGGCAATTCTATATGTGCGCAAAACAGTTTACAGAAGGATGATTACAATAATAGTGCAGTAAGGAAAAAGACAGCTCTTTGTTACCGACGCCCGGTGTGGAATGTATCTCGGAGCAGAGGGACGTCGTCGACGCTTGTATCTCGAGTTGGGAGGTTTCTGTAGCAGAGCGCCTCGAGTAGAAGAGCGTGAAAGCGTTGGAAGAAGTTCTTGTTTAGAAGCCTTGGGGTTGGGTGCTATTTATAGCACTTCGGGGCGCCCTGAACGTTGGGGGCGCCCCCCCCCCCCCCCCCCCCCCCCATGTGTCAACTGATCCGGAATTGTCTCGGTCAGCCTTTATCCCATTCGAATAGGGTTGAGGATTGACTCTGGGGGCGCCCTGGTTGACCCTTTCAGCGAGCTTCTCGGCTGGATAAAAGTTATCCGCTTCGTTGGCTTGAGTGCGGGGCGCCCGGGAGCACGGGGGAGCCCCGCCCAGTGAGCTTCCGAAGCGTTTCTTGCTCAACTTGTTTTGCCTTCACCTTGGGGGCGCCCTGCCCAGCTGCTGCCTCTCTCCTTTGAGGCGTTCTGAGCTGCAGAGACTCGTTCCTTTGGTCCTACATCAAGGGTTAGTTGCAAATACAATAGCGCAAGAATATGTTATGAGTATACAGCCTTAGCTGTCTTGGTTCTGACTTTGGGTCTCCAAAATGGAGCCCTAGGTCGAACCGACGCCTACTGTTCCCTCGACGGGGAACGCGTCCTCACCTACTCCTCTCAGGAGAATTTACCTGTTGCCAATCGGCTCCTCCGGTTGGACTTTTGCCTAGCGGTCCTTCGCTAGGTCTTGGATACCAAGCTGTCCTTCGCCCGGTGCCTAGCAGTCCTTCGCCAGGTCTTCGGTTCCTGACAATCCTTCGCCAGGTGCCTAGAGCGGTCCTTTGCTAGGTCTTGGATACCAAGTTGTCCTTCGCCCTGTGCTTAGCAGTCCTTCGCTAGGTCTTCGTATCCTAGCAGCCCTTCGCCAGGTGCCTAGCAGTTCTTCGCTAGGTCTTAGGGTTTCAGTGCCTAGCATTCCTTCTCTAGGTGCCTAGCATTCCTTTGCTAGGACTTCAATCTGCACACTCAAGCAGCATGTTAGGTAACAAATAAGCCTTAACTTTTGAACCCTTTGCCATTTATCAAAACACAGGTTCGACTTGGGTGCTGTCTGCACCAACAATCTCCCCCTTTTTGATTTATGGCAACCCGATTCAAAAAGTTAAGTTCATACAGTTGATATAACAGTTTAGTTCCCTCCCCCTGGAAGGAATCTCCCCTTAGGTTTTTCAAAGTTTCGTGAGGTTTAAAAAATTTCTAAGTCAAAATAATGGAATTTATTTTTCAAAAGAATATTTTAAAAAAAAAATTATACTTAGAAATTTTAGAAAAACAACTTAGTGAAAAAGTTTCTAAAACATCTTTTGAGTTTTTGAAAGTACTTTTAAAAGTTTTCAGTACTTAAGTTTAGAAATAAGTACTTAGTGATATTTTGAATAGCTTAAGTTTAAGTACTTAGAAAATGCTTTATTTTGAAAACAATTTAGACTAAGTACTTTTGAAAACAGTTTTGAAAAGAAATAGGTTAAGTACTTTGAAAGAGGAAAATAGAGTAAGTATTTTTTGAAGAAAGGATAAGATTTAGAGTAAGTACTTTTTGAAGAAAGGATAAAATTTTTGAAAAAAATTTAGAGCTTCTCTCCTTTCCTATCTCTCCCCGTTTGCCATATATAAAAAAAAAACAAACCAGTATAGCAAAAAATTACAACTAACTTGCATAATGATATAACAGAATAATGTGCTGTACTGAACCAATGCAAGATAAACTGAATCAAACCAATTTAAATTTTCTCTGTAGGGACCTGTCTAACACAATTAGCTACTTACTAACTGTTATAACTATTAGTTTTCGCTAGAGTTAGTCGAGTTAAGTGTTCTGTTCAAGTTAGATTGTCTAAACTTGACACTTAACTTGATTACTGTTTAAGTTGTATTTAGTGCCCCAATTACTGCAGATGCACTGACTTAAAACATCTTGAATTAAGGCAAAGACCTAAGCATCTCAACCCATTCTAAGTTATCAATCAACAGTATCCTAAGGTGCTTGTGAGATGCTGGCTTCTAGATCTATAGGTGCATGCATTTCTAGGGTTAGGGCCTAGGCTAAGTCCTTTTGCAAAAAAAACCTAGTTTTGAAGGGGGTAGTTTTTCAAGAAAAACTAAGTCGAAAGATAACAAGATGTTAAGAAGATTTTTCAAAAAAAACTGATTTTGAAATTCAGTAAGGCAGTTTTAAAACTATTTTAAAAGTTAATTTTTCAAATCAAAAGAAACCAAAAATAGAGTAAACCTATTCTACTAAGCATAATCCTACTAATGATCAGATAGTTAAGGAGAGCAAATGATCTAACTCAATAAGTTAGCTGGTAAAAGAGAGAACCAACACAGTCATACAGGTCAAGCATGAGTCAACCCTACTGAGTAGGGGCAATCAAGTAGTCACTAGTACAATGCTAATCAAATCTAGGAGGAGGACTAGGATGGTCAGAAGAGCTGGGCTGCCATGCTCTGAGTAGTGACATCATCTCAGTGTATCGAGCGTCATCTACTTCTCGATCGGCTCTTCGAGTGTCCATCTGCTCGAAGTGGTAAGCCTCGACCTCCTCTCGGAGGCTGTGGAGCTCCGTCTGCATCTGAGTGAAGCGCTAGTCGATCGTCAGTGGTGGTGGCTCGTCTATGTGCGCACGAGCCTCGGCTGCCAGATCGGCCACATCGACGTCAACCTCCTCATCTGAGTCAATCTGGGGTCCGGCTCTCTGACGTCTCCAGGACAAAACCCTGGTACCCGAAATCTCTATACCAGCTAGGGAGAAGTTCCTATAGCCTATCTCATCGAAGTCGGTTAATGCGGCCATCTCTCCCTCGGTAATGTTACGACCGTGGTGATGCAGAAGGAAGTGTGATGTGCAATAGGGAGTGCGTACCCGCCCCTGCGTGGTAACACTGGATGCATGTAGGATCGCATGGAACATGTGTAGTCCAATGTCGATATCAAGCTGATGAGTCAGTGCGTATAGGAGGAAGGTGTGAAATGGTCGCATGGTAGCGACGTCTCTAGTGCATAACGGTAGAATGCATCGAACTATAACTCTATATAGAGCGTAGTCCTGGACTTCAAGGTCAACAGACTGAAATCGTCTGGCTAGGGGGTTTCTAACATGCGTATAGAAGTAGGAGTGTAGGGTATCTAGGGTGATGTGAGAGTAGGGAGCATTAAAGGGAGGCTCCCTAGGAGGGTAACAACAAAAGGTGGACTGTGAGGGTCGTAGTCCAAGAAATCGGTTGAGTAGTGTAGGTGTGATTGTCAGGGGAATCCCTTGGATAGTGGTGACGAACATAAGACCATCCTGTCTAATTATGTTATTATAGAATTCTGCACATAAGGATGTGTTAATTGGATGAGTGCAGAATATGAGATTGTCGAGTTGGTAGAAGTTTATAACATTCATTGTCAAGGAACAGGATTGGGTGAAGAATTGTCTATTTAAGTAGCTCGTTTTTATAGGCTTGTATGTCGTTCGAGCAAACTTATTACAAAGTTCTAAAGTCGGGAACCTAAGATCGGGACTAGGTTCGGTACCGGGGTCTGCCTGGTTTGCTCGGCGTTTTCTAAGATAAGAAATATGCATTTAAAGGAAGGGATTTAAGAAAAATAATTTTGAATGCGTAAGTAAAAAGAAAAATTATACCGGGCAGCTCGGGGAGGCATTGTTGAGGATGAGAGCTCGAGAAGGTTGCAAGGTCACTTGGAAGGAAAGGAGTTGGAGAGAAGAAAAATTTTTGGGTGTGGAAAGAAGAATGGGGCATGGAGCCCTTTTATAAGCCTCGGTCGGGCGCCCTGGAGTGAGAGGGCGCCCCGGAGGACGAGAGTGCCCCCCCGGAGGCTGCAGCTGCCTTTTGGCAGCTTTTGACCACTGCTATGGAGGCGCCCGTGAGGACCCGGGCGCCCTTGTCAATTCCTTTAGCAGCATTTCGCCTTGAAGGAGATAGGCAGGACAAGGTGGGGGCGCTCGAGGGTTCACGGGGTGCCCTGGATAGACCTGTTTGACCAGGTTTGACCAGATTTGATTGGTTTAACCATGGTTTGACCACTTTGACCATGGTTTGGCTATTTTGATCATGGTTTGACTATTTTGATCATGGTTTGACTACTTTGACTATGGTTTGACTACTTTGATCATGGTTTGACTACTTTGATCATGGTTTGACTACTTTGATCATGGTTTGATTACTTTGACCATGGTTTGATTACTTTGACCATGGTTTGACTACTTTGACCATGGTTTGACTACTTTGATCATGGTTTGATTACTTTGACCATGGTTTGACTAGCGTTAAGTCAGTGCCGTTCTAAACTAAATGTTTGTATTTAAGCAAAAAAAATACAGTTATTAAATGAATTTTGATTAAGTTAAGTTTGTCGTCTCACCCAATCTAGGGTTATTGTAACGCCCGCTTTTTTTTTTTTTTTGACCATCATAAAGCGGCGTTACGCTAACATACTTAGGACATGTAGACATCATAATGCAGCGGAAAACTTCAAACTTACACCTACATGCACTTACTACCATTCCTAGCATCATAACATGGAAGCTTGGCATATTAACCTTATACTTTGCATCATAACATACTTAGCATCATGCCATATTTTAGCATCATGTCATACTTAGCATCAAGTCATACTTTAGCATCATGTCATAGAGTCATATTCAAGTACTTAGTAGTAAAGGTAAAATTTTATCATAAGACAAGCAACATATGGTCTCTTGGCCAAGTCACTATCACACACATTCTGCAAAGCCCTCCTGCTGCTTCCTTACTGTTCCTTTGCGTGATCTGCGGTATAAGAAAATAAAACTATAAGCACACAGGCTTAGTAAGACTCTTTCCTACTCACTAAAATCGTCCGTCACTTAATCATAAACATATGAAACATTAGCATACTTAATGCTTTACTTAGATCATCATCCTTATCATCACTTAGCATTCATTCGACATGTCGTAGACATGGCTTCATCACATTCATAGCATGGCATAAACATAACCATAAACATTCACGTATGGCATCATACTTGACATAAACATAAACATCGTAAACATTCATAGCATGGCATAATACTTGACATAGACATAAACGTCGTAAACATTCATAGCATGGCATAATACTTGGCATAGACATAAATAAAATCATGGCATAATCTAATTAAAATCATGGCATCATATACTAACATGAGCATAAATAAAATAATGGCATTCCAACATAACATAAACATGACTAAATCATGGCATCCTAAACTAACATGAACATAAATAAAATCATGGCATCCTAACCTAGCATAAACATAATTAAATTATGGCATCCTAAACTATCATGAACATAAATAAGATCATGGCGTCCTAACTTAGCATAAACATAATTAAAGCATGGTATTCTAAACTAGCATAAAATCATGACATCCTAACTTAACATAAACATAATTAAATCATGGCATGAGCATAATAAAATCATGGAATAGACGTAAATAAAAATCATGGCATAAACATAAATAAAATCATGGCATAAACATAAATAAATCATGGCATCCTAACCTAGCATAAACATAATTAAATCATGACATCCTAAACTATCATGAACATAAATAAGATCATGGCGTCCTAACTTAGCATAAACATAATTAAAGCATGGTATTCCAAACTAGCATAAAATCATGGCATCCTAACTTACATAAACATAATTAAATCATGGCATGAGCATAATAAATCATGGCATAGACATAAATACAATCATGGCATAAACATAAATAAAATCATGGCGTAAACATAAATAAATCATGGCATAAACATACTTTTCATAAACATACCTTTCATAACATAATGCATAGCATAAATGGATGCATGTAGCAACTGTGCATATATATATATAAGGATGCTTAATCTTGAAAACATGCTTTTAAATACTTGAACATAATCATAACATGCATTGGGCCCTGGCTTGTACCACATACATACATCATAAGCGCGCATCCCTAAGTAAATACGAGGTAGCTAGCCTCGACCTACTAGGGTAAGGACAGCATAGTCGGTAGTCGCCGAACCGAGGCGTTCTTAAGGTGCCCATCCCTGTTGCACAGCTTCGGTAGTGCCAGAACCGTGGACAGCATAGTCGGTAGTCCAGAACCGGGGCGTTCTTAAGGTGCCCATCCCTTAGACCCATACTTCGGTCCGGTACAAGCCCATTCATAAAGTAAAATACTTTTCATGCTTCATCATTCATAAGACATTCATGGCATCTTTATCATAACATAACTTGTTACGGCTCGGCCAGTCTACCGACCCATTTACCGGTCCTTATGACCGTCGTACCGTCGACCATCGACCGTGCCATTTAGCATATTCATTCATTCATTATACTTAGCCTTCATTCATCATTTTCATTATTAGACATGGCATAGGTACACATCATTCATATAGCATGGCATACACACACCAGCATGGCATACATTCATATCATTCATAAGACATGGCATACACACACATCATTCATACATCATGTCATACATACATATCATTCCTAA